>OX465245.1:8781005-9180787 GCA_949987775.1 Aproaerema taeniolella
GAAATTGTGGCAACACATATGGGTCTATATTTGAGAATCTATCTATTCACTTTTATTTACTAGTTCTGGAAATTGGTTAAGCCTTTAGCGAAGTACCTATTCAGTTGTACAACAACTCAACTATAAGTACCATAACCTCGCCTCTGCAATACAGATTTATTCCTAGTGCAGGGTGAGTCGGCTGACAGTCTGTCCCATGAAGAAAACCAATAGGCATATTTATTACCCACTGTTCTTTAAAATAACTGTACCTACTGCTTTTAAGTATTTAAGTAATGTTAGTTATTACTACCCTTTGTTTTGAAATATAACGCAAGTACGTGCAAGTATGAAGAGTTTTATTTCGATATGATACGAAGCGTTATTTTTGTTACGAGAATTTTTAAAAATAGTTCGTAAAAATATTAAGAAAAATTTTTTGACAAAAAAATGATGCCTGTTAAAAAAAATGATGCTTGTTCATAATAATTTTTCATTTTGCTGTGATTCTACCCGTTTTGTTACGTTATTTTCAAGATTATTCGTACCAAAATCTAAGTACCGTAGTCAGTTCGGCGCTACCCACGCTCACTTAGACGACTGCAGTTCCGTTGTTTATAGCTCGATTTAAACGTTTTTAGGTTCATTAGAATGCTGATAAGTGTAGCTATTTTTTTATAATAAGCTAAATTACCGTAATCCTAACGGTTTCTGTTCTTTTCACACAGTAAAAAAAGATTAATTTTGCAAAATGTAGTTTTTTGAAAATATTTATTTTGTTACTAGCTTAACACTAATGCATCTTTAGAATAAAACAATGTATATTAAATTATCTTTCATTTCAGATCCTATTTAAGTAAATCTGCCCAGTAGTTATCTAAATATAGCGTAAATAAAATAGGCCCGGCCGCCATCTTTGTTACGTCGTAGCTACCCCCTCCATACCCTTAGAAAGTGACTACCGCACTTTTTGTATTCAGGAACATATTCCAAATAAGTACATACCAGTAGTTCGTATGGCGGAGGTAAGTCCCACGGAAATGAACTCATTCTCCTTGGGTCCCGTTCTATTGAGCTCCAACAAACAAACACATTCTCCTAAGTATAATATTTGTAAAGATTGTAAATTGCTACATTTTATTCTTACAATAGTTCCACAATGTTAGTTGTAACATTGGTTCCTCACGCTATTATTAAATTGTGAACTTTAAATCCCTACTATCCCTACTAATATTATAAATGCGAAAGTAACTCTGTCTGTCTGTCTGTCTGTCTGTTACCTTTTCACGCCTAAACCGCTGAACCGATTTTGATGAATTTTGGTACAGAGATAGATTAGAGCCTGGGAAAGGACATAGGCTACATTTTATCCCACAGTTGGGCACGATATAACCTGTAGTCCACGCGGGCGGAGCCGCGGGCGGAAAGCTAGTACATAGATAAATACTTTATTGCATACTGACAAAGGAAATAAAATTAACATACAATCTTATAACCAAAAGTTTGCAAGGGCAGCCTTATCGCTAAACAGCGAACTCTTTCAGTCAACCCGAGGCGAAATGAAAACAAAAATACCGGGAGTAGCGCAAAAGTAGTGAGAGAAGTCCTTACTAATATTATAAATGCGAAAGTAACTCTGTCTGTCTGTCTGTCTATTCGTCTTTCAAGCCTAAACCGATTTTGATGAAATTTGGTACAGATATAGATTAGAGTCTGGGAAAGGACATAGGCTACATTTTATCTCAGTTGGGCACGATATAACCTATAGTCCACGCGGACGGAGCCGCGGGCGGAACGCTAGTTTTTAATAAACAAGTAATCAGGAAGCAATAGCGCAAACGTAACCCAAATTGTAGCCAAGTCATTTCCTATTTAGTTAGGATCGAAATAGTTTCAAACTGTCGACTAGAGGCGAGTTTTCTATAACGTGAAAAATCGTTCCTTCCTCATACGGTCGATCGGTCGGTAATTAAATAATGTCGTCATTGCCGTGTAGGCGTACAATTTGAAATAGAAAGTCACTTGTAATTTCTGTTAATAAGATTCTGTTACGGATAACACCTACGCGTTCGAAAGACGTATCGATAAAAGTCGATCATTTCTTAGTTGTTAAATGTGCATTGGGGGTCAAACTATCTTTTTTTTTTATTAGCCTATGTACGTCCCGACACTCCCCACCGAGGGGCACGGGACGCCGTCCCTTCAAGACATGAAGGGCATTTAGGCCATAGTCCGCCACGCTGGCCCAATGAGGGTTGGTGGACCGCAGGCCTTTCGAAAAAGAATTTCCTTAGACGTGCTGGTTTCATCAAGATACTTTCCTTCACCGCTAAGCTAGTTATAATGAATTAAAAATCCGTACAAAAATCCAAAAAGATGAATTTAGTGGTACAGGCCCGCACCAGGATTTGAACCCGCAACCTTTCGGTTACAAGTCTAGCTCATTACCAACTGGGCTATCACAAACTATCTTATTGCTCAAAAATCGTCTTTCTCACCTGCTAGCGGTGCACCCTGTTGATCAACGGACAAAGCTATATTACAACCCTGGGTTTCTTTACTTAATATTGGCGACTTCGCGATTCTCTATTTTAAAACTTCGCGTGCTTTTTGAACACATGGTGTACGAGATTAGTATCGCACGCGGCGTAAGCAAGCACTGTTATTAGCAAAATCACTAAAATCGTGGACGCAATCTTATCAAGAGTTGTGTGCATTGATCGAGTGTAGGTATATTTTTGTATCATACAGTCTGTGAAATCTCACTTCTGAAAAAGACCTCTTCTAAATATAGGTAGTTTGGATCGCTCGCGCTATTAGTAGAACAAAAGACGTGGCTACTCGTCTTTTTTTAATTATTATAAGATGGGTTAACTCTTGACCTCAATCTTGACCATAAAAGTCAAAGATTAGATCGACGATGGAGCGAGATAACCCAGAAAATGCCAATAAAGGCACTGGTACTCCTACGCACCAACGGAACACAGTAAGCTGTTTGGCGTCGGACTTCGGTAGGAGGGTGGTCGCAAACCAGACGGCCCTTTACAGAGCCTACCACATCGCATGAGACCATAGGATGACACCTCAGATTCAGAAAAAAATTAAGTGTCGTTGCCTGGGATGGATTACTAGGAGGCAGGCCTCATTTGTGTTTTCTTAGTCGCCTCTAACGACACCCACGAAAAGAGATGGGGCGGTGTTATTCTCTACCGATCACCACACGGCACGTCTTCCAAGTCCCCTTAGTAGACTACAACGACATTTTTTCCCTCCATCGCCCATGGTCCTATCGACCTCATGGTCACACGGACCGGCCCGTGGCGCGCATCACAGGAGGAGACTCAAATCTTGATCTATACTTAAGTACTGATTGTCTCTTTCTCTCACTATCAAAATGACAGAGATGACTGCTATTTAAGTTTAGATCAGAGTCGCATTCTGTAATACGGACCTATGTCTTGTGAGATGCGCGCGCTATTAGCTCGGAGCTCTTTCACACTCGCGCTTCCTTGTGCTCTCTGCAAAATTCGTATGGTCTTGCTGATCTCTTATCTCTTTTGTTGCACGCTCTCCCTTTCCTTGGGCACACACTTTGGTTCGCTACCTGGTGAAGAATCCCATAGAATTACTACTAGTATTTCTTTGTAAACTGCTGTGTGTCAGTGAATCCATTGCTCCATTATAAATGTTATAATGTAGGGAGAATAAACGGTCAACTTTTACGTTTTATACCTAGTGTGTTCATAAGTTTTTAGACGAAATAAAACTTTAATAAAAAAATAAACAATGAAGATATATTTATAGAATTTGTAGAAAATTATAAGCGGATTATGACTAAAAATTAGAAGTAATAACTATTCGAAATGGCCACCTCTATTCTTACTGCAAGCCCTTAGACGTTCGGGCCACTCATCAATCGCGGCACGAATCTTTTCTAGAGGGATTCGCTTCGCTTCCCTGACAAGGGCTCGCTTCAGGGATTCCAGGTTTGGGTGGGACTTTCGGCAGGCCCTGAGCTCTAACTCAGTCCACAAAGAATAGTCAAGCGGGTTGAGATCAGGACTGGAAGGGGGCCATTCTTCCACCGAGATGAACCCCGGTACATTTTCCCTTAACCAGGCTTGAGTCGTTTTTGCTTTATGGGACGGCGCTGAGTCTTGCTGGAAAATCCATTCCTTGCCCTTGAATAGGGTCTCAGACAGGGGCTTCACGACAGTCTCCAAAATATCACTTTGATAATTTTTTGCTTTGCTCTTGACCCCTTGTTGGCAAAAATGGAGCGGAGTGACACCTTCATATGAGACCCCCCACCATACCATCACACTAGCTGGGTGATGGGCACGCGAGACATTCCGTGCTGAAGCTGGAACATCCTTGCTACTTTTGGCATAAACTTTATTGTTTTGACGGTTAAACTTTTCTTCCACCGTAAAGATTTTTTCATCTGTGAAGAGTATCTTTTTCGGATCGTGCCTCTTAAGCAACATTGGACAACGTTCGCGTCGTAATTTGCGAAGGCGTTCGTTTAGGAAATGAACTTTTCTACGACTGTACGCCTTTACCTTGAGATCATATTTCAGTATCCTGTTGATTGAAATACGCGATATGTTATTCTGTAGAGCAAGTTTCTTCTGGGTGCGGCATGGATTTCGGCGAAGTCGCTCTCTTACCATTTTGATATTCGCAGCCGTCCTTACAGACCGCGGTCGACCACTTCTTTGCCGATCTTGTAAAGATTTTGTATCCTTGTAACGTTTTATAGTGTAATACACAAAGTTACGACTGATTCCAAAACTTTTAATTTCACGAAAAATCTCCATTGGTTTTTTTCCCGCCAAATGAAGCGAAATACAAGTCGCACGTAATTCTTTTGTTCCCTCCATATTGAAAAAAATAATATCAATGAATAATAAAAACCAAGCGGACAGACGTAAAACATTCCAAATTCAAATTTGGAAAAATAAATTCTCAGCTGCCAGGTACAATTTTTCATTTATTTTTATTAAAAAGTTTGTCTCAAAACTTATGAACACACTAGGTAGTATTAGTAAAATAAAATAAAGTATAAACGCGCTATTTAAATGAGTCCCAATCATCTCTTAAAGGCCATAATCTTCTATATATAAAAATGAATTGCTGTTCGTTAGTCTCGCTTAAACTTGAGAACGGCTGAACCGATTTGTCTGATTTTAGTCTTGAAATATTCGTGGAAGTCCAGGGAAGGTTTAAAAGGTGAGAAAATATGGAAAAAAGGCATTACAAAGTTGGCGGGGTCAGCTAGTATTTAATACAATTACCACTTTAGTCTATGTATAATCTATCTCACATATCGGTATGATAATGATAGCATTTAAACTTGCTTTAAAGTGAGTTTATTGACCGCATGACATTACAATACTATATGTTTATTAATCTCTTTGACCTACAGTATAATCTAGTAATCCAATTGGTGAAAACCCTAGTCACATGGGCACCCATGCTAACTAACCACGTGCGAGGAAGATATGCATACGACTTTTTCCGACTCTAGTTCACTTGTTAACTTCCTGTTATTTCTCTATTTGATGGTTCATTTTTAACCCCCGAAAAAAAAGACGGGTGTTATAAGTTGGACGTGTGTCTGTCTGCGGCATCGTAGCTCCTAAACAAATGAACCGTTTTCGATGCGGTTTTTTGTTTGAAAGCTGACGTATAACGTAATCGAGATCGTTCTTAGCTATATTAAATCTTTGGTTCAGCCGTTTAAAAGTTATAAATAAAAATCGAATGTGTCGGGGTGATACATTTTTTTTAATTTTAGAGTTTTGTTCTTGCACACGTATTATTCGTCTTCTACGATTATTGAAAGAACTTGATGGGTTGTTGCCGACGACCAAGAAAATTTAGGGTTCAGCAGACAAATGCGTTTACTCTCTCCTTTTTAGTCGGGTTTTGAATTTGCTTACTTTACTGATTGATTTGTGATCGTTCTTTGTTCTGTTTGATACTTTAAAGCTGGTATAGAAACTGACACCAGCGTAAGTCGAATTGGTTACCCGCTAAGAAAAGAATGTCGTCTCGATGTCTTTTCTTTATTTCTCTTGGGGAATCGTGGATATCTTTTATTTTTCTTCAATAACTAATGTAATCACGCGACCATTTCACGTGTCAAGCGTCTATTATCGACAGACTGGTGAAAGTTAATCTAATAAAATGTTAAACGTGGGCAGGCAGGCCGGATTGACAGCTGAGAGGATTAGTACACGAAACCTCAACCATTCCCAAATTATGCGGCGACAACGTGGTAAACCGCGTTTGTCTTAAATTAGATGTATTTAAATGTCGTACGCCTATAGAATTTCGCTGACTTATTGATACATCGTGAAGCTTCACTTAAAATTTATCATCACAATTCACTTCGGCAAGAAATCAGAAACATGTAAAGACATTGTAAATGATTTGTAAGTTTGGATTCCCCGAAACCACACCGAATACGATCCATTTCCGATTTTATACCAATCTTTGACCAATGTAATTAAATTCTAAAACGGGTCTAAATTCGCGTATATATATTTATTTTCCGACGTTTCGACGCGGTTGCACGCGCGGTTTGACCAATGTAAAAAACTGTAAAAAAAAATATTAATGTTATTCCATAAAAGTTATTTTAAACTGGCAATAAGTGAATAATTGAACAGTAGCTTATGTTCATCTAAATATTGATTAAAGATGGTTTAAAAACAAATGTCTTGCTTAGGAGAATACTTTTAAACCCATAATAGCGTTGTCGTTTTTTTATAGATTTTTAATTTTAACCTATTTTACTTATCTTTTTACACACATGCTGACAACATTTTCTTTCATTTGTGATAGTTGCCTACCCTCCATACAACCTGTGTAATCAGCTTTGCTTTTGTTATGAAAATTCGTTTTTTCTTTGAAATTTTCATATATTTACTTCCTACTAGAGTTTTATAAGTAAACTTTGAAATCAGGGTTAATAAAGTTCGGCACATACTTGATTATATCCACACGATAAGCCACCTAGTATCAAGAAGGTTGTAGCAATCTATTTTATTTGTGAACAGGTCTTGAAGCAGCACTGGTGTTCGTGGAGAACTGCGCGGCGGCCGGCAAGACTGTCGGCGAGGTGATGAGCGGCATCGTCGCCAAGTGCATCGCCGCGCCAAGAACCAAGACCAAGGACTTAGCACTGCAGGTAATCTATCTGTCTATGTAGGGTAGCTGCATACACGAACGCGCCACGGCTCATTCTATCTATTTGAAGGTGTCGTGGCCACTGTATATATACGGCCGGAGTTGCCAATAAAGATTCATTCATTCAACCGC
This sequence comes from Aproaerema taeniolella, assembly GCA_949987775.1. Lineage (NCBI taxonomy): Eukaryota > Metazoa > Arthropoda > Insecta > Lepidoptera > Gelechiidae > Aproaerema > Aproaerema taeniolella. The sequence continues at coordinate 8,788,314 of OX465245.1, forward strand.
ACTCGTGAGTTTCACTGCTCGCCCCTACTCGACCCTACTACCATCTTAACGCTGGGGCTGGTGTTTCGAAGGAGTTAACACCAATACACTGCACCAACTCCTACATGTCTATTAGGTTACTTTTAGTCGTTTTGGTGACCAAGAACAATTCATTATTACACTACATAATATTCTACACCAAATATGCCGAGTCTCTCGCACAATTTTTTTAAATTTACTGCTAAAATTTACTGAAGACCCATTTTGATGCTCCGCTCCCATTGGTCGCAGTATGGTGTTATATATCAGTCTTCCTCGAATAGGACTATTTAACACAAAAAAAATTGTTCAATTCGAACCAGTAGTTCCTGAGATTCGCGCCTTCAACCAACCAAACAAACAAACAAACTCGTCAGCTTCATAATATTAGTAGATATCAGGTAATAAAGACCCATATTCTTTAAATACACAAACTGAAAATATTAAGAAAAGACATGGCCCCAATCGCAAGGCTAAGTGCGGAAAACGCCATAATGTGTCATCATAATCTTGACAGATGATTTACTTTGCGTGCTTGTAGAAATTACTTTAATAACGGTACACACTCGAAGACCCACACTAAGGATTACTTTTATATTGTGGGTCCTTAGGACACAGAGATACTTTTAAATCAAATAAATATTAGTTTGGGGGCGTCACAACAAAGAATTAATCTTGGAAACACTTGCCAAGCCGATAATAAGAAATTACATACTTATACAGATCACCACAATATAGAAAAACCCTTAACGTCCCACTTACTGTATTATACAGTATGCCTGGGAAGTGGTGAAAGCGGGTACATTCTATGTTTTCTTTCGTGGAAATCAGAAATTAATGACGTTCAAAACAGAAAAACAGACGCGCCTAAATAAAGGTAATGATGCGTTTAGTAAGGAGCGGCCTTATTGTTTCGTAGGGCTAATAAATGTACTTAGGTCTAGGGTCATTTAGAAGACAATGGAAAAATTATTTATTCGGTGCGCACACATTAACTAAACCAAGACTAAGTAACAGTGACGTAAAAATAGCTATATTTTATAGAACACTTGCTTTCTGCCCATGGCTCCGCCCGCGTGGACTACAAGTTATATCGTGCCCAGCTGTGGGATAAAATGTAGCCTATGTATTTCTAATCTATCTCTTTACCAAATTTCATCTAAATCGGTTCACTAGTTTAGGCGTATAAGCGTAACAGGCCGATATTTACTTTCACATTTAAAATACTAGCTTTCCGCCCGGGACTTCGTTCGCGTGGGAATTTGGGAAAATTATGTAGCCTATGTGTTAACCCAGGGTGCCAGCTACCTCCATACATAATTTTACCAAAATTGGTCCAGCCGTTTGAGCGTGAAAGAGGAACAAACATCCATACATACTAACTTTCGCATTTAAAATATTAGTAAGGATTAGTATCTATCTAAGGAGGGGACGCCCGTCAGGCACAGGCGGGTGATCAGTCCACTCATTTGGGACCATTTCACCCAGTTCCCCATAACAGCGCATGAGTTTTACCTCTGCACTGACAGTTCCACCTCTTTGAACCTACCCGAAGCTTTAGCAAACCCGATTATATCCTTTATGTTAAGCTCTTGTATTTGTTCTTCTTTTACCTCATCCATGCCTATTCTCTCCCATCTTACCAGCGCGTACATTGGACACTCAGTCAGGAAATGGAGACTTGTTTCCTCCTTGTCGCATTCTGGGCATGTGGGATCACTTTTTAGGCCCATTATTGCTAGGTGTCTGTTCAAAGGACAGTGTCCCGTGAGCAGACCCACTACAATCCTGATGTCCTTTCTATTTAACTTTAGAAGTTGCTTCGTCTTTCTTTTTTCATATGTCTTTAGGAAGATTTTTGCCTGGCGGCATTGTTTATTGTGCTTCCATCTTAAATTGGCTTCTTCTGTTATGATCTTGCTTATTATTCCTTTACTGATTTTACTTGATATAGGTAGCCTGGGTTCCGGGCCGATGAATGTCTCATCGGCCCCTTTCCTTGCTAGCTCGTCTGCGATCTCATTACCTATATGTCCTTCGTGCCCCGGCACCCAGGCAATGGTAACTTTGGTCTTTTTGGCTAAGGCGTTAATAGCCTCCTTACATTCTGTTACTAGGGCCGAGTTAGTTTCGGCTCTGTTTAGTGCCTTCAAAGCAGCCTGGCTATCACTGTATACTATGATGTTCTCTTTGTTTTCAGTGATCATGCTGTCTATGATTCTGACTCCCTCTGTAATAGCCAGCACCTCAGCCTGGAAAACGCTAGCGCATCTTCCCAGGTGCATGGTAACTTGGCCATCTACCTGGTTCATGATGTGTATTCCCAGTCCTGATAGTTTTGTTGTTTCTTTCCTGGAGCCGTCAGTGTAGCACACTATCTTTGGATCTTTAATGTCCAAGCTCCAGCTTTCTCTAGCTCCTATATGGATCCTGTATTTTTTGTCAAAGATTACTTTTTTCCTGATAAGGTCATTATTAGCAAGTATCATTGACAACTTCTCTCCATACTTTCCATCTAATATGGTGTGTCCTTTATCCATGAAGTTCCCTTTCCATTCAAGGCTTGACTTCATCCTATACCATTGCTCCATAGCTCTCTTTTTAACTTCCAAGTCCAGAGGATGCAATCCCAATAATACATCTAAGGCAGCTGATGGAGTGGTTCTCATCGCTCCTGTGATCATTAGGGTTGCAAGTCTTTGTACTTTTGCTAGTTCATTCCTGTTTGCTTGTATGGTGGTTTTATGCCACCAGACAATTGCTCCGTATGTTACTCTTGGAATTATGATTGCTTTGTATATCCACATCATGACATGCGGCTTGGTACCCCAGGTTTTACCTACAGCTCTTTTGCATTGCATGAGTGTGATTTTTGCTTTATCGCATTGTTCTTTTATGTGTGTGTTGAATTTAAGAGAGTTATCAATAGTTACTCCAAGGTATCTTATTTCGTTTGATACCTCTAATTCAACACCATCTATCGTAAGTGGTTTAAACTCTTTATTTTTCCTAGTTTTTGAGAACAAGAGTATTTTCGTTTTGGCTGGATTTAAATTAAGTCCCCTGACTCTGCACCAGTTCAGAACAGTTCTGATACCCTTGTTCATAATATCTCTCATCACGTTGATTACTTTTCCAGATACTAGTAATACTCCATCATCGGAGTACGCTTGCATGTATATGCTCATATCGTTAATCTTCTTAACTAGGGGGTCCAGCAGTAGGCACCACATCAGCGGCGATAAACAACCGCCTTGTGGAAAGCCTCTCTTGGCTTTGATTTTGTGGGTGTCACCCCCCAGCTGTGCTATGATTGATCTATGTTTCAGCATGTTCATTATCCAACATGCTGCCTGTTTATCTATGCCTTCCCTGTTGAGAGATTCTTCAATTGCCGAGGTTGAGGCCTTGTCAAAAGCCCCCTCCACGTCAAAGAAGCATCCTAGGGCATGTTCTTTGTTGGTTAACGTTCTATCAATCCTTACTATCATGTTGTGCAGCGCAGTATCAGTAGATTTGCCTACCCTGTATGCATGCTGATTCTTATGTAGGGGAGTAGAGCTCAACTCTATCCTTTGTCTTAAGTGTTTATCTACTAGTTTCTCCATAGTTTTCAGTAGAAAGGAGGATAAGCTAATGCACCTAAAGGATTTGGCCTCTTGGTACGACTTTTTCCCCGGTTTCGGTATGAAGACTGCTTTGACCATTCTCCAGCTCTCCGGTATGTAACCAGTAGCTATGCTACTCCTAAATAGTGCGGAGATGGTATCTTTGACTTTGTCACAACTAAGTGCACATTGCAACATCTTAGGGAAGATTTCATCAGGTCCTGCAGCCTTGTATGGTGCGAACGATGAGATGCTCCATTCTATATTTTCTGTATTCATGATCTCATTTGCCAATTTCCAATTTGGATTTCCATTGAGGATCATTTCTTCACGTGCGTATTCTATACTGTCCGGGAAGTGTGTTCCCAGCATGATCTTTAATATTCTTTTTGGGTCTGTTATGTTAGCCCCCTCTATCTTTAAGCTACCAAGTTTGCAGTGAGTGTCATTTGCGAGTACTTTGACCAGGCGAGAGGTCTCCGAGTAGTTCGTTATTTTCTCACAGTATGATCTCCATCCTGCCCTGTTTTCCTCTCTGCATTTGTGCTTAAAGTTGTTTCTTATGTTTCTATATTCGTTCCAGCTCTCGTCGTTGTTACGTTTGAGAGCTGTTCTGAGTGCTTTTCTCGTTTTCTTGCGTTCTTTTTCTAGTGCTTTATTCCACCACGGTTGTCCCTTGCCAGGTTTAATTACCTTTAGAGGACATGCAGCTTGGAAGGCTTCTTTTAGGGCCTTTTCTAGTTGTGACGCCCCCGTTTCTATTTCTTCCTTTGTTCTGTATTGTACTAGACTGGGTGTCCATGTGCCAAGTGTCTCAGCATACTTTTCCCAGTCTGTTTTCCTTTTGTTCCTAATTAGTTCTCTCCCTATTGTGCTACTGATTTGGAAGATAATACGTCTATGGTCTGACATTGAGTCCTCAACATCTACCCTCCACCTTTCTATGTATCTACTAAATTCTGATGTGGTGAATGTTATATCCAGCACCTCTTGCCTTGACCTTGTGACAAAGGTGGGTGTGTTACCCTTGTTCACAACATCAAGGCCGTTACTAGCTAGAAATTCTAGTAATAACTCTCCTTTCTTGTTGTTGCCTGTGCTTCCCCATACCTCGTGATGCGAGTTGGCATCACAGCCAACAACAATCGGGATGTTCTTACCTCTGCAATCTTCTGTAATACTCTCTAATTCTCTTGTGGGCGGTTCGAAGTTTGTTTCGCTGATATAGGATAGATAGAAGGATTAGTAGGGATTAGGATGTTACATAAAATATGTCAATGTAGTGAATTACCTTAGTTCTTTATATTTACGCCTATTGGCAAAGTTGCATAGCTAATATGGACGTGTGCATAATTTTGTCGTTTGTATCTCGTTTAGCCCTCTCGTTATATCGCATAGCGTCAGTATGGAACAGATAGAACGAAATCGACATGACAAAATTACGTCACGCTTCTATGTCCGCCCGGCTGGTAAGAGTTGGCATCTAAATTTTGTCCAGCGTGGAAGCCAATTCTAAATAATTTGAAATTTGGAATGGAAGTACTTATGTTACAGCTATTCAATAAACGAAAGCTCTTAAATTATACCTATATATAAACGATTTGCTGTTCGTTCGTCTCGCTAAAACTCGAGAATGGCTGGACCGATTTAGCAAATTTTTGTCTTGAAATAAAAGTGAAAGTTCAAGGAAGGTTTAAAAGGTGAGAAAATACGGAAAAAAATCTAAGGCGCTACGAAGTTCGCCGGGTCAGCTAGTCAGTCAATAAACTTTATCTCGACCGCCGATATCGTGCGGAAACAAGTGGCGTTTAAGACATTGACCCAGCCAATGAAAGTGGCCGGTCACAATCGATTTGATTGCCCGAGTTAATTGCTCACCTTTTTATATACTCAAACCGACAACCTTCCTTTCACCTTACATTGCAGAATAACTTTGAAGAAATCATCATGCCTAAGTAGATGATGACTAATCATAGACCCTCTTCTGTTATCTATTGTGTTTAAATAGTCAAAACTTAATCGCTTTTTATCTTTTCTCTCGATTAACTAATACATAGGTACATAAGTTTACGCTTTTGTTCCATTGCGGTAGGCAGAAACCACGGATTGTCACTTGCTACGATCTAAACACACATCTCTCGCTTCCTCTTTATTCATAATTCGCTTCATACGTGCTCTTTGGATTGGGGTAAACTAATATACTTGTACTTTTTTTCAGATAACACTAATGTACGTAGAAATAGAAAAACACGAAATAGTCGAAGAAGAGTTGCTGAAAGGCATGGAGCAAAAGAACCCGAAAGTAGTTGCCGCCAGCGTATCTGCCTTGAACTCAGCCCTCAAGCAGTTCGGTAACAAAGTGATTACGATCAAACCCATGGTGAAGAAGATACCAATACTGTTGGCCGACAGGGACAAGACTGTCAGAGACGAGATGAAAGCTTTGGTCGTTGAAATGCACAGGTTTGTTATTTGAAATAAATTTTATAGTAATTAACCACAAACCAAACGCACATTCATTTTAGTACGCATTATTTGTAAGAATATTTTTTTTTGTATTTATTCTTGTTATTTTCTGCCCTTTTGAAATATATGATACTAATAATGTTGGTATCTTAATATTCGCGGCGAATATTCTTCTTTCTCTAAAAATGTCTTATTAGACTAGGTAGTAATAAGGTTTTATCTGTTAAGAGCAAATAAATGTTTTTTTTTTACCAATAAAGCTAAAAGAAATAAAAAAAAATACTCATCATTTCATTATTACACTTGTCTTACACTCAGTTGCAGAAACATTCATTAAAGTCTAATTAAAGCTAACGCTCCTTTAAATGTAATGCCGTCCTTGTTCACTTCAACAAGACTTAAAGTGATAATTTGTTATTTAAAGGATCATTAAATAACAAATTATGGACGTTTCTGTAACTGGGTGTATTTTAATTACATATGACGTCCCCAGATGGATCGGCCCCGCGATAGAGCCCCACATAGCATCTTTGCAAGCAGTAGTACAACAAGAGCTTCGTGAAGCATTCAGCAGTAGTGGCAGTGCGCAGCCGACGCGGTACCTCCGCTCGCAGCAGCATCGGGTCAGGGAGGTCACCGTGGACGCGGCTGATGGTATGTTACTGGACTATTTTTAGTATGATTTCTTAATTCAGACACATATAGCATACTAGCTTTTCGCACGGGACTTCGTTCCGTGTAGTCTGACGTGCTGTCGTCTGTGCATGCTGATTTGGGGTCGTATTACTAGCTAGCTTTCCCGTGGGAATTTGGGAAAATTATGTAGCTGTGTTTATCCAGGGTGTCGGCTACCTCCATACCAATTTTAATCAAAATGGGTCCAGCCGTTTGAGCGTGAAAGAGTAACAAACATAATATTAGTAAGGATTTTTTTTTTAGTTTATGGCCTGATTTATAAGACCTTTGGGCCAAGTCTTTATTCAGATAGCACTTCATATTTTATTTTATTGCAAGCAGTGTAGCAAGAGTTTTGGGAACTATTTAGCAGAAGTGTGACTGTCCAGTTTTTAATGGGATTATCTTAACAGAATAAACTTGAGCTTAGCAAATAATACATAAATAGTGAAATTGACTTTTAACTAACATGAATTACGAATGACTGCTTTTCCTAACAGTTTTCCCAGCAGAAACTGAAATTTATAATTCCTTTGGTGTACAAGGTTTGGTAAATAACTAGCCCAGTCGCATAGTACGAGGGATCCGCAGCCTCAATAAACAAAACATGAAAATTTGGATAGTTCTCCTAAAATTAATCACGATGGTTTGAATTCAGGATTCCTTGAACCCTGTATTTCTTTAATTCCAGGGCCCGCAGACGAAGACGATGCGGAAACAGCAGGTGGTGACGCATGTGACATGGATCCATACGACCTGCTGGACCCAGTGGAGATCCTCTCCAAACTGCCCAAGGACTTCTACGAAAAACTCGAAGCCAAGAAGTGGCAGGAGAGGAAAGAAGCCCTTGATGCCCTCGACAACCTCCTGAAGACCGCGCCTAAGCTGGAACCTGGAGATTATGCTGATCTAGTCAGAGCTTTGAAGAAGGTAAGGTTTTGCTGTAAAGGACTGCTATAAGGTTTATACTGCGCACTGCTAAGGAATGGAATTCTCTGCCTGCGTCTGTTTCTCCGGGATCATATAACCCGAGTCTCTTTAAATTTCAAGAGTATAGGCGTCTTCTGGGTGAGGTTGCTACATCCTCGACCACATCTTCGCCCGATTGTGGTCAAGAGCGAACCCATTCGTTATATATAAATGAATAATAAATAAGGAACATCTTATTTACAACATAATAAAATCTATTTCAATCCACTCTGAATAATACGATCTTTCGAATAATACGATTGTGTGAACTTCTTGCAGTCCAATGTACGTTGCTTAAACTCTTTGATAGTTTCAAAGATTTTCCGGAGAAAAATTCCACTGGAAAATCATTCAGAATGATTGTCTGAGTCCAGGGTTTCAGTTTTTGCTAAGCTATCTTTTACACCCTGTATAAAGTTGCATGAGAAACTTTTTTTTCTAATTCGTTTGGCCTGTGTTCCTTCATGTAATCATTGAACTAGTTTGATTTCCACTGTCTAATTTAAAACCACTCTACATACATCACAACTGATTTCTATTAATTTTTTCAGGTGATATCAAAAGACTCAAACGTGATGCTGGTTGCGTTGGGCACGCGGCTGCTCGGCGCCGTGGCCTTGGGCCTTCGGGCCAAGTTCTCGCCTTACGCCACGGCCTGCATTTCCGCCATTTTGGAGAAGTTTAAAGAGAAGAAGGCTAACGTAGTCACCGCTCTTAGGGACGCTATTGATGCTATTTATCCTTGTGTAAGTATAAAAATAAACGCTATAGATACAAAAGACCCGCACTAAGGTTTTCCCTTGTGGTCCATTGGAACATACACAAAGACACGAACACAGACAACATACACAGAGAACAAACATCGATCAAAAGGGAGCGCTACTACCATTCGACCAAACCATATAAAACCAGGTTATTCCGAGAGGCAGTGAACCTGATGGGTGACCAAAGTGGAAATTCATCACGAGCGTTTCCGTGCTTCGGAGGACACGTTGTTAAGCTGTCGTTTCCGGCTGTTGTCGATTGACTACAGTCGTTAAAACCAAGTCATAGGCTATTGTCCGGTTTGAAAACACTGTCACCAGGGTTAGCCAAATTCGTCACACACTTGGCTATACCTACACGATAAGAATTGGTTTGGCGGATACTTTATTGAAGGAGTTGATTGTTTATATGTGTGAATATTCGCTTTTTTGTTCCAGACAAACCTAGAAGCGATAATGGAAGACATGCTAGCAGCGTTCGACAATAAAAACCCGTCGATAAAGGCTGAGAGCGCCCAGTTTCTCGCCCGCGCGCTGTGTGTCACGCAACCAGCCGCTTTCAATAAGAAACTCTTGAAGGCTTACGTCGCGGGATTGCTTAAACTACTTGAGAGTGCTGGTAAGTTATTGGGATTTTTTTTGTCGAACATTTATTTTATATCTATACAGTAGTACAGATGTTAGGATCTAAGACCTGTGTGAGAAACATAAAACGAACATTACAAATGTCTAAACATTCATCTACTTCTACTAATATTATAAAGAGGAAAGATTTGATTGTTTATTTGTTTGTTTGCATTGAATGGGCTCCAAAATTTAATGGACCGATTTGAAAAATTCTTTCACCGTTAGAATCTTACATTATCCCTGAGTAACATAGGCTACATAATTTTCCCGAATTTCCACGGGAACGAAGTCCCGGGCGGAAAGCTAGTAGACAATATAAATCAAACAATTATGGCCTAGATACTAGTCCTTTAAGCCAAGGGATTCTTTGGGGTATGAATGAATGTTCCTTTCTGATCATAAAGCATGACTTTTTCAATTATATCTTTTTCTTTTCGTTTGAAGTAATTGCTCCCATACAAATACTGGTTTAGTTTGCCGCTTTTGGATAGATCGCTCCCGAGTTGGATTACTGGTCGGAGCAATCATTTGCCACCAAAAGTTTGTCTCTTCGGTTTGGATGTTGGTGTCCTAAAAGATCCACAACACAAGTAAAATCCGAATTTTTTGAGTATGTGGTGTTAAAAAAAACTTTTTTGTTATTGTAGAACCTACGGTTCGAGACGCCGCGGCCGAGGCTTTGGGTACGGCCACCAAACTAGTGGGCGAGAAGAACATCGCACCACACATCGGCAAGATCGACAACTTGAAAGAACAGAAGATCAAGGAGTTCGCTGACAAGGTAAGATTTTAAACTCTTTCGAAAACACTAAAAAAGCTTGGAGAAAATATCATTTTTATAAACACACGCACGCACACGCACAGTGATACACGCATATACACACACGCACACGCACAAATAAAATATATTCTTTTTAGATTGCCAATTTTGGCCAAACTAAGGCCTTTTACTTATTTCTACTGATTATGTTTATAATGGTTCTAGCTATTGATTGACAAAAATCATAATAGCGATCGGTAGGTTGGCCAGCCTTCATTAAAAAAAGTTCATGATTCAATATCGACCTATCAGATCCGATGGACAGGTCAAGTAATACGCTCACCGAATCCACCCTAACTCAGTGCGTGAGATAGCGGGAAAATTGCGAAGGGCCGTGCAACGACTCCCATGACCCAGACTACTAAAAAGAGTACACGCGTAAGAGAAATCAAATCTGCCAGCGTGGTAACAACTAGAGTCTACCTTGACAATTCTTTAAACACGTTAACAACTGATCCTCTGGACTAAAAAACAATGTTGCTGAAATAGGTAACTATTTGTTTGTTTCAGGCTGAAATAAAAGTGAAAGTAGCTGCGAGCAAGAAAGAATCGCGAGCGAAGGCCGCGGGGCCGGCCAAGGCCGAGCCCAAACCCGGCGCCTCCGCACCCGCCAGAACTATCAAACGACCCGGCACAGGTAACTTATTTATTTTATTAGGAAAACCGACAGCTAATTTGTAATTAGGAATAATAGGAAATCGGTACCTACATTCCAAGCCAATTATAAGTTTTTGCTGAAAACAATAAAAAGATCGCCAATATAGAATCTTTATTAAGTGAATCAAGAAACACCACGTTTATACAATACAAATATACTTTTTACCATTGCCCCTCGAAAAAGGGTCCGTTATTCATCAAAAACAGTGAATAAAACGCTGTTTATTTCACTGAGTGAATAAAACATTTTGAATTTGGAACATGCGTGAATATACGGATTTTAGTAAGAAAACAAAAGAAAATGTGCAAGGAGGTTGCATACTCTCGCTATAAAAACGTACTAAAACTTGGCTGTATGTAATAACTGGCTGTATGGAATATGGCTCGGTTAAAATTTTTAAATTTAGAATAAGGAATTCAGCCAATTTTCTGTGCAATTTTCATGCAATTAAAAGTTGCTGTTAAAAGTTTTTGTCTCAAAATCATAAAATGAGTTCGACATCCAGTGATGAAAGTGAACCTCTCGTTCCAGAGTCATTTCGCGTTAAAGCAGCAGCTATTGTTGATAATTTACTGTCACAGAGTAATTATTTTCTTTTTCTCGTAGTCAATGGTAAAAAAAAGAGTACCTAACACGTGAAAAAAAAATTCATCTCGGCTCTTGTATCCCTCGAAAAGAATTCACCTTTTTTTCACTTGTTGGGTAATCTACTATTATTGCACACCAACATTACAGAATATGATACAGAGTAAAAGTTATATTCAGAGCTCAGCTTGAACTGGTAGTGTAAAGCGTGATCTGCTCTTGACTGTACAGTTCATACAATACGATATAGATATGTATTTGTATATACGTATAAATGTGCGTACACGTGTTGGCTATTCTTTGAAATGAATGATTTATTTACATTGAACAGGTACAGTGAGGTCTTACTGACATATGAGTTCGTCTAAAAATGTACTGCACATACAATTAAGAATAAATTCATACAAACTATAAAGATTTCTGGTCTCCAGCTATAAAGAAACCGGCAGCCGGTGGCGCGAAGAAGGCGGCGCGCGCGCAGCCCGGCCCGCCGCGGGAACACGAGCTGTCGCAGGAAGACGTCGACGCGCAGGCCGACCAACTGTTCCCGGCCGCTGTCATACAAGGTAAACGACTGCGTTTTGAGGCACGCACGCAGCTTATATTGGGTGACTTTATGAAAAATATGATGAATGTAAGTTTGTATTATGTGTTTCGTCTTACTTTTTTATGTATGCAGTAAAGTATTTATCTAATCTGTTTATCTATGTGAATCAGCACTCGTAGAAACTGGTGAATTTTCTCTATGCCTTAGTCTATGGAACACAGGTTGAAATATGAAAAAAATTGCAATTTCGCCACAAAACCCAACTTATGCTTTCCTTAGAATGGAGGATTTATTTTTAATTTCATATGGGTTCCTCATCCTATATGCAATGTATCGTACAAACCATGCGTGTAGCCCGTACATTTACTTACTCTTGCTACTTGTAACGTCTACATCAGGGGTTCCCAACCTTTTTTTGTCTACTGCCCACTTTAAGAATAAATTATTTTTTAACGCCCCCCTTTTTAAACATACTTAAAAACCGCTAAGTACTTATAACTGATTATTGAAACGCAACTTTATAGTATTCGGACAGAGTATCTTTTATTGAAAATAAAACAAACATAATCAATTCTTATATAAAAACTAATGTGAAGGTTGAATCTGATGCTGTTCAATAAGTTTGTTGATATCAGGTTCCAATTTACTCAAAAACAGCCGCAAGTCGCCACGTTCGGTAACACGCAAACGATTTCTCTTTTTAGTAAGCAGCGTTGCCACAGCACTAAATCCACGTTCACACAAATATGACGATGGGAATGCTATCAAGAATCGTTGAACAATTGACCACAATCCAGGGTACAATTGTAGGATCGGTTTTTGTAGCCAAAATTCTTGATATCCATTTTTGAACTTGATTTTTATTTCTTCGTTTGTTGTCAATTCTATAAGTTCTTCTTCCAGCTGAGGTGACATTGCTATGTTGACATTTGAAAATGGATCCAACACCCAGTCTGGTATTTCCAAGTTTAAAATGTCCTGGTATCGTTCGGTGAAGTCAATGTGGAGGTTTTCCAAATGTTGGCAGTAGGCAAACAAGTCGTCGTTACTGCAGGATACTGATAATTTCGGAAAATTGTGAAACTCACGTCTCCCCATATTTTTTTTGTGCAGAAGCAGTTTGGCTGCGAAAGCAGCAACGACATTTTTTGTTTTAATTAAATTTAGTTCATCGCCTTGCAGTTGGAGGTTCACGTCGTTGAACAATTTATACAGGTCTGTCATGTAAGCTATATCATTCTTTGATGTTATGAGCTTGTTGCGCAGTTCTGTATCTTTAGTTTCCAAGAACTCTATCACAGAGTCAAACAGGTTATAAAATCGAATCAGACAATTGCCTCTTGACAGCCAACGAACTTCAGTATGAAGCAACAAACGGTTGAAATCTTCGTCATTAGTAACACAAAGCTGATGAAATAATCTATCATTCAAAGAGCTGCTACGGATTTTATTGAATGCTTTGATGACATATTGCAGTGATTGAAATAGTCGTTCACTTAAGTTTCTAGCAACCAAATGTTGTCTATGAATAACGCAATGTATAGCAAGGACATCTGGAATTTTATTTTTTAGGTACGCTATGAAGCCTTTATGGCGCCCTGTCATAGCCGGAGCGCCATCCGTAGCAACTTGTATAATATTTTTCAAAGGAATCTCTTTCTCTTCACAAAACTTTTCCAATGTATTGAATATGGTTTCGCCTTTTGTATCTGTCTCCAAATTTCTGGCAAACAATAGTTCTTCACGTATTTTCTCATCTTTAATAAACCTCACGTAAGATAGCAACAACGCTTCATTAGTTGGTAAAGTGGACTCATCGAGCTGAATTGAGAATTGACTAGTCCTCAGATGATTGCACAATGATTCTTCAATGTTTTCAGCCATTTCATCAATTCGTCTTTGCACAGAATTATTACTCAAAGGAATTTTTTGGATAATATCTGCGGCCGGTTTATGAAGCACAGTAGTTATTACTTCCTTTATTGCTGGCAAAATTAACTCTTCTCCGATGTTGTGTGGTTTGCCTTTTTGAGCAATTATCAAAGGGATATTGTACGAAGCTCGAAGTCCGTCGTCATCTTGCTTAGCAGCCGCCGAAAATAGTTTTGATACACTTGGCTGAGTATTATGCTTCTTCTCTAGGTCTTGAAAATATGCTACATTCTTGTCTTTCTTATCTGGATGCATTTTATTCAAATGACCTTGCAGTCTTGAAGGCTTCATTGCTTCGTTCGAAAATGTTTTTAGACATAGAAGACACAAAGGCGACGACGGGTTTGTGGGATTTTCAATAAATCCGAATTTAATATATTCCGCAGAGTATTGCCGTCTCTTCTTTTTTACTTCCGACATTGTTTTGTTTTGAGAAATACGTAAGTGGTATAATGAAGTACTGCTTATCTATTATGCGCGAAACCGCAAATGAAAATAAAATAAATTTACGTCGTTTATATAGGATTGCATAAGCAGCACGCACCAACAGGAATAAGACAAACGTGCATAAACTCGTTTATCTCATTCGACGCCCAATCGTACTCGACAAGCAAGAACAAGTATTATAGAACCAGCCGATTGATACAGGAATGTACAAATCGGATTATTTAACAAAAACTTGTTAAAACATGATTGCCCGCGGTCTATTATATCGAACCGAGTTTGAGCTATATCTTAATTAATATTAGTTGATGTTCACAAGATGTAGTCGAGAGTCGAGAGCTCAGTCGGTATCTAAGAGTCTTCCTAGCTAGGTAGATGAAATTATAAATCGACCCCAAAGCCCTACACAACGCCCCCTTTTTTTTTCTGGGTCTCTTACCGCCCCCCTTTAGGCCTGCAGCGCCCACAAGGGGGCGTTATCGCCCACGTTGGGAAAGACTGGTCTACATTGTCACTAAGTCGATCCGGTAAACACAGAAAATAGCCACAGAAACACTTTTGTGTCTCTACTTTTGATAGTTTTACATTAAGAAAAATCTAAAACTAAACTTCCAGCTACCCTTCAACCATATTAAATCATGACACAGGTCTCGGCGACGGCAATTGGAAGACACGACTCCAAGCATCTCAAACCTTCCTCTCGACAGTCCAAGGCCTCACTTCAGCCGACGTCACGGCGCAAGTGCTTTATCGGACTTTGAATAAAAAGCCAGGGCTCAAAGACACCAACGTGCAAGTTCTAAAGGCCAAGTTGGAGGCCTGCAAATATATCACCGAGAACTTCCCTGTTTCTACGTAAGTATTTTTTTTTTACTTGTTTTCAGAGTTACCACAACAGTGGTATGGCTGCAAGTAGACAGAGCTTTTACCAGAGTCTGTGAGAGCCATAGATTGTTATTATCATGTACCCTTTAGATCCCACTGGTGGTTTAATAACTCCCTATTATTTTCTGCAACTTTCGGTCTGGCGTTGATTATGCACTTATTTTATAGGAGCATAGATCGACATCTTTAGAAGTGCTTGAGAGTTCGAACATTGGTGTTACAGGATGGCCGATTTCATGATTTTTTAACGTGTGCTTTGCCAAGATATTTCTGAATTGGAATCATCAATAAACGAACATGTATTTTAAATAACACAAATAATTTATTCAAAATCAGAATATACAAAAAGTCACATTGTCAAACGTAAGTAGATAACAAACAAGAGACTTATTTCTAAGTAACCTACATCTTTTATTTACATGTTAAGGTCTATTCAATTAAATTCGATTTTTAATGCTATCCGCTTGTAAAAAAAGCAAAATCTATTATATTCCCAGTTTCGGGACCTCAGTCATATTTTCCATGGAAATACATTTAGTTTACATTTATGTGTATAGTTATAGTCCGTGATCCTACACACGATCCTACACGCACACATATACGTATACTAAATTGTGTATATGTGTGCGTGTACATGTTCGCAACTAGCGGACAGCACGCACGCTATTACAACATTCATGTAAATTTCTAACCACAATTCCTTATTCGAAAAATTTTCTTATTCGCGATAGTTTTCACTCTTTACCTTTATATCTTCTCATTCTGGCTGCCGCAGCAACCCAAAGTGGGTCTTTACCATTGCAATACTGAAGTCTAAATTATATCTAAAATGTACAGCTCACATGATCTCTAGAAAGCGTTTTGGATAAAATAGACCATTGAGTTTTATTTGTCGCCAGCACCGCTGTTTTCATTTTTTGGGTTTGGTAAAAAGTATACTATTCCGGCCACACCTGAAAAAAGATTCCGAATTTAGTGTGGAGTGTCTTTAAAGGATCAAAATACCTGGTGTTTTTACTTAATTTGGAAAAATTATACTTACTAATAGAAATAACAGAGACAAATATGAACGGTATCATGCATCCTTTAGCCATCAACCAGGGAAACAAAATGCTTCCCGATAGTGATCCGACCCGGCCCGTCAACCACACTAATGATATTGTTGTCGTTCTGGAACATACAATGTAGAATTGTCATGGCATTCAATATTCATGAAATAAAACAGGTTTTATGTCGTATGGAAAATTTAAAAGATAATATTTTATTTTAAAACGTCTCGACGACCTTGCAGTCGTCGTTCAAGATCACGGACGGGTAGACTGAGGTGATACTGATAATGGTCAGGAATATGTTAACTACATTCACAAGCAGAATTCAGATTCCCTTCGTTGATGTACAAAATTAGTACAAAGCGATAATTTGTTTTAAATTATTTGTAATTTTTGGTTAATTCTTAATATTTAATCAAAATTCAAAAAGACTTACTGAACATCAGTAAAAGACTTACCGAACAGTAGTAGGAAAAACTCTAACAAGAACATTTTGCTGCAAACAAAAAGCAGTCTGCATGAATCCACAAGTGACAGATATCAATATGGCCACTTGGAATGAGGAATTAGTCCAAAACAGCGATCCTGAACAAGCCGCGCAGATGATCAAGTAGACGAATATGACAGGCTTCTGACCGAAGAGCTTGACGAAATATCCACTGACACTGATGCAAAGCAGTGATATGCCGCCAAGTATGATGCTGTTTATGTACGTCTCTGTGCCGGCTAGTTGCTGTGGATAAGATTGAAGTATTAGCTTCCGCTGCGTCAATTTGGATTCAAATATTAAAACTTTAATTTTTTATTCTTCAGTAAATAACATTTCTGTACTTTGACGAAGCAAGAGGAACATTACAGAGATATAAATATAAAAATACTGGCTTTCCGCCTGCGGCTCCGCCCGCGTGGACTACAGGTTATATTGTGCCCAGCAGTGGGATTAAATGTAGTCTGTTTCCTTTGCAAACGTGTAATCTATCTAAATACCAAATTTCATCAAAATCGGTTCATTAGTTTAGTAGTGAAAGCGTAACAGACAGACAGACAGAAATACTTTCGCATTTATAATATTAGTAGGGATAGTCAACCTGCAGGCGCGCCTTATCATATGGTTAGACAAGTACGTGTCATGTATGTATTTTTATGCAAATTGTGACAACTTGCGTGTTATCGGAGCGGGCGGTTGCGTGCGTGTGCACGCATTCATTATACGTATACACCTTTACACCAGCAATGCGCGGGAATGTATTGCTAATTGAAATAAAAGAATTGTACGTTACGTAGGTGACCGTGACACGATTTATAATTCTAATCACCTGTTACAATAGACACAACTTGTAGAAACAAATAAAAAATCTTACCGGAACACATTCTTGAGATTCAGTTATATTTTTACCGGCTGTAAGATTATTATTAGATGCGGTGTAGCTATCAATTATGGTACAAAACTTATTGGCAGTATCTTTATGTTCTCTGTCATAGTTTTCTATGATCGTCGAAAGTTGGGGATACCATAACTTGAGGGCGCCGACCCTGTAATATGAAAACACTGTAAAGTTATATGCTGCATTAAACTTTTCTTAGAGACGTCAAAGTCATGTGACTGGCGGCGGTTAGTTGTAGAAAGAACGGTCATAAGATTTATATCCTTGTATAAAATAACGATTAAAATCTGGTCACTAAGTTGAGCCACATTTCCCAAAGAATATGAAACGCTGAAATATAAAACGAACAAACGCCTCCATATACTCGTTACTCGTATAGTGAATCTCTAATTCTGACGGATTTATAGAATTACATTTTAAACTGTAATTTTATTTGTAAGACAGTTTGAATGAACGAATGTACGTCATAAACTAACAAAAGACTAACAGATGGTCTGAGTCATATTTTGTATCATGTTTTATTTACATACAAATATAAACGGAAATTTCTCGAAAATACTTTTGATTTTTCAAAAAACCTTACTATGAAACAATTGTTATAATTATCTTAAATTGGATAAATCACATAATGATTTTGACAAAAGTGAAAGCTATTCCCGAAAAATAAAATTCTAAAAAAGAAAAAATGTTAAATAACTCTTCCTGTCACGTAACAAAAATAGACTACGACACAAACGAAGCAATCTTGCATGGATTTACCTCTGTATTCGAAGTATGGAACCCTAAAAACCTTGATATTGTCATTTGTAAGTAACAAGTGTAAGGCCACAGCTGGCACCTGGCATAGATCTAATATTTAATAAAAACTCGTGTTTTTGTCACATATTTTGTCTTATTCGAAAGTGGTATCCGTAATTGAAGAGCAGTTTGGTCGAGTGGTAGTAAATCTGCCTCTTGATCGACGGGTCCTGGGTGCGATACCTGGTCGGGGCAAATATTTGTGTAAAAAGCAGATGTTTTTGAGTGTGTACTCTGTAGTGTTTATTTTTATATTAAAGTTTTGGAATGGATTGAGATTTAAAAAATAGATATAATATAAAATAAATAAATCATCATTAGTCTAAAAATATATTTCTACCATCAGAGGCCAAGACACACTTTGAGTCGCTACGCCAGCAAAATGGATGAATATTACATATGAAGTTAAATGTTTAGAATGTAAATTTAATCCGTTCAGTAGTTTTGCTTGATTAAAAAATATTGAAACAAAATCTTTCATATTTACGTTCACGTTTTTACTAAAAACAAATCCCTTCGGCCGCCCACGTAACCGGAGCTACGTAACTAGTTACTAACTAAACATAATTCGGCCTTGTACGATACCAGTTATGTAGGAATAGGTTTTTTTCCTTATACGATACTTGGTTACGTAGCAGGAAACTTGAAGTGAGTTACGGTGGGGACTTTTTAATTCTTCGGACGTAACTCGTTCATATGAAGACAGATAGGGTATCACAAACCTCTTTAGAGGAAAACTCTAGAGACCACTTATGAAAAATCATTCATGGAGTATCTGTGATAATTCCTATGACAATGTCATTGTTGAGTATCTGTGATAAAATGATAATGTCATTGTTTAAAATAAATTAAATGTATGTCTTGTGGGGAGTAGGATTTAATAATTATTTTATTTCCTACTCGTTTTATTTGCGTGAAAGTGAAAACTATTCAACGGAACTAATGAGCGACAGAGAAGTGGACTTTATTTTGACGCGAAGAGGGCGAAGATCTTTATTACACAATGGTCGCAGATACCACTGGAAAAAAGAATACTCCAACGGAAATAGTTTCTGGCTCTGTTTTAACAATAACAGTGGGTGTAAAGGAAGTGTAACTCTCAATAACAGAAATGAAATTGTAAAAGATAATAAAATACACCTAGATACATGTAAAGAAAATCATGCCAGTAATAAAATTTTAAAAGAATTGGATTGCCTTAAACAAAAGACTAGTGTAAACTTCGAGTCAATACAAAAACAATACGATGGTATGGTTCATAATCTTGAAAACGAAGGTATTAATATTGTGCAAGAAATCCCCGCATTCGAGCGTATCAAAACGGGATTATATAACCATCGAAACAAAGTGCTAGGAGCTCCAAGCGTGCGCTTCAATTCATCGACAGAAGTTAAATTACCTAAAAAATTCCATCAGTTTCTTCTGGCACAATATGAAGATGACGACAATAACATTTTTATATTTTGTAGCAACAAAGTTAGATCAATTATTCAGCGTTATAAGCATATACTGGGCGATGGCACTTTTAACTCGTGCCCAATTGCATTCAAGCAAATTTACACAATACACGGTTATGATGAAATTACGGGGTCAATTATTCCGTTGATGTACTGTCTGCTACCAAATAAAAAGTTCAAGACTTATGAAGTTCTTTTCAGGTTGTTAAAAGTAAAATTTCCCACATGGCGGCCACAAAAAATTACTATGGATTTCGAGACAGCGGCAATGAAAGCCGTTAAAAAAGTCTATCCAGAAATCAACGTGAAAGGATGTTTCTATCATTTAAACAGATGCTTGTACAGAAAAGCAAAATCTTTAAATATTAATACTTCTGTAAAAAGGAGACACATTGCGAGATGCGCAGGACTAGCTCGCTTACCAAAACAATATTTTCGAAGCGGGTTAGAGTACGTAATGAAAATGAGTCCGCCTGGTGATGAAATAATAAAATTCAACAGTTATTTCAAGAATCAGTGGTTGAAGAAGACGGATTTCGAAAAGGTCTGCTGTTGCTCAAAAGAAAAAATCCGTACTACTAATAATGTGGAAGGATGGCACAGCAGACTAAACCGGTACATTGGGCGAAAGAAACCGACTTTGGCACATTTACTAGATGTATTGTGCAAAGAAACAAAAGTCGTAAATATCTTTGAAAAGAAAACCAAAAAGTCCAAAAACTATGAGGAAATCGACGATGAAATAAATCGCACAATAGCACAATTAAATGAAAACAATATAACGGTTGGTCATTGCATCGAAATTATATCCCCGTTTTCTTTTAAGTTTTAAAATACAAAGTTAAATGTTATTTGATATTATTGGTATTATTAATAATGCCCTTAGTTAATACGCGTAAGAAGGCGCACTTTTTTTTTCTTTCTTCTGTTATATTTACCAGTAATTGCAATAAATAAGTAAATGGGAATATTTTTCTTTTTTTAATATTTTAAAAATAATCACAATTCACTATAGCGATCTTACTTATGTATAGGAGCTAGTGGCAAAAATGTAGTAAAATATTACATTATTTGTCGACTTTCCATAGGAAACTACTAAGTGACCCGATCAATGCCTGTACCACGAGTTGGTTCTTGTATAAAACCTATCGAATTCAATAGCAATTTCATATGGAAACTGTGAAGACGCCTCAAACGGCGTGATTGGGTACTACTTTTCATACTAAATTGCTATCGAATTCGATAGGTTCTATACCAGCTGCCTGATTCTCGACTGGTCGAAAACTTCTCACTCGGTAAGTTATCGAATCGAATGGGAGAATATTGACGTTTTTCCATCTAATACTTTCGGGCTGAATACATTCTTAAAGTTAAAGAAAATGCATGCGACTGCTACTTTCAGATTCGATTCTAAACGTCAAAATTCGTATATTCGATTCGAGGACTTTCCGAATGAAAAGTTTTAGCGTCTAGTTAGTCCCATTTAAATTTGTTAAGGATCCAATGGAAACTTTCGGGGATATCGATGGAAACTCTTCATCGAAGTACGGCAATTCACGTTGTTGAAAGTTCACAGGCTGGTAGGTATAAACGAAATCATTATCATCATCATCATCAATAGGTACATTCATATTGTATAATCTGTTTAAAAAATAATGACCTACTTCCAATATTTTAATATTTTCTTTTTCACATAACTGGTATCGTACAAGGACGAATGAAGTTTAGTTAGTAACTACGTAACCAAGTATCGTATAAGGAAAAAACCTATTCCTACATAACTGGTATCGTACAAGGCCGAATTATGTTTAGTTAGTAACTAGTTACGTAGCTCCGGTTACGTGGGCGGCCGAAGGGAAACAAATTATATACTGCGCATAACAAGCGCAAACACTGTTTTTCATAGGTTTTTGATCGTTATACGCAATGTGTCAGTATCATTAGTAAGGCCGTTATAGTATTAGTAAGATACGTATGCTTCGAATGGAGGCCCGTAACTGTTTGATGGGTCAGTATATTGACTGATGACGACATGATAAAGACGGTGTATGTGTGTTCTAAAAAACGGTTAGACACTTACACTAAAAGGCATGCAATAGACGCGATGGAGAATAGAATCAGTCTCAATAGTAGAGGTGGTCGGAATAATTCTTTGGTGTCGAACAAAGCGTTGGCAATTTTTTTCCTGATACTTGCTTTTCCGCTAGATTTGTACAAGCAAGATTCGGGTCCTCCTAAAGATTTAATCTGAAATTATAGAATACAGTAAATAATGGTTAGATAGTATTATTTCATGCGACTTGTTGTTGTGTATACGATTATAACGTGCGAGCGCGCGCACGAAAACAATAATACGTATAGTTTGCCACGCATTGATATCCATACGATACCCTTACTATGAAAGGAAGATGGTTTTGCTCAAACTGGATAGTACGTTAAAACGTTCGTTCCGGCTGTTGTCGATTGACTAGATTTGTCAGAGGCGATCTTGGAGGTGTTGAGTTATCACGTCGGGAACAGGGTAAATGAGGAGAACCAGATTCTCTGAGGCACATTTCTATTGCGTTACAGTTAAATACAAAATTACATTAAAAGTGAGTGACCTGCGTGGGGGGCGAGAGACGACTGACGTCACCTCGCCCAACGCTACTGGAAGTGGCAAAAATGCTGAATTTACAAAACGAATCATGTGTCCCTAAAGAGGTTTAAAAACCACACGTTGTGGTTAGTCAAGTTTGCCACATAAGGAAGGACTGAGGACAAAGTAGTAATATGTATTTACAAATAACTTACAGGAAATGTGTCTTCTGATTTCCCAGTGTTAATCCGATAGATTTTTTTCAAAACCTGTAAAGCTTTATCCTCTTGGCCATGAGAGAGCAAGAATTTCGGGCTCTCTGGTATCCACATGTACAATATTGCTGCTAAGAGACTCCAAAGCGCACTTATGTACAGATAGACGTTCCATGAGTGGATTTCTAGAATTTGAAAGGCATAATTTAAGAGCATGTTTATTTTTTAAACATACTACTTTTGGATGATAAATCGACACGATACAAGAATCCCATAACTATTTTTAAAAAAGGCAACTACTACTAGACTTAAATTTGTCTCTTAGTGGATCAAAATGGTTAATCGGATTTAAATTTAAAAAAGGGGTCAAAACTGAAATTTGAACTTTATATATCTGTACGTTTCATTTCTATATCTAACAGTGTTCAAGACATAGCGAGCTGGTAGCTTATTTTAAATAACAGTAAATAATTTCTCATCTAAGCAGTGATTAAACCGATTACTTACCAAAGTATCCGTCAATAACGACGTACTCCCATTGTCGCGGTAACACTGCCCATGATAATAGGGCGATGAAAATCATGGCGGACGTGGCGAACGATGAATGGACGACTAACATTATATCTCGCACTGATTTATGCGAAAACTCCGCTGTCATGCTCTGTGCTGCTGAGAAGACTAGACTCAGGCTAAAAGAAAAAAATGTAACACTAAAGATTCACATTTTACTAATGCACATTGAACAGCCTAGGTTTCTCTTGTAAACATTGAAAAATAACAATCATGTTAATAATAAAAATAAAACCATAAAAAATAAGTCGGAATTCGAAAAAAAAAACACTCGAGAACAAACATCTGCTATTAACTCAAATATGCGAAGTTCAATAAAAAGTCTTTATTGTAAATACATATGTCTTGAAATTGACTTCAGTGATATTTAACCTTCTAGAATCTAGTGGTTAATTTCGACAAACTTTAACCGCCAATATGGGACAGCTGCTCGCCGCCGCCGTTGTAAAAACAAGCTATTTTTTTTTCTCAAACACGTATATTAGATGTCGATACCATGTAAATAAAAGACATACATGCTCGAAGATAATGTTGATTGCTGTCTATTAAAACTAATCGATGAGAACTCGCTCTCCAGAGCTTTAAAAGAAAAGAAAAACAACTAGTTTCTCATATCCAGCTCTCCTTATTTCTTGATAATCGCCCGCCGGTAGTAACTAACTTTATTGCTGGTTGCCAATATTTTATCTCGACAAATAACAAGGTTGTTCATGCTTTATTGAAGTTCCATCTAATAACCTTCAGAAAATATGTCAAACGTGGCGTCACATGGTTCAAGAACCACATGATGCTTTGTCTGCCCCAACAGGATATGTTGTATTGTTCTTGCTGATTCATACTCACACGGCGCCATCCATTAGTTTTGCGAAGACGAGCATACCATAAGTTTGACTGGAAGCGCCTATAACAGAACTAGTGAATAGTGCCATATTTCCAGCTACAAGAAATATTCTTCTGCCAAAAGCATCCGTCAAAAATCCTGTAAAGAGCCCGGCACAGATTTGACCTAGAAACAAAATAAATGAAATCATAATTATATAGGGTGACTATAAATAATTATGTTAATGGAAAAATTCGAGTTCTCATACAAAGGCAAATCAGCTGAGTACACAAGTTGTTAAAATATTTTTTTCATATTTTACGCCATGTGGTAATCGGTTGAGAATAACACCATCCCATTTTTTTCAGTGCGTGTCGTAAGAGGCGACAAGGAAACACAAATGAGACCTGCCTCCTAGCCTTCGCGCGCCAAATGTACACTTGGTGTACGAGATTACTATCGCAAGCGGCGTAAACAATCGCGCGACGGCTAATCCACCCCAGGCAACGACACCTCAATATGTTCTGAATCTGAGGTGGCGTCCTATGGTTTTATGCGCTGTGGTAGGCTCTGTAAAGGGCCGTCTAGTTCGCGACCAACCTCCTACCGAAATCAGACGCCAAACAGCTTGCTGTGTTTCGTCTGGGTGTAGGACTACCAGTGCCTTAATAGGCATTATCTGGGTTAACTCGCTCCATTGTTGACCTCATCTATGACCTTGGTCAATATTGAGGTCAAGAGTTAACACATCTCATAATAAAATAAGACTCATTTTCATAAAGTTGTTAAGTTTTGTGGGCTGATTCACACACATCCTTAATTTTCGTTAAATAATTTAAATTCACCCACATATTGCCGATTGCCTGCAACCTTAAGACCTAGACCTAGGCGATTTAGTTTATCTTTTTCAAGAATTCTTCCTTATGAATTGAAAATTTAAAATATTATATTTTTTAAACTTACCAATAAAAACAATACCACTAAGCACGCCTTTCTCCATCATAGTCATGTCTAAATCGCATTCAGCACTAGGCAGTATGAACGACACGGATGACGTGGCAGTGCAAGTAGCTTGGACGGCCATCATAGAAGCCACCAAAAGGAGTATGTTCAGCTTGCCAAACTTGCATATTAACAACGCATCTTCTAACTTTTTCATTGGATCCTGTTCGTTATCTTCTGAAAAATAAAGTTGATTTTTGATTTTGAAATGCAAAAGCACAGTGGCGCTAATTGTTCAAAATGGATCTTGCGGTTTGACAACGCAAAAGAGTGCATTTATATATATATATATACAGGGCTTTAGGTATCTCTCTTTCAACCTCTCGGTTGGTTAGCATCAAAAAAAATTTTGAGTTCCCATACTAACTTCATCAGCATATAGCGCATTTTGTATGGGAGATCAATTTTTTGTTTCGTATTTTGACCTATGTTCCTTAGGAAAGTTGTTCAGTTTCATGAACTGATTAACCACCCGAGATGTTGAAAGATAGATACCTAAAGCCCTGTATACTATGGCCGTTATCAACCGACTCGTTGGGCCATAAATCATTTCCCTATGTCTATCTCGCTTGCACTTACCTTTACCTTTTGGAGCCTATCTCGCTTTCACTATCTCTACATTTATGGCCTCATATAACGGCCATACCAGTACGGTAGCCTACCAATCGCATTATTTGATAGACTGTGGATATCAATTAACCACGAGCACTCGTTTATTTTTATTTTTTCGAAGTAAATCTAAACCTAGACATTTATTATGGGGTTATTTTAAATTAGCTAGCGAAACTTTAGGGGGTGATTCTCCTCATGAAACTGAACAACTTTCCCTATTGAATTCTCAGAAAAAAATTTCGACTTCCCATAATAATAATAATAAATAATATAAATAAATAGTTTATTTATTTCTCTCTACAAAAGTTGGGGATGATACAGATGTCAGAATTATTTGATTATCTTTTGTGAGAGCTGGTGTCCATACTAGGAGAACCTGTGTTACAGAGTCACCAGGTCCCAGGTCCCAATACAATTCAGCTGATTGCACCAGTTGTTTCGACCTATGTTCCTTGGGGAAAGACATTCAGTTTCGTGGGCTTATTCACATCCTTAGTCCAAGGTTACTCAAGTTCACCACACCCTTAATTATACCTAACGATAAGGAAAGGATTCACATCCTTAATTTGTGCAAATTTTATTAAAGTCACTCGTTATAAGTTTCCTTCTGTATAGGTGATAATGATAACTGATAACGCTTTTATACACTACTGTTACATTGTAATAAATGAATAATCTTTTTTTAAAAACTGGGCCCAAACTGGTGCTATGACCACTTTAAGCACTGCCTATCCCGATAAGGGAATTAAACGCTTGACAATCTTACCTGGAGTCTCTTTAACATCTACATTGTTCTTCATCTTTTTCACTTACTATTAATATTCACAATTACAAATTAGAAATGTTTACACGACCTGTTAGCACTGCATTCTGCGAATTACTGATTGGTTTTATTTTTAATTATTATGAGACAGCTGAATTTGAAGTGGAACTGCTTGACGTGTTGTTGATCGGATCTTTGTTTGACCAACTGCTATGTTGGAGTCAAGTGCGACTGGTATTCGTGTAAAGAAGATCCGTACATCTTTTGTGTTCTGATGAAATTCTATTCTTTTTTCTTTTTCTTCTTAAATTTAGGAGCTGCTCTCTTTTCGGTGGAGTAAATGTGATAGTTTAATAGATTCGTATTTTTTGCATTTTCACATCACAATCACCTACTATTATAAAAAACGTCACGTCACACATATCACGAACGTTTACGTTCTTCGGATGTCACGTTAAAACTAGTCCCCGGCTGTCGTTTATTGACTAGAGTCGTGCAAGGCTATTAGCATCATTGTTGTTTACTCTTCTGTCAGGTAATAACTTACCCTGTTTTATGTTGAAACAAGTGAAATTAGTTTTTAAGTGTAAGGTACAGAAACGATATCTTTGTAGCGAAGATACCATTCTAATAAAACACAGGTTAATTCCTAGTACGGACTCCAGGTCTTTATAAAGGTTCCCAAACTCACATATAATTGTAAATCTTTAAGTTATTGTGAGGAAAAAATAATTTATATTTTTTATTATTAATGAAACAATATCTTTGCCAACAGAACTGCCGCAGACTTTATTCTCCAAGATGTAGTCACGAAACTCGGCGAGGCATCATGTTTAACCGTGTCGGCCGAATGCCTCACTGCCTTGTCTGAAGCTTGCGGGCTTGAACACGTTCTAAATGAGGGCCTGACGTTCGCCATGGATTCACAGAAAAACCCCAAAGTACAATCGGAGATGTTTAATTGGATGTCGAATGCTGTGAAAGAGTTTGGCTTCTCGTAAGTTAGTTTTTATGCAGCAATTTTTTTCATAATCAACAGGGTAACTGCGCTACGGTGCGCGCAATGTTCTAAGTGACAAAAAATTGTCTCTAGCTAATATAAACAAAATAAAGGTCTTACAAGCCGTCGGAAATATCTGCTGCGCACCTCGCTGAATGCGCTATCTCTATCTCTCCTATTATATTGCTATCTCTCCAGTTTACATGACGTCATTAAGCCAGGTTCGCAGATATTTCCGACGGGTTGTATTAAAGTTCTTTATACCCTTGGGATCTATGACGTTCTGTTTTAACAAACAAATGAAAAAGGTACTAAGCGCTAAGGGGAAGAAGATTTTTTACCAAAATTGTATTGATTCGAAAAACTGTGAAATAAACAAAAACAATAAAATTCACAGATCAACTCCAAAAGGAATAATCGCTCACTCGAAGAAAGCCCTCACAGCAACAAATCCGAACGTGCGTACTTCGACAGTCAACTTCCTAGGCATCTTGTCTATGTACGCGGGTCCGTCACTGCTGAATCACTTCGACACTGAAAAGCCAGCCACCAAGCAGCTCATCAGCTTGGAAATAGACAAATACGCCAATAACACTGCCCCACCTCCTTCTAGGGTTATTGGGACTGTTAGCAAGGTAAGATTTTTATGGTAATACATGTTGAAAACTGTATCACAGAAGGTCGCTTAGGAAAAAGGTACTCTCAGCCCGCGTAGATTAGGTCCAATTCAATTCCAATGTGCACAATTTAAGTACTTTTTCGAATATTTACAATACTTTTATTTACAATTCTAAAAATAAGTGTAATCTGACTTGTGCCTCACGCCGACAAAACAACTAAAAATAAAGAGGAAAGATTTGATTGTTTGTTTGTTTGCATTGAATAGGCTCCGAAACTACTGGACCGATTTAAAAAATTCTTTCACCATTAGAATGCTACACTATCCCTGTGTAACATAGGCTATATAATTTTCCCGAATTCCCACGGGAACAAAGTCCCGAGTAAAATGCTAGTAAATAATAAAATATATGTTATGATTATGAGGTAAACATGCTCTATAACAATGTTTCCCAAAGTGGGCGATAACGCCCCCTTGTGGGCGCTGGAGGCCTAGAGGGGGGCGGTAAGGGGCCCAGAAAAAATTGGGGGGCGCTGATGTGATTTCAGGGGGCGATGGGTGATTTGTAACCTCAGCTACTTCATATTTTAAAATTCACTGAAATTAAAATCCTCCTACTACACAACATCTATTTATTAGTTCATGTTTATATCCTATTTTATTGTATAAATATAAACAGGGTGACCACTTTCTGGAAAACCGGAAAAAGTCAGGGAATTTCGCTAGCCATGGAAAAGTCAGGGAATTGTCAGGGAAATTTAATGGAGGTCAGGGAATAAAAATTGTCGCTGTATGTACATAAGTACATTTAAAAGTAATCAAAATATTTATTTCACCACCTCCAAATATTATATTCATATCTACTATAATAGGATAATAATAGGTGGAGGAGCTACACAAAAAGAAGGAAAATTTAAGTTCGGAGGCGAAAATAAGAGCAGAAAAAAGAAAAACTGCGGGAATGGTCAAAGAGTTAAAGGCAAAAAGGCAAAAAATTATCGAAGAAGCTGCCAAAGAAGCTGCGTTATTAGAAAGACAGATTACGAAGTTGCAATAGAATTTGTTATTATATTTTAAAATAATAAACATGAAAACTAGGTCGTTTGTTTCAGTTATAGGTCCCAAGATTTTTAACCTATTTCAAAAAATGAGGTTTCGCAATTCGTCGCTTTTGTACCATAATACTCAAAACGTTGAAGTGTAGTACTTACTAATACAATTAAGGCATGTATAAAGTGTTCCCTTTAGTATTTCTCGCTGGATTATATTATATGATACATTTAATATCGAATAAATTCAATAGTCAGAGTACTGTCTCAATTGGTTTTTCCTGTACAACTTTAAACAAAAGTGGTCATAAATTACTTAAAATAATTAATTATTGGGTAATTGAAGAACTGTCTGATAGCAAATTACAATTTATAAATCGTCGGGTGAATACCCAAACTTACTTACTGCAATAATAATAATAAGAGGAAAGTTAACCTCTTATATCCTACAAGTAAAGGTTGATTATTCCTCTTGACAGTAAGTGGTAATTAGTGAATTTTGGTTGTCACCCGAGAAAATATAATGAAACAGTACAAAAAGGTTACGAAGTAAAATTATTGTAAAACATTTAAGATTATGGTCAGGGAAAAACTTGAAAAAGCGCCTGGAAAACCGGGAAAAGTAGGGAATATTGATTTTGGTAAATAGTGGTCACCCATTAAATTGAAAATAAATTAAATATTGATTATTTTTAATGCGTTCACAACGTTATTTATATCTTAAGATATTTAGTAATAGGTATCAAACACTGAAAAATATTCGAAGTGTCGCAGGTGAGGTCCCCACTTACGAAGACACGTATTAATAATAGGTATAGGTATCTATTGTTGTTAATATTGTAAAGTTGCATTATTATTGCTTTCTCTGGTAAGAAAAGTCTCGTTTAGAATGTACAGGGTGTCCATTGGCATAATTCGGATTTCAAATTCAAATTTCTCTGAAACCACTGGGGGGGAAGCAGAAGAGATGAGCAAAAACGTAAATTAGCTTCGTCATTCATGCGGATTTTTAATCACGATGGACTGGTGAACAACAAGCGTTCGCAATCGAGGCGTATTCAAAAGCGAATGATTCACTTGCTACCGCACTTCGAATTTTTTTAACGATATAATATTCCAGGATTACGTGATGCTCCAAGTAAAGAACTGATTCATTTGTGAGTGCGGAAAATCCAAGCAGCAGGTTCGGTAACAAACAATCTCCGGCCGGGGTCTAGCCGGACGTCCAGAACCAATGAAAACATTGAACTCGTAGCGAACAGCTTGAAAAAAATCCGCGTCAATGCGTGTGCAAGAAAGCGGCTGCCTAGAGCTCCCAAAGACTGGTGTATGAAATAAAGAAGGAGAATCTTAAATTTCACCCTTTTAAAATTCTGATTTTCCAAACACAAACCTAACGATTACAATTTGCGTAAAAGTTTCTGCGAGATAATGTTACAGCGATTTCGTACGGTAAAATGAAGCCCACTTTCATCTAAATGGAAGTGTAAATAAGCAGAATTGCCATTGTTGGTCGGATAAAGGACAGAACTCACATCTAAAATATCAGCAGTCTTTGCACAGTCCCAATGTGACAATTTGGTGTGCATTATCAAGCAGTTTTATTAATTTATTTTTTATTATAAGATGGGTTAACTCTTGGCCTCAATCTTAACCAAGGTCATAGATGAGGTCATCGATGGAGCGAGTTAACCCAGAAAATGCCTATAAGGCACTGGTACTCCTACGCACCGACGGAACACAGCAAGATGTGGAATAATCAGATCATTTTTTTTCGAAACTCATCGGGGGCAAGCAATAAGTGTGGACGGTGTTTCTTATCAACTCTTGCTGAACGATTATTTTCTGCCAACATTAAGAAAACATCTCGCCTTTGCTGCGCCCACATGGTTTCAATAAGTTGGCGCCACCCCTCACAGTGCTAGAGAGCATGATACCTCATCGAGATTCCTTCCCTGGAGAACTGATAAGCCGTTTTGGCGACATTCCTTGGTCTCCCAGGTCACCAGATCTGACCCCCATTGTTTTTTTTTTTGTGGGGGTACCTCAAGAGTAAAGTTTACGAAACCAACATAACGACCATCGTAGCGCTTAAAGAGAATATCGTTCACGAGATTAACGCTATCTTTAGCACCTTTGCTTCAGCGAGTGGCACGGAATACTGAGGCCAGATTTAAAGAGTGTGTCCAACATGTTGGACAACATTTGGATGAAATAAAATCCGCATTTCTTGTCTTTATAAATATTATTAAAATATTTTTTTTTATCTTTTATTTATTTTTATTTTAAATCCGAATTCTACCACCGGACACCCTGTAGGTGAATAAAAAATGGAGGGCGCTACGAAATAAGTTAGGGAACCTCAGCTCTATAACTGTCTGTAAATGTATGAACAGTACCATTTGAGTAAATATTATGCGACGCAAAGTTAAAATACTTGTCTTTGTCGTATGAGTCGTCAAACCTAACCAATAATTTTTGCCAACAATAGCGTCTGGAACTAAGAAAAACACTTGAGTCCACATATCCATGTCGGTTCTAAGTTGAACCTTATTACCAGCTGACAGGACTGGTATTCAATTCATAAGTTTCTTGACTGGAAAAGTGTATTGAGTGAAAATATGCAGCAATCAGGTTCATATAACAGCATACTCCACTGCTTTACTTATTAGTAATTACAATGTTACTCAAACAAGATTCTTTTTTTTTCCTATAAACATACATTTGCGACTTGTAAAATGACATTTGACTCTAGTTACGCTTCTATTTCGTTCATTTTGTTTCGACTCGGGGTGGCCAACTTTTTTTTTTAAATATTTCTATACACGCACCGTTCCTAAACGGTAAAGTGCTTGTCACCACCGCTACTACTCTTGTAGACGTTTATACACTACAAATTGCACTTTTTAAGTTTTCTATATTTATCCACAGTCTGCCAGCAAAGGTTCACTGCGTGACGAGTTCGAAGCAGACGAAGACATAGGCGATGATGAGCCGGTGGTAGCAGACGATAACCGACCGCGGACTGACATCGCGCCGCTTATAACCGATGCATTGGTAGCAGAGCTTAACGACAAGAACTGGAAGGTAAGGAAAGATAAGGTAATATAACACAAGATGGCTGCAGTAGTAGAAGACAATCGATCACGCACTATCATAACAGTAGCATAGCGTAGCGACAAGAATCTAAAGGTAAGGAAATAGAAGGTAAAAATTACAAGATGGCCGCTGCAAAAGAAGACAGTCGACCACGCATTGACATCGCCCCGCTTCTGACTGACGAACTAGTAGCAGAGCTTGACGACAAGAACTGGAAGGTAAGGAAACAGAAGATAGAAAAATACAAGATGGCCGGCGTAATAGAAGACAATCGAACGCGCACTATCATAACAGTAGCAGAGCCCAATGGTAAGAACTGGAAGGCAAGGAAATGGAAGGTAGAAGATTACAAGATGGCCGCTGCAAAAGAAGAAACTCGACCGAATATTGACATTGCGCCTCTTATAACAAGATGGCTGCCGCAATAGAAGACAATCCATCGCGCACTGACATCGCCCCGCTTAAAACTGACGCAATGGTAGAAGAGCTTAACGACAACAACTGGAAGGTAAGGAAACGGAAGATAGATGATTACAAGATTGTCGCTGCAAAAGAAGAAAATCGATCGTGCGTTGAAATCTCCTCCGCTTATGACTGACGAACATAACCTAATTACCTGTTTTGCTCCTTAGGTTCGCAATGAAGCCCTGGACAAAGTGAAGGCGATAATCGTTAACTCTTCGCCGATTAAGCCAACGTTGGGCGAGCTCCCTGCGGCCTTAGCGGCGCGTTTGGTTGACTCTAACTCCAAGTTGGCCCAATCTGCACTCGGCATTTGTGAAGCGTTGGCCACAGCAATGGGTCCGAAGTCTAAACACCATGTCAGGACTTTCTTTCCGGCTTTCTTCCAAGGTAATTTGATGTGGTTACAATCTATAGTGGTCATTTGTTAGTTTTTAAAACTCTATACACTCAAAGGCCCACTCTAAGGTTCCCTTGTGACGAGGATCCTTTGGAACATACACAGATACAGACATGAACAGCCAGGACCTGAGATCAAGAAGCAGCATTATTACCACTCGACCAAATCGGCCGTTGTTGAAATTTGGTTTAGACTTATACAATTCCATGTCGATAATTAAAGGTGTAATACAATTAGGGCAAGTACAGTCAAGAGCAGGTCACGCTTTACACTACCAGTTTAAGCTGAGCTCTGATTTATACTGCGCGCTATACAATGCAGGGCCGGTCCAAAGTCCAAAGTGTCAAGCTTGACGTGCTCTTGAGTGTACAATTCCAATATCTTGTAAGAAATAACGTCTATCTGTTCCTTCTTTAAAAGTAGACATTGCGAACAAAATATGTTTTTAATCTTTTACAACTAGCACGCAAGTATGACGTTATACTTGCATTCAAGTACTAGCTCAATGGAAAAGTTGATATGGGATCGAAATAAATGACTTTGCTTTCTATAACAGCACTGGGCGACACGAAGCAATGGATCCGCGTGGCAGGTGTAGCGTGCATTGCTGCGTGGTGTCAAGCTGCCGGTCCTGCCGCTCCTTTAGAAGGAGAAATGGTGCTCGATGCGCTCAAGGCTGGCTCGCCTACATTGCGGGCCACGCTTCTCGCATGGCTAGCTGAACACCTGCCCAATGGTAAATATTTGGACACACTCATGTTATACATTTTGTTAGGCAATAGGTACAGTGTTATTGTATAAGTTATTGCACATTATACTTTATTTGCACAGATACATATAAAACAATACATGTTTTTTTAATTGGATGATCTAACTTGAAATTTTTTTAGAAACTTTATTATCAACTTTACGTACAAAAATTTTAATCACTGATAAAAAATAACCTAGTACGGTGCTAATTTCCTTGTACACAAAAAAAATAGTAAGTAAATTGGTACAGGGTCAATAGCACACTAAGCTATCCAAAACTGACAAATTTATTTAATCGATTTTCAACGTGATAACGGAAAATCGTCAAACTGTCAAATTTCCTCTAATGCTTGGAGATATCCAAGCATTAGAAGAAATTTGACAGTTTGTGGTAATCTGATGTACTGTTGACTTAAAACAAAATCTAGGTGGCAGCACATGTTGAACGAAAATAAATTATATCTCTGTTCCTGGTGATGATACGACAAAATGACCCACTATACTTTTTGATCACCTAAAAAATCCTCTATCAATCTGACTAGGTTTCAAACTGTCACATCACATTCGAGAAAATCCAAGATGGCGTCTGGTCACAGGCCGGCTGTGCTTACATGTGTGCTAGGTCGTCACGTCTCCACTTTTAGGAAATTGTCTCAACTGGCTGCTCTTAAAGCAATCCGAGGAAGCTGCTGGTCGCCTAAATTCTTTAAAGTTTTATTTTAATTACATTTTATTATGTATTTGTTCTTTTGTTTTTTTTTTAGTCGTTTTAGTCTTAAGTTTGTTATGTGTGCTATTTCACCGTATTTATGTTGGTGTGCGATGGGTTTCTGTCTTTAGTATTATTTTAAGGATGTGGCAGAATATCAGCGGCTTCAGCCCTCTTAAGGCTGTGGTCATTCTGAAGCCACATACCGTTTCCTCCTATGTTATTTTACAGTGTATAATTTTCAAATGTTTGTTGTTTTGTTATTGTCGTATTGTTATTATCTGGTGACCCATAATCTCGGGCAAGTAAGTCCCGGACTTTCGGAAGGCATGCGTGGGGCCGAAGCCGACACGTAGAGGCTATTACTATTACGATGTGTCCCAGTGCCGGCCCGCTCGTTCCCCTCGGAGGAGCTGTCGGGCTGCGTGGGCGTGCTGTTCGCGTGCGTGGAGGACCGCGCGGCCGACGTGCGGCGCGCGGCCGGCGACTGCGTGCTGCCCTTCATGCTGCATCTGGGGTACGAGGCCATGCACAAGCAGCTCGATAAGTTAAAGGTGAGATAATAATTTGCCTGTGCTTTATTTACGCGGATAAATATTTTATTAGTGACTTCCTCACACAGATAAACCCTACGAGGTTTTCGTGTACGGATAATTCGTTTTTAATAAAAACCGCGATGTACTTAAAATTTTGTACAATAATAATAAAATGTTTTTTTTTTTAATCTTGTGAGTATAGGTATAAATAAATAAAATAATAATGGGTGACTTTTTATGTATATTTTAATCTAATAATTTAAGATCTAAGGATTAACAGACAGCAGCTAAATTTTTAAATCAATTTAAGTTGATTGTCACGCCTGATCGCATTTCAACGCCTTTTTGAGAAATTATACTTTGCCTACACAATAAATAGACTGCCGTTTAACGTTTCATTGATTTAAAAAAAAAATATCCCTTTCGGGAAAGACTAAGGATCTATACTATACTTATCCATACAACCGAGTTACGTTTTTAAAAAAAACGTCAATTTATTGATTGTTTATATAAAATAGAATCTAACTGATCGTTAAACCTTAAATTATGAGATAAAAATATTTTAAAAATATCAACTAAAATTATCACCTTACACCATTGTATTTGTTCTGCGTATGAACAAGTTATTTCACAGAAACTTCCTAAAAGCGACATCTAATCATTTTAAAATTTCGTGTTTACTTCAGCCTGGCTCCAAGTCAGTAGTACAAGCGGCGCTAGACAAGGCCCGTCCAAGTCTGCCCGTGCAGCCTCTCCCCGCCAAGAGTAAGAAGGACGACACCAAAGGGGTTAAGACCGGCGGGGCGCTCAAGAAGGAAGCAGAGAAGAAATCTGCGCCTGTTAGAGGCAAGGTGTGTTGAACAAATTAATCATACAGTAGGTTTAAGTGTGTTGATGGCAGGAATAGGCTTAATTTTCTGCATGCAATAAAAATAAATTTTAGCCGATCAGCAAATAGTCTATAAGATGAAGGAGACTCATGGAAAGATCAGTTGAATATCTACTCGCTTAACGCCAATACTATGGTGCGCTTCATTGCCCTTTGGCAAACCTTGAGTTTGGTCTTTGTTCGCTCTGTTAGTGACCAAGTCTGGCTGCCGTAAGTTAGGACGGGCAGTATACATGTATCAGTTGAATAGTAAATAAGAAAAATTGTAACAAGACCGTTCCTTAAAGAAAAGCATTTAAGTGTTTTGTGAGCAAAAATCTAATTTTAATTACCAGAATTAAAGTAATCAGATACCGACGTAAATGATGAAGTCATAGACCAGAATTTTATACTTTCTTAGCTAAGCAAGCATTTAGACTGCTAAAAAAGAGTCGCTTATTTGACCCTTTCTGGCTTCTAAAACTTAGGGACTTAAACCTTCATTCCCATTTTTAGGCGCCTGCCAAAACTAACTCTGCCTCAAATCGTAACAAGAAAGAGGATGAAGACACATCGCCTTTGCTTCCTAATAACAACGCTAAAAACCAGCGCATCATAGACGACCAAAAACTGAAGGTCCTCAAGTGGAACTTTACCACGCCAAGGGAAGAGTTCTTTGAGCTACTGAAAGAGCAAATGGGCAACGCTGGACTGAATAAACAACTTATTGCTAACATGTTTCATAATGATTTTAGGTAAGATACAGTAAAACATTTATATTCCTTAGCGGCATCCTTTGCCAATATTTTAAATGAGAAATTGTTTTTTTTTTGTTTGTTTGGTG
Source organism: Aproaerema taeniolella (assembly GCA_949987775.1). Lineage (NCBI taxonomy): Eukaryota > Metazoa > Arthropoda > Insecta > Lepidoptera > Gelechiidae > Aproaerema > Aproaerema taeniolella. The sequence goes on from OX465245.1 coordinate 8,824,897, forward strand.
TTCACGTCTCAACGACTAAATAGATTTTAATGTGATTTTTTTAGGTAGGAAGAGGCACAAAACTAATACATAAGCCACTTTTTCAGTCGCGAGCGTATAATTCTATGCTTTATGAAATACATATAAAACTAGCCCTGGGTTACTAAGAAACCTCCGGGTCTTCGGTCCCGTGGAAAAACCCTTTTTATCCCGTGGAAAAACTTATCAACAAAATGTTTTTTTACAATACTCGGGTACAAAGTTTTGAGCGTGTGAAAATGAGACAGGACTCCTTTTTATAAGATATTTTTGTGTCTTAGCAAAATGTCCATTGGTATAGTTTCCTCAAAAATAGAGTTTATAAATTTATTCGAATTTTATTTACAGATACCATCTAAAAGCAATTGAATCTCTCTCGGAAGACTTACACGAAAACGGATCAGCATTGATGGCAAATCTGGACCTAGTACTCAAGTGGTTAACCCTACGTTTCTTCGACACTAACCCTTCAGTCATCCTGAAGGGTCTGGAGTACCTATCCGTGGTGTTTCAGTACCTAATGGACAGTGACTATACCATGGCGGAGTATGAAGCTAACTGCTTTATACCTTATTTGGTGCTAAAGGTTAGTACGTTTTCAAGTATCTAAGAAAACTAAGACGTATGTTAGAATGAGGATTCGGCACTTGCAACCCGTTTTTGAGTCAGTGGTAATGATGATGACACGAGACGGTCCCAAGTTCGATATCCAGTTAGTGACTCATGATACAATCGAAATCTAAAGCTGGGCCTTGAACTAACTGCATGGCGTTATTTATTTCGTAAAGTAGCTATAAGTAGCTGTGTTTTTTTTGTACAGGAACTGGACAATTGACATAGGCTACTTTTAATAAAAAAATGTTAATTTTTATATTTTGATACGCTTCAATTTGCCATAACTAAACATAAACTAATTCTAGTTTTTTTTTTAGGTTGGTGACCCAAAAGACACAGTCCGCAATGGGGTCAAAGCTTTGTTCAAACAGATTTGTGTGGTGTATTCTGTCACCAAGCTGTTTGGATATTTGATGGAAGGACTCAAGTCGAAGAATGCGCGACAACGGGCTGGTAATGTGATGATTTTATTTATTTATCCTTACTTAATTATATAAATTTCTACTGAGTTGTTGTTACATACTCGTACAATGCAAATTGTACTTTGGTGTACAGAGATAAGATCTAATATTCAAAGAGTCATTTTTCCATTTAAAATTAAAAATAATCTGGCCAGGAATTTTTTAGGCAACCTACTCGCGATATCTTTTTTAACGTACTAAATTTGAAATAAAATACTTTTCATCCAGATGGATGAAGGTCGTTTCTAGTTCGGATCCTCTAAGTCCTTTTTTAATGTAGCCGATGAAAACTAAGTCCTTTTTTAATGTAGCGGTAGTATAACATAAATTTGGTACCCAAAAAACTCACTTAACATGAAATTTATTTCCTTTTATTTTATTTACACCGCATCAACATTTTATAATATAAACATTTTGTTCACAGAATGCCTAGAATGCATCGGGCACTTAATAGAGACATACGGATCGACTGTGATGTCTCCCACAGGCGCTGTCGCATTAAAGGAACTGGCTAGGCATATTGGAGATAGGGATAACGCCGTACGATCGGCCGCGCTCAACTGTATCGCTAGTGCTTACTTCTTGGAGGGAGAGAAGGTTTATAAGATGATTGGGCAGGTAAGAAAGAGAAGTGAAGAATAGAGTAACAGTATACATTTCTGCTAAATCAACAACTTTGTTGCGACTGGTTTTGTATGTTGCCGCTTAAGAGTTAGCCGGTTGTCAATTGGAAGATTAATTATAGTAAGAGATTAATTATAGTAATTATAATACTCTGTATCTTATTTGTAAAGGACTTCGTATTTTATTTGTGGGGATTTTGTAAAATCCTTTGTTTAATTTAAAATAAAAGGCATTTTAGCTTTCCAGGTCCAATTGGTTTAGTGGCGTCGTTGGGTCATTAAGTCAGGACCTGAACCTGAAATAAGATGACATTTTTTAATTTTAATTATATCTTATTATATTTAATAATAATTTTAGCTTTTTTAGTTAAATAAAATACCTATATATTTTGTTCATTTATGAAAACATGTTTATAAAATGAAACAATTATATTAAACAAACAGCTCAACAATCGATACTTTTAAGAAAGGTTTGCATTGTATGGCACCATAGTAATAGAATATTTGTTCCAGATATCCGACAAAGACCTATCCTTGCTAGAAGAGCGCATCAAGCGCGCGGGCAAGTCTCGAAGCGCTGAGGCGCGACGATCAATGCTAGTGCCATTGTCGGCTAGCGGCCGGCCTATGCAACCCGTTGAGGTATTTATAAACAAATTTACTTTGTTCGTAGCCTACGTCACTCTATTTTTATGAGCCTGTAGTGTCCAAGTGTAGGGCAAAATCATCCACCGTAAGCGATGTTGGCAAAAAATCGGCCATTTTCTAATTTATTTATTTAATTTGGGAAACATACAGCACATAAACATACATAATTATAAACAAAAACATAAGAATAATTCCTAGGCCAAAACAGTTTCCACTGATAAAAAGTTAAATATGCAAAAAAAAAAATTGTTATTTTAATTTGGAGTAAAGTTCGTTGCGCCATCTTTTAAAATAAGGCGACCTCGCCTTCTTATGTTTTTGGGGACCTCCGAGCACTTAACCAGTAGAAGTTCACTTTAGGGCGATCAGTTTCTCACAACACCTCTTCAGACTTTCAGACATTTGTGCGGTTACGCTACTATTTTCATCTCTCTCACTCGCACGAATGATAGGTTACGTGTCCCGCTCAGCTATTTGTGAGAATTTGTGTCTTATTTCCGTTCAACGCACATCTTTTAGTACGGGACCATTAATCCTTACTAATATTATAAATGCGAAAGTAACTCTGTCTGTCTGTCCGTCCGTCTTTCACGCCTAAACTACTGAACCGATTTTGATGAAATTTGGTACAGAGAAAGATTAGAGCCTGGGAAAGAAAATAGGCTACATTTTATCCCACAGTTGGGCACGATATAACCTGTAGTCCACGCAGGCGGAGCCGCGGGCGGAAAGCTAGTATACAATTAAACAACTAGATACTCAATCTCAAAGAAACGTCAACCAAAAACTGTCCGAGCTTTCGAACGAACTGACAGATGAGTGAGCAGGATAAAAGAACTGAACAAAAGAATGAAGGAGTGAGAAAACCATTCAAAAGTAATAGGACTTGGCTTAAAGGACTCGCATCCAGGCCATAAATGTTCAAAAAAAAACAAAAAATGCCCAATCGTTGTGATGGGCACTTATTTGCCGCAAACACTTTTTGAGCGCGATTGGAAGTATAGTTGTTTATTATAACACTTCTGACCATAGAAAAGAAGTCCTTATCCTATAAACGATGTTTTAGTTTTTTGTAGTAAAAAAATGTTTATTTCAGGATGAGCCACGTCGCGTGATCTCTGTGGACAACCCTCCCATTGGCGAGTACGAGGAGGAAGAAGAGGAGGAACCACCACCGCCTCCTATTATCATGTACGTATTTATTTATACAGGGCTTTAGGTAAATCACTTTCAACCTCTCGGGTGGTAAATCAGTCCATGAAACTGAACAACTTTCCCAAGGAACAAAGGTCGGAATACGAACAATTTTTTTTTAGTTCCCATACAAACTGCGTCAGCTGATAGCGCATTAAGTATGGGAAGTCAAATTTTTTTTTTTCATACTTCGACCTTTTTCCTTGGGAAAGTTGTTCAGTTTCATGGACTGATTTACCACCCGAGAGGTTGAAAGAGATTTACCTAAATAGACTAGTGGTTATATCTCAAATTCATTCTGCTTTCAACGGTTGACGGCATTTAGTGAAACTATTTGCCACCGGGTTTTTTTAGACTAATTCGACCCTGCTGAACACGATTCTGCCCGGTGTCAAGCCCCCCTCCGCTCCCTTCCCCCCCTTTTTCCCGAAAATGTGTCCCGATTTCCGGTTTTTTCAATTTTTTTTCGAAACTATTATAGATAGAAGAAAATTGTCTATCACAACATTAATCTGCATTAAATTCTGTGCAACATTAACATATAAATCATTTCACTGGCATAATAACTTAAGAAATAATGCCTTCCCAAACTGTATAAATTATTTTTTTTCCAAAATTTTGGTCTTCGCAGTTAATTTATTGAAAAAACGGTCAAAGCTATGACAAAATAGCCAAGAAGTGAATTAATGCTCATACATTTATCTACAAAACGAGACCTAATTTACCATCCTACGAGTATTCGTTCACGATTTATAGGTCGCAGCGCAAACGCCGCCGCCCACGAACCTCAAGTAACTACATATTACAAACATACGCATTACCTACTTAAAATAACTACTTTTTTTAAAAACGTTTCGTCATCATCATCATCTCAACCAAATGACGTCTACTGATGACGTTTAAATTTAATAAAGAAAACCGGAGACTAACTAAATACATCTTCACATCACTATTAAATTGTCTATGTTCGGGGGAAAAACCGAAACCAAATCGAAATGTTGGCTAGGTTGGTAACGTTGAAATATTTCATTTCTTTCTCGGATGCGGCATTTAAGTATCTTGCTGATATAAACTTTGAGTATTTTCAGATTGCAAGGAGACTGTTGTGCTTTAATTGATAAAAGCTAAGTATTTGACTGTTGCGCGGTAGGCCAAGCGAGCCGATCATTGTGTTGTGCCTCCTGTATGGTGTTCACTGGTAAGTACCTACCTACTGCGTGCTAGGGTTCTTTATTTGGAGTAAAACACCAAAGACAGTTTTAGAGGATGACTAATCCAGAAACTGACGTGTCTTCACTCACTTAAAGCCAACCACGAAGAAGCAGACACAAGGCTGGTACTACACGCTGTGAACAGTCCTTTTGAGAGCTTTGTTGTATTAGTGAGAGACACTGATGTATTTTTCTTACTTTTACATCATCGGGGGCGAATTGCAGCCAAACATCTGTGGATGATAGCAGGAACCAGCGCTGAAAGAAAGTATATCCCAATCCACGAGGTTGCAAACAATGTTAGTGAACAGGAAAAAGCTAATTTCTCGGCACTGCACGCTTTGACAGGTTCTGACGTAACATCATATATGTGTACGTATAAGCGGAATCAGTAAATCAGAGGCTGTGAAAGTTTATGCACTCTACGGACAGCTGCTCTCTCTTTTAGGAATCTCCCCATTGACCGAAGAAACACTCGCGGAGGTCGAGAAGTTCATGGTTAGACTCTACAAAATAAAATCTCCTGTAAACACAACAGATGAAGCAAGGCATGTTCTCTTCTCCAGAGTTACCACATCTGAGGCTCTGCCACCAACTTCAGATGCAGCTCGACTACATATACGCAGAGCTCATTATCAAACTTTCATATGGAAAAACGCACATGTTGGAGAGATCGAGCGGCTTTCCCCAACAGATTATGGGTGGCGTCAGGATGGTAATAAGCTGATGCCCGTGCTTATAACTTTAGAAGCAGTTCCAAAAGCTTGCAAGGATCTCCTTACATGCGGCTGCAAGGCAGGTTGCAAAACTGCGGCTTGTATTTGTCGCAGAGAAGTTAAGCAGTCTTGCACGCCAGGCTGCTATTATATAAAGGAATATGTGCCAACGCTGGACTCCAAAAAGACCAGGAATAACCTTATTTCCCTTGATTGTGTAGTTATGCAGACTGTATTTATCAATTTATCGTAATTGTTCATCAATAGTTGCTTCACATCTGTTATCATTATATAAAAGTTTATACATTTAGTTTATTTTTTATTACTTTCTATAAAGATATAATATAAATTGTGTTTGAATTTTTGTTAATTTTATTTATTGATTCGTTCTGTGCCATAAATAAAAATAATGTTTTATTTTACAGCATAATATTAATGGTGCGTTTAATATGAAACGTTCCGACATAACTCAATAATACCCCAAATTATTAAATAATTCTAATTTATACAATAAATTTAATTTTATTTAAGCATTTGTCTTTCATATCACCTAAAAATGTTACTATTACAAATTACGTATATACGTTACGTATACGTGCAGCTTACCGAAAACTTCGCCCTTACACCATGTATGATACTTATAACTACCTACGTAACTGGCGGTAGGGTGTCTGCCCTGCGACCTATAAATCGTGAACGAATACTCGTAGGACAGTAAGTTAGGTCTTGTTTTGTAGATAAATATATGAGCATTCATTCACTTCTTGGCTATTTAGTCATAGCTTTGACCGTTTTTCGATAAATTAACTGCGAAGGCCAAAATTTTGGGAAAAATTTTTTTTATACAGTTTGGGAAGCCGTTATTTCTTAAGTTATTATGCCAGTCAAATGATTTATATGTTAATGTTGTACAGAATTTAATGCAGATTAATGTTGTGATAGACAGTTTTCTTCTATCTATAATAGTTTCGAAAAAAAATTGAAAAAACCGGAAATCGGGACACATTTTCGGGAAAAAGGGGGGGAAGGGAGCGGAGGGGGGGTTGACACCGGGCAGAATCGTGTTCAGCAGGGTCGAATTAGTCTAAAAAAACCCGGTGGCAAATAGTTTCACCAAATGCCGTTAACCGGCTTCTTTAAAAAAAGAACCACTAGTCTAAAAGCCCTGTATATTAGCTTTCCACACGTGACTTCGTAAGCGTGGGAAAGTGGTCTATGTCACTATCGGAGCCCTGTCTTTGCAAAAAATCAGATAAATTAAACACAAACTTTCATTCAAATTATTAGCGTACGACAATGAATAACGCCGTTTAATATGGATTTAGTATAAATAAATTAAAATACACGTACAAAACTGTTAGGAAAGAAACAAAAAACAAACACTAGAATTTTAAAAAGTACATAGGTCCGAAAAAGTCCCTAACACAATTTTTTTATAAGATGAAAAAACCAAGAGCGTCGATAATCGTCGATTCCTGATAAAAGTTCGATTCCTAGTGCCGTACCAATGACTCGTTTTCTGTGTTAGTACATGAGTTGCACTCTAATCGATGCTCTTACGGCGAGGGAAAACATCGTGAGGTAATCTGCACATTTAGGCCACTGAATGTGTAACCATGATTCAATCCAGTCAGATTCTGTAGGCACAGCCACGGAGGTCATATATCAGTCTTCCTCTTCTTATCGTGTAGGTATAGTCAAGTGTGTGGCGAACTTGGCTAACCCTGGTGTCAGAGTTTTCAAACTGCACAATGGTCTCTGACTTGGTTTTAACGACTGTATTCAATCGACAACAGCCAGGACTGACAACTTAACGTGCCCTCCGAAGCACGGAAACGCTCATGATAAATTGCCACTTTGGTCACCCATCAGGTTACCGGCCTCTGTGTACGTTGCTTAATCTTACTGATCGATTCAGATCAGCGAGTGCCACTGGGCCACGAGCGCTTAGCTCCACTATAGTTACCTGATCTGCCAAAACCTGGTAAAGCGTACCCCGAATGAGAAACGAGAATAAGCGCTAGAAAGAAGATATAAAATAATTTGGAAATCTTATAAATTGTTTCAAGTCCTCATTAACACAATGCATGTTTCAGCATTAAAAATGTTTGATTTCAGTGCCCCGCCAGAGCCGAGAGTGATCTCGGGTCCGTTCGGTCTAGATCCCAAACTGATCGCGGAATTGGACGCTGCGATTCCCGTCTTATCCCGGCCTAATCTCCCGGAATTGGACCTCAAATTCCTGGATGAACCCATCCCACAGTCCACCATGCCGCATGTACAAAGGGCTACCCCGAGGGTGGCTCCCCCTACAAGGCAGAGGTAATAATTGTTGATATTTCAGTCGTCATCATATTAGCAAAACTGAAGGACAAACCTAAGTAAATAGCATGCGCCTCGTGCTGTCATCGAGCAGCGGGTCCACAGTGGTAATTTAATTAGTGATAATTATTTGTGGTAGGTTTTCCATATTAAATCAATAATTTTCCACGTTAAAAAAACATCGTAACAACAGTTCGCACAAAGTAGATAACTAGTATTTTTTGCAGACAACAATGCCTATTAGCAGATAACCACAAACGAAAATGTCACTAATTTATTTAGATGATGTTCTGGTTTGTAGTATTTTTTGTTTTTGTTGAGTTTTTTTTGGCACTAAATCATTTTCGATAAAATGTATATGGGACTACCTCTGGAGTATACTCTTTCGAACAAAAAAAGAATTTTGAAAATCGGTTCATAATTGGTGGAGAAATCGGTGAACATACATTAAAAAAATACAGTCGAATAGAGAACCTCCTCCTATTTTAAACTCGGTTAAAAAGAGCGCGTCTCGCTATCAAACTGTTTAGTTTCGCGAGTAATATACCTAAGACAAATTGTAACTTACCGTTGTACAAATAAATTATAAAATAATAAAACTTCATTGCTGGATAAATGCCTTCCCAAGGATTTCTACATAGCTCGTTCCTGCTTTTAAAATCTTCTCACAACTTTTGTAAGGGCACTATTTGAAAGCTACAATTTCAAGTTACATTAGAAATAACTGGTAACACCGAGTCAATCAAATTATGAAATTGTAACCCGTTTTATTAAAGAATCCTAACTTACGGGCTTAAGCCACGGAAGGGAATGCGTCAGATTTGTGTTTCCGCGAAAAAAGCTGCAAATGATTTTGATTACAGAATCATTAGTAAAAGGCAATACAAGAAGATGGTATAACCGTGAGAGGTAATGAAACCTCTAAAATACTCAGATATTTTGCTAGAAATACGAACTTGTTATTTCGAAAAACCGGTTCTAAAAGAAACCCTCGTATAAAATCTACACTAATATTATAAAGAGAAAAGATTTGTATTTTTGTATGCAACGAATAAATTTAAAAACTACTGGACCGATTTCAAAAATTCTTTCACAATTAGGATGCTACATTATCCCTGAATAACATAGGCTACATAATTTTCCCGTTCCCATGGGAACGAAGTCCCGAGCGGAATGCTAGTCTACAATAATAGTGTTATATTTTCAGTACAATGCCGCTGTCCACCCCGCGTATATCTGCCCCGCACCCGCTGGCGCCGGCCGTCGGCTCGCAGCCCGCAGTGGACGACTCGCTGCTCGCCATCACTATACACTCCATCGCCAGCCCCGACTTGAATGTAAATATTACATTTTAGGGCTTTTTTTAAATCTAATTTTATTCATTTAGGGTTTTATGGAATGTCACCCTCATTGTGACACTTATAGATGAAACTTAGCCTAGAACCAAAATTTATCTCTCTATTTTAAATATTTTTTATATAAACAGATACCTAAGCATCTTGGTCAAACCAGATTTTGGAAGGGCCAAGATACTGTTCAAAATGCCGATATTGAGGCCACGTATGCCAAGTTGCGCTCTCATCGCTTCTTTCTGACCACACTCCATTGTAACATGATATACGCCTTATTTTAGGTCTTAAGATTACCCACTTTTTGTGGCATGCGATTCATTGAATACATGCTATCTTCTCGGGCGAGGGCTTATGGACGCGTGAGATAATTTTGCCCTGTCGTTCTGCCTGTTCCGAACTGACGCTATACGAGAGGGCAATGTTTACATGTAGACAAAGATAGTTGGAGCTACAGAAAGTAACCTAAGATACTATTCCACACGAACGAGTTCGTCTAATATTATTATTTATCTAATACACTTGTATTATAAAGAGGAAAGATTTTATTGTTTGTAACGAAATCCCGGGCGGAATGCTAGTTTTATTATAAAGACGTGTTATTTGAGTCTGACATTAAGAATCTCCCGGGAAAAGAAAAATATCTCTCACTCGACATCGGCCAAATCTAAAGAAGGAGAGCTATAAACGACAAAATTGAATCGAGGTGATTGTTGTCACCTGACACCTTTTGAGCTCCTTTTGACAATTTGTTTTAATTTTACTAAGTTTACTGTCGTTCGTATACTAGTGTTAGTTAAATAATTTTTTTCTATAATATTTAATTGTTGTTTGCAGGCGGCGATCCGCGCGCTGTCCCACATCTCGGGCGTGCTGGTGTCGGGGCGCGGCGCGGCGCTGGCGGCGCACGAGGAGCGGCTGCTGCGCGCGGTGGCCGCGCAGGTCCGACAGCTGCGCGCGCGCACCGACCACGCGGACACGCTCGGCGCGTACAAATACATCGCCGGGACACTCAACACGGTTACTATTTTGACGATTATAATATGTTACGCTCGTATACCTCCTCACCGAGGGGCGAGGGCTTTCGAAGGGATCGTCATATTGGGTGATTTTAAATTAGCGAAAATTTTAACAAATAGGAATCAGTTCTCTAAACTGAGAATCTTTCTCCAAGAAACATAGATCGAATTAAGAAATTTTAAACCTTGAGCGATCAACTGATTGTTTTATTACGGGAAGTCAGAAAAAGTTGTTTAGTTTTACAGAGAGAATCAGTCCCTGAAGTAAAAAACCCTATGTTTTATAAAAATAAAAACTAATTTATAACATATCCTCGGCGTCTGTAAGACTTATTGCCGATCAAGGTGTAAAAATCCTTAAAAAATCAAACTGGCGTAAGCCAGATTTCTCATTTTCTGATGAAAACTTGTTTCTCATTGTTATATTAAAAAATTTTTTAGAAAGGGGTTTGAAGATTTTGGTCCTCCTTGAACATTTTTTCGAAAAAAATCGCAGCTAAGCCTTCGAACAAAATATTCTAAGCTCTGTAAATTTTCTCCTTAGTTCTACGAAACCGGCGGCTGCGGCTCGCACGTGGGCGAAGCAGCGCTGTCATCCCTGTTGGGAGAACTACTGCGAGTGTTGGGAGCGGGGGTGGGAGTGGGGAGTGCGGGCGGCGGCGGCGGGGGGGACGCCGAGCGGCTCGCGCGCATACTCAACAACGTGTGTCTACGGGTGCTGGAGCACTCGCAGAGAACTGCATTGTTGTGGTCAGTAATTATATTCATATGTGGGGTGAAGCCCGGGACTTCATTCCCGTGGGAATTTAGGAAAATTATGTAGCCTATGTGTTAATTCACCGTGTGAGCTACCTCCATACCAAGTTTTATCAAAATTGGTCCAGCCGTAAACGAGTAACAAAAATCCATACAAACTTTCGTGTTTATCCTATTAATATTATAATTGCGAAAGTTTGTGAGGATGTATGGAAGTTTGTTCCTCTCTTTGACACTCAAATGGCTGGACCAATTTTGGTAAAATTTGGTATGGAGGTAGCTGATACCCTCGATTAACACAACGAAGTTCTGGGACGAAAAAAGAGGAGTTCTATAAGTTTGACGAGTAGCCGTTTCCCCGTCGCATCCTAGCTCCTAAACAAATGGACCGATTTTGATGCGGGTTTTTGTATTGTTGTTTTCGGTTAAAGCTAATATGACCAAGACGGTCCTTTTATATTTTATCAAAATTGTTTTTAAAACGTTTTTAAGTCTTAACCTATGAATTGAGGCGTGAAACAAAAATTTCAATTTAGGGCTATTAACTAAATTTAGGGCTATTAACTAAATAAACATTCTCTCAATAGCGCTATAGTCTCTCTGCTGCACGAATCAATCGGCTTGTCGGACTCTGAGTGCCCTCGCTACCAGGACCTGCTGCTGAAGTGCTTCTGGAAGACCCTCAAGATGATCTCCACGTGGGACGTCCACTCAGTGGACTACGACGCTGTATTGTACAAGATACACCTCTTCTATAAGGCCTACCCTAATAGTTATTGGAAGAAGAATCCGGATATTAGCGATACGCCTTACAGGTAATTTTTTATTTATTGAAAACTATTAGTACTTTACAATAATCATATAAGCTAAGATATAGTCCCACAAAACTGCAAGATAGTTTGACTGCGGGATCTGTGAGTTCACTTGCAATCTACTGTATGGTAATATTATTATGGTAACAAAGGACCATGCAAAAAAGTGTCCCCACCCACCAACAGATTCCATACCAATCTCAGTGAATACATCTAGTCACAATGATAATTATTTGGTATGGCGACATCCACCGCAGGAATGGGGATCTAACACAAAAAGGTTTTTTTTACGATTTTATATTTTCAGAGATATTTTTGATACAGTTAATTGTAAAAGTAATGTACGGAACTCTAGAAAAATGAGTTTCATAACTAGTCTTAGTCTGCATACTAATAGAGTATATCTTCCTGTTGCATGTAATGGAACGGGTTCCGAAAAACTTTTATTTCAAATCAGTTTGGAGGGCTGGTTTGGTCGAGTGGTAGTGGCGCTGCCTCTTGATCGACGGGTCCTGGGTTCGATTCCCAGTCGGGGCAAAGTTAGTGTACCGGGATTACAGGCTCTAGTAATAAGGAATAGTAATAAGTTGAACAAGTTGTTCAAAAATGTCTTGTAATGTTTTTTAATAAGCACCTTTATTTCAAGAAAATTATCAAATAAACAAATAACTTTGTTCTTTTTTTTTAGATAACCCTATCGATTTTTGATTTGAAAATTGTTGTTAATCGTTGTATAGGACGTCATAATGACGTTAAAAGCAGCACCAAACCTGTTGGTGGGTGGGGACACTGACCATACAATCTTTTGCATGGTCCTTTAGAAAATAATTCTTTAACATGGCTTTAAATTTTAAAAGTTTAGGTTCATTGTTTATTTATCAAGAAAATCCTAATTTGAGGTTGTAAAGTTGACAAACCAGTGTCAGAAGTGACTGTTTCGCCGCTTGATTCGAAGGAACGATAGCTCAGTTGGTTAGAGCACCAGGAGATCTGATCCTGGGGTCTGAGTTCAAATCCTATTAGCGCCGAATTTGACAGTTCATTATAGTAGAGCGACTGTCATCTGACCTTCGTAACCCTGTGAACAGGGAAGGGTCGTGGTTATACTTCGGTCTCCTGAATATGCAGGTTTCCTCACGATGTTTACCTTCACCATAAGAGCATCTGTTAGTGAGCAACGTATGTACATATTTAACTCGAAAAACATGTCATTGGTACGTGGCGATACTGGGGTTAGAATTTGGGACTCTAGCTTACGAATCCGACCCGCTAGCCGTTAGACCACCGACGCTCTTGAAAAGAAGCGATTGCTTACATTGCTTAACATCACTGATTTCGAATATTGAAAAATTTCCCATCTAACTGAACAATTTTCCCCAAGAAAAAAAAATCAAGGTGATCAGGATAAAAATTAAGACTATCAATTCCAGAACGGTGAAGACCCTCGTACACACGCTGGTGAAAATAAAGGGTGCGTCCATCACTAACCATCTCACGCAGATACCTGACGTCAACGAATCAGACCTCTATCCTTATCTTCTGAAAGTACTTAAGGTTAGTGGACAATTTTTACGGAGATAATTGTTAAAAAAAACACTTTCAAAAACAAGCTTTTATTAAAATTTTCATTTTTCTCTTATTGTTTTTGAAAGTCAAAGTCAAAAAAAGCTTTATTTCATAGAATATACAGAATATGTTCTATGAAATTAAGAACATACAGTGTTTCTTAAAATATGTCAAATTATATTAACATTTTTAACTTTGCGCCTATTCGCAAAGGTCTGCACCTTTGCGATATCTCAGTTGGTTAGAGCACCAGGAGATCTAATCCTAGGGTTGTGGGTTCAAGTCCCATTCGCGCCGAACATTTTTCTTTATTTGTAAAACTTCTTTTCCACAGCAACTAAAACTGGACGACAAGAAAGAAAACATACCAGACGCAATGAATGGCAGCAACGCGAACGTACTGACCTCGTCGGTGAACAATATGGCGTTGAACCAGAATAGACTACCTCGAGGAGTTCATGAGGAGCTGGCTCTCATATTGAAGCGGATCGGCAGCAAGGAGCATAACCGGGAGGCATTGTCACAGCTGTATGACTTGAGGGTATGTAATAGGGTGTAAGGGATTAGCAAAAACTGGAACCCTAAACCAGACTGTTATTATATTGTTTTAGATTCTTGCGGTTATTTTCACTAATTTTTCTTTTAGTTATAGACATTCGAACATAATAACTATTGTTCACTAATAAATGAATTGAATTTTATCTCAGTAGAGGCAAGCGTGAAGACCGCCGGGCTACGTAACCCCCTATAATTATTTTATAAACCCCCTTTTACGTAAATAAAAACGAAACACAAATGTGTCGTCAAGTGGTGTGGTTTTGTAACAGCATGACGTTCTGCCTACCCCGTAAGGGATTGTAAGCTGAATGAACTTTCCACAGGTGTCCTGCAAAAGTTTTTTTATTTCATCTGTTCTAATATAATTTTCTAAACATTTTTAATCTGTATCCTAGGAGCGTCACCCAGAAGTGGATATCTGGACATTCATGCAAGGCTCGTCGTTCTACTTCCGTAACTACGTGGAGCGCGGCCTCCGCGACGTGGCCGAGCAGAGGAAACTCACCTCTATTCCTATGTACAAGCATGACTACAAGAACGATAACATTGGTATGGATTTGGATATTTTTGTCTATTTTAGTCTAAATACATTGCAAATTCAAGAAATTTTGAAAAAAAATTCGTAATTAGTTATTTTCGTGAAAATTTTCACAATGCCTATTTTTATCTAGAGGATTTTTTTGATTTGAATTTTTTTAATACTTTCTTTTCGTTGCATACGTTATAAAAGGAACCTTAGTGTCTAATCTCTCGGGTCCAAGAATTTGGGTTCGTTGATGAGTCAGTGAATCAGGACCTAAAATTTTATTAAAACTAGCATTCCACCCGGGACTTCGTTCGCGTGGAAATACGGGAAAATTATGTAGCCTATGTTCATCAGCATTCTAGTGGTGAAAGAATTTTACAAATCGGTCCGGTTGTTTCGGAGCCTATTCAATGCAAACAAACAATCAAATCATTCATCTTTATAATATTAGTATTGTAGAGTAAGACTAAGGGCGGATTTCACCATTGAAGGTAAACGCGATCAATTGAAGCTAAACTCGTTTACGCGCTTAACCGAGATCAGTTTTGACATTTTGGATTTCACCGACGTAATCTAATCTCAGTTATAGCTAAACGCGTTTTACATTCTGAACGCCCGATATTGGCCGTTTAACGCATTTAAACGCGTTCAAACAAAATTCAATCAATGTCAGAGATGACTCTGATAACTAGTCATCTCTGACGGCCGGTTTGGTCGAGTGGTAGTGACGCTGCCTCTTGATCGGCGAGTCCTGGGTTCGATCCCCAGTCGGGGCAAACATTTGTGTAAAAAGCAGATGTTTGTTCTCGGGTCATGGGTGTTTGTGTTTGTTTTTGTGTGTTCCAAGGGACCCACGACACAAGGGAAAACCTTAGTGTGGGCCTTTGAGTGTGTAGCGTTTATTTTATTGGAGAATCCCTTTAACGTTCCGGAGGCTTGCATTCAGGCCATGCACTAGTTACAGCAATGAGGAGAGCATTAGCACTAGCTTTTGAAGATAGCGATGATCTTCTTATCGTGTAGGTATAGTCAAGTGTGTAAAGCGATGATGAAAATGTATTTGTTCGGCGTCCAAGGTGGATACGCATCAGGGAAGAACCATTCGACACCCTTGATGAAAGATTGTTTGGTGTGTGGAAGAAAAGATTTCCAGCTATGGCTATTGGTTTAGGGGTTTCAGTACAGAATTCATTTCCAATAATCATTGCCACAGCAACCTTACACAATATTGCAAGTGGTGAAACAATGCCTCCTAATGATAATTATGTAATTAATTCTCGCGAATGGGATACTATATCAGCCATGGGTAATATACAGTGCGACAAGGCTCTTTTGGCTGATGGGTGGCAAATAACCTTTTTTTCAGGGAATTTAGGAACGGTGGTAGTTAAGCCAGTCTTGGATTTTGTAAATCATTACCAAATTTTTTAATAGCGTAGTGCGAGAGCGATGACGTTATGATTGCGGAGTTATTTCTTATAACTTTAGCGTTATTAGAAGAGGATAGGTTAAATAATTGTAAATAAAAAAACACCGCAAGTTCTTTTCAATTATTTTTATTAAAATTATGCTCTGCCAAAACTTTGTCTAGCAATCTAATTTACAATCCAAAACAATAATACTTTCTTTGCACACAAGAACATAATTTACAAAGACAAGGACAATAGTATTAGTTTTTTTTCCTCTTTACTATTTCTTTTAAATATTTCTTTTTTCATATCTAAATTACTTCAAAATTTTGTTGTTCGTCGTCTTCCTGTTTTCCCTGGCGACACTATTTTAGTAGATGACGCTGTCGCCAATTTTATTTCTTTTCCAATCCTTGTTATCGTTCGTCAAGATACTCCTGAAATGTTATTTCCTTTTAATATTTTGAAAACATTTGATTTCATACACCTTTATAGGCCGCGCCAATTTTATTGCTTGACCGCCAGCGTTCTTTTTAAAACCACTTAAAAAGAACGCTGGTGGTTAAGCTGCGCATTACTGGTCTATTTGGTGATAGTATGGGTGTTTGTTCTCCAGCGTTCTTTTTACGTGGCGCGACCTATATAAATTTATAAGTTCGGGTAAGGGAAACTGAGGAGGTAGCTCCTCTGGTATTACTTACCTATCGCTGCTGCAATTCGCTTATTTACGTTTTCAAATGGTTTTTAGGTATAGGGGAGCCACATTATTTTTCTTCCATTTGTACTCTTTCACTTTAAAACTACGCCTCTCACACATATAATACTTCAATGCTCTCACACCACTTATTATCCCTTTTGGCATGTTTTTATTGAAATCAAAGCACTAAATAGCCACAAAAAACTACACAATCAACGATCTGTCAACAAATGGCGTGAGCCTTGTCGCACTGTAGTGGGCACTGACTTAGCACTGACATATTTAACTTATTTTTTCTATGTCTATGGTAGTGGGGAATAAAGTCGTGACTTATTTTTTTCTGTCGATTTGCGTTCCGTTCCTCAGAAATGCATTACCGGTTTTTAAAATGAACGCGTTTCGCTTTTCCGGTCTTTAGTTTTTCTGCGTGAAATGAAAACTCTTAACGTAAACGTTATTTTTGTAAACGCGATTAAAAGTAAGCTTCAAAAAGTCGGTGAAATCAGTTTGACGTTAATCGAGATCAAATCAAAATTTGAACTCGGTTTTAGTTAAACCAAGTTCTGCGGAACTCGGTTCAGAATGCAAATGGTGAAATCCGCCCTAAGAAAAGATAATTTAATCAGTCATCAAAAAAGTATTATAATATAATTTTATTTATATTCAATTTTGTAAAATCAGAAAGTTGGTACCCGCGACACAGATTCAACTTAAGTGTGGGTTGAATTGTGTATAATTTCACGGAAATTTATAATAAATTAAATACATACATTTTTCGTCACATCTACGGTTTTAAAGTTATGGAATTGTTTTTTATTAGTCTTAAGAAGTTTAAATGTAACATTTGAATGGTATTTTTGTTTCAGATATTAGTAATGAAAACGACGAGAAATCGCATGTTGTTTTTCTGGAAAGACTAAGGGCTTTACAGGTAATTATATATTCCCCCTGACAACATTCACCCTGGGCTAGATTGTGGTCAAGGTAAAACCCATTCTCTATAAAAAAAAATACATTCCAGATTTAAGGTTAATGATTAGCATTCTGCATGATTGACGACCGGTTTGGTCGAGTGGTAGTGGCGCTGCCTCTTTATCGACTGGTCCATGCTTCGATTCTCAGTCGGGGAATTTTTTTATGTAAAAAGCAGATGTTTGTTCTCGGGTCATGGGTGTTCGTGTCTGTCTTTGCGTATGTCTCGAGGTACTCACGACACAAGGGAAAAACTTTAGTTTTGTATTTTCGCGCGTTGAAGCCTGCCCTCTTCGTTTAAAAACCAAAAAGAAAAACTTATCAGAACTGCAGTTCTACTAAATTCGTAACACCGCCTACCAGAACACTTATCTAAAGCCGAAAAACTTGTCAAGCCCTAGCGAATCCCAAGTGATCCGTAAACTATCGGTCTTGGAGGAAAAAATTCCAGGGTTACAGAACTATAAGCTCCGTATTACAGAACGCGACAGACTCTGATCTAAACTTGAGAAGCAGTCGTCTTTGTCATTTTTATAGTCTTCTTCTTATCGTGTAAGTATAGTCAAGTGTGTGGCGAAGTTTGCTAAACTTGGGTCAGAGTTTTTTAAACCGCACAATGGTTTTAACAACTTAACGTGCCCTCCGAAGCACGGAAATGCAAAAAAAAATGATAGTGAGAGAAAGAGACAATCCATCCCTAATTTCAAGACTTTCTCCTACTGTAATACGGGCTTTAGTCAGCAGTGCTGTAAATTTTCAGGCCAAAGCGGGTCTAAAGACAGACTCCCCGGTGTCTAGCGGCGTGACGCGCTCGCCCACGGAGGCGCGGCCGCTGCCCGACGTCAACGACAACGCCAGGACTATCACACATAGTCTCGACCCACAGCTACAGGTATGGACAAACCATTTTATTATTTATTTACTAGCATTCCGCCCGGGACTTCGTTCCCGTGGGAATTCGGGTAAATTATGTAGACTATGTCCATCAGGGATAATGTAGGATTCTAACGGTGAAAGAATTTTTCTAATCGGTCCAGTAGTTTCGGAGCCTATTCAATGCAAACAAACAATCAAATCTTTCCCCTTTGTAATATTAGTATAGATTTATTAGCATTCCGCCCGGAACTTCATTCCCGTGGGAATTCGGGAAAATTATGTAGCCTATGTTCATCAGGAATAATGTAGCATTCTAAAGGTGAAAGAAAGTTTCGGAGCCTATTCAATGCAAACAATCAAATCTTTCCTCTTTATAATATTAGTGTATTTTTATATAACTTAATGCACAGATTGTACAATGGTGAACTTAATTCCTAAAGGCATTATCTACCAGTCAACCTTAGGGTGATTAGTAGAGGAACCTAAGGATAGAGTTTTATCACTCTCAGCCTATCTACGCTCACGTGTTTTCTTGTAGTTCAGTCATTCACTTAAAAAGTGTATAGCTTCAGAAAAACCTCACCCCGCCTACTAAATAAGGATAAAGTTTTTCTCTGAAGCTTACTGTACAGGCGGTAGGTACAATATGGTAAAAGGTTAACATATAGGCATGGCTATAAGCTGGTTTCAAGCCCATCGTCAGCCTTTCAACGGGAACAAAGGAGCACCTATAGTCTCTACATATTATATAGAGGAAAGATTTGATTGTTTGTTTGCATTGAATAGGCTCCGAAACTACTGGACCGATTTGAAAAATTCTTTCACCATTAGAATCCTACATTATCTGTGATGGACATAAGGTACATGATTTTCCCGAATTCCCACGGGAACGAAGTCCCGAGAGGAAAGCTAGTAATTAAATAATTTGTCACTAAATAAGCGTCATGAAAGTATTTTTGTAATAAAGAGTATCTATCTATAAAATTATATTTACCATAGCTAATGTACCCAAAACAAGAACGTCGTCTCAACATCTTCCACATGCGCTGACTACGCAAAACTACACAAAATATTGAGATCTTTAATTTTTTTTAGCTTCACCCTACTCAGACAGCGTCTCAGAAAAACGAGGCTGGAGTAGAGAGTCTACGGCTCAAACTACAACAGATCAAGAGCTCCTCCAAGAGATAAGGCTATCTCTGTCGCACGCCACTCGGTAGCTCTCACTCGCACACACGGTACACCAGTGTTGTTACCCAAAAATGTATAGCGAAGGCAAGTCTTTCTAGAAAAATCCGGTGGTTTCTATTGAACGTTTCTATCTTTTTGATGACCAATAATCAATTGTATAGGTCTCTCTCTTTAATTCATTGTTTTATGAGATAGAAATAGGTAGTTGTTTGAGATTCACCTTATAAAATATATTTCTTTCTAGAAAGACTTTCCTTAGACCTTTGACACTCAGTGAATCTAGAATTGAAGAGATTCGCGTTTGAAATTAATGACATAGAATATTCATGACATCGTATTCTCCACCTAAATCTCATTAGTTCCTAGTTAAAACAAATATTGTAAGTGAAAGGCCTATGTAGCTCAGTTCACACCTGGTATGTGTTAATCCGACGATATTATACTAAGGTAGGCTACGATATTATATTTTAGCAAAGAAAAATCAATTCAAAATCCTTGAAAAAAAAGACAAAATTCAGAAAAAATCGTCTTACTCATTCTTAAGATCGGTGTTGCCATACGTTAAACTGATAATTTTGTCGGGAAATATATTCCAGTGTCAACGAGCTCTGAATAGTAACGTCCAACTAAAAGTCCCTTTAAGCCATGTCCTGACAATATCGCTTTCACAATGACGCCTAAACAGGGTATTAAGGCTTTCGATGTTCGTGTGAATTTTCGTGGCTTCAAGGGATATCTAAATACTTAAATTTGGATACCTAAATATGTATAAATCGATCAATTTATAAGTTATAAATAGACACGAAGATACATGTTATGATTCACAAAAAAAAATTTGATCTGCATATTTTACTTTACCGCGTATTTTTTCGTAAAGTATAATAGTATGGTAACATTATTTAGGTATCCAATTTAACACTCTCACTAGTCTCATAAGTAAATTTGTATTACAGTTTACTGCTTGCCATCATTCAAATGTATTGTCGAAAAGCGTAGGTTAGCGACGTTCAGTGTCCATGTTTCAAATGTTTCAACCATGAATCAAATGTAGCTAATGAGTGTTGAACGTAACCTATTGTATTGAAAACTATACCTAAATGTAAGTGATTTAGGAGTGTGTTTCACTTAGTACTAACGACACTTTTAAAGTTATTACTGCCCCATTATAGTCCATTCAGGATTAGAATGTATTATGTAATTTTCTACTCGAATATATAACAAAATAAATTACAATTCAAACCGTGTATTTTAATATTCAATAATTTTAAATTGTCAATCATAAAGCTAAATAGCTAAACGTATATCTCTTACGATCACTCTCGTGCGTGTATTTATTGCGGGCAACTGCGAGCGCGCACGCACTCAATACGTATAAACAACTATAAGGAAATTCCACGCAACACGGGATTGCAAGAGCTATATGTAAATTCTGTACCTCCTTTTAAAAAACTTAGAGAAGTAGAAACGTTGCGATCGGTAGTGAGAGTTAAAAGTACTGTATGATATTTGAAGAATCAAAGCAGATTTCAATTTATGTGAAACCTGTCTATTGATAAGAATCGTTAATTTCGAAATGTAATAATAGTTTGTGTCATTTGTGACTATGATGTTGTACCATGTAAATGATCTAAATACATAATCTTGGTGCAAACGGGAATATGTTTCATGTTTATAAAACGCGAGATCGAATGTCGTTTAAAAAAGAATAGCGGGTTGAGTATTTAAATATGTTACATGTAAAAATAAACCGCAACAAAATCAAGCGACCGCCACCTGTTGAACTTCGTAGCCATAAATGCCGATTTTTTTAAATATCTTAAGTTTATTTACGGACAAAGACTGGTTCTATAGTTTGCGATGTCCGATACTCATTATTTTATGTTACTGTTGGTTTTATTCAATTTTTGATTATGACATGATAACAGAGAGTGTGCAATTTTGCTGTTTGAAACATCTTTTTTTTAATTGGTTTTTAGTTATCTCCGATAAAGTCTTTTGTCAAATATTGTATAATATTCTTATTTCTTCAACATGTTTTCGTATTCTTTCAAGATGAAGTCGTCATCATCCAGTAGGTTTATTAGAAAACTTTTTAAGCTGCGATGAGGCCGTAATCTTAGTTAATTTCGCATATTTAACATTGCATCCATGAACAAATTGTGTAATCAAAACATTCCTTTGAGTATTGGTTTTCTTGGGGTACACATTTTTAATCCATACCCCCTACTATTTATAAACATTTTGTTAGAGCTATTTGCACCTCATTTATTAGCATAGTTAATATCGTAACTGGGGTAAAGTGGCCTTTAGATCGTTTCTTCCCACACATGCAATGGGTACATACAAGCACTTATGTTTTACATTAGGCGATTTGTACCAAGACAGTACAATTGAATATACTATTTGTACATACATGTTACTGTCGAGACTTGTTAATTCTGTTGTGAGGTTTAGTATTGCGCAAGTACCGACATCGCCTAATGTAACTTCTTTCTTTATGTTAACTTTTGCCTATTAATGTTTATTAAACTGTTACTTGCTAAAATTACAATAATGTTATCAACTTATTACTATGTAAATGTTATAATATACATAAGCACTATTGTATGGTGCATATTATATTAGAGTACCCATCATTTTTCTTGACTCAATCCTGTTAATTTTTACTTATTCCAGTTTTTATTAGTTAGGCTAGTTACTGTAAAGACAGGTAAACAATGGACTGTTCGAGGTGTCACTATCGAAGTTGGTCCATCATTTGCTTAGACTTTATTTCTCTCTAGTTTAAATATATTTTGCTTTTTATGAAACTCGACATCTTAACTATTGTGAGCATTTATTTATTGTATGTAAATTATTGTAATAAATCATGATGTATTAATGAATAAATAATTCATACGACACATTAATATGACTTTTTTTATTTAATATCCAGAATGTTTGTATTGTTTTGTCGGGAGCGTATCAATCGTTTGTCATCCTTAGCCTTTCTGATATTATAAATGTGAAAGAGTCCCATCACCACAACTGGGCCACAATCGAAATTTTAATGTTTGACTATGCCAAGAATTTCTCAAAATTTGTTGTATACGATTTGCAAAGAAAACAGAATTTCTCGTTCTCGGGTCCACTTTTAAAAGTTATCGGGGGTTGTTTGTGGCCCAGCTGAAGTGACGTCATGCGACAAATTTTGAGAAATTCTTGGCATAGTCAAACATAAAAATTTCGATTGTGGCCCAGCTGGGGTGATGGACTCATGTGAAAGTTGTTTGTCCTTTCTCGTGGTAACTGATATAGAAATGACAGCGTTTTACACTAAAATAAAACGCTTATTTTATAAATTAACCGAAATATTTAAACCCAACCTTTATATGAGAGAGGCGAACTTGTTAATCTTGTGAACGGTCGGCGGCAGCTATACCTGTCCCTTTCTATCATATATCCCCATCTCTTTCCACCCCTTCCACCAGGCAGCCACTCCAAGGGTTAGGAGTGGTAGTTGCTTCATTGCGATTTGTGGTCAACAATCTAATTGAAATGTATTTGTTTTGTCTAACAACAAAAGTTATTTGTGTTCACAATAAGTTTTGTTGTGTTCTATAAGATTTTTTTTTTTCTTCTGGTGATTGAAGAGCAATAATGGAAGTAAAATAGTTCCACAAGTCATTGGTGTACATAAAAGAAATACATTTTATTATGCTAGTGGAATAAACGGAAACTTGTACGTAATTATATGAAGATAATTTTATCTAAGTGGTAAGATTGGAAAAAAAAAAGCAATAAAAGTAAATAAGATATGTTTGGATGGATAAAAACACACCAGGCAGGTGTGAAACTGTTGGGTTTAAATATTTCGGTTAATTTATAAAATAAGCGTTTTATTTTAGTGTAAAACGCTGTCATTTTACAAATTGAACGCTCAATATTTAAACCCAACCTTTATATGAGACCTGTCTGTTATCGCCTGGTGGAACATCGCTAATGTGATAAAATAATGTAGTAATTATCTTATATTCTTTAAACCCCTATTTAGGTTATAATTTAATATAGTACTGTAAATGTAGAGGTAATATAACTTTTTAAAATCATTTTGCCAAGTCGTGGGACTCTGGCTTGATAAAATAATAATATTATTAAAGCAAGACTGGCACCTTATGTTATTTAGACAATGTATACAAGTAAAACTGCAAAATAAATTGAAAGCTATTTTGAATCTGAAATAAACTTTTAATAAAAATAGACATAAAGTACATATAGTAGGTACACATTACACATTTTATTTCAGGTCAATGTACATGTACAAGTAACTTAGAAACGCAGGTTATGTAACATGGGAACAAATAAACAAGGGTCAGCTAATATTAATGTATTAATTGCCTTAACAACAGGAAAATAACAAAGCTAATATTATTGCGCATAACTAGAACACTACATTCAAGATTTCTGGGGGTCAATGTAAACGCCCTGATGGTTTCATAAGTAGATAAATGAAATTGACTTATAGACATAGACTGCAAAATATTCTTAACAAAGAATCATGTTTTAGCTAACAGCTTTTTCAATAAACTTTTGACAGTTTGGTATTTGATTGACAATAATAAAAATATTAACCAGCGCTGCAAACTATCTGGTAGTTTTTAAGTGGTTGAGCCTCATTTACAGCAATCTTATCAAGGGTGTTTATTATAGTTCTTATCACTCAGCAACTTTGATTGCTCTGGTTTTGAGTATAAAACGAGTCAGATATTTATTATTAGGCTTTAAGTTGTGAAAAGAAACAACTGTCGACTTTCACCTTGAAAGTAATAGATTTATGTAAAAGTAAGTATACAAGTACAATAAAAATAAGCAACAGGTAGTGCTGCATGAACAAAACTCACTTATGTAACATATTCTGTAGAAATTATAATTTACTGTAGCGGGGGCACTGCCCTGTCTCTAGATATTTCAGGAAATAGTGATATCTAAGAGAAAAAAGTCGAGCAAAACATGGACTAAGATAGTTTAAAGCTAAAAGCTCACCCAAGCTGAGGGGCTGAGCTTGGTTCATTCAATAACGGATTTTAGGTCTATTTATGAAATCTTAATATTAATGTCCCAAATAATATTGAATAATTTGGTAAGAATAATATTGCTCTGTATCATTCTAGGTCTGATAATGAAATTCTCCGATTGAGAAAGTTAAATTATATAAAAAATAATTAATTAGTACAATTTAAAACTGGGCCAAGTCTTCTAGGAATTTCCGGGATATACAAAAAACCATGTCGTCATCAAATTTAGGAATATAAAGCCAGATGATTAATTTGTCATTCGCTGACCATCATAAGTTGATTTTATTTATTAATTTTTTATATAGTTTCTTAATTAATATCATGTATCCCGAAAAAAAAAACACGTTCATTTGAGATACAGTGCTAAAAGCAATCAGTTAGATGCATTAAGGTGAAGAAAACGGAACATTTGTCTTCTAATGGCTTGACAGAAGCAAGGTGTCGCCCTGCAATAAGTAGTTGCCTGCTTAAATTGACTCATCGCTGACATTTTAGTCATCTAAGTTGACTATGCAGAGCATTTATTCATACGTTGTATGAAAATATATGGGTTCTGTTTGGTAGGTACGAAAAATTGCAAGTTAAAAGATCTAAAGCAATTCGTTAGAAAGAAAGAAAGAAAACTATACTTCATATTTCCAGATGTTCATTCAGATCTAGGTATTTAAATTTAGTTCAAAAGGGCAACATGTCTTTAAAAATAAAAATATCGATACGTTATCTAGTGTATTTAACGCTACTAAGTTTGCTTTTCAGAATTTAAAATTTCATCGGCTAGTACGCGATTGCAATCCAGAACAAGGAGCAAAGTCCTTTGAAGTACCCATTATACGTGAGATGCATCTGACTATCATAACAGCAGGCAGCTGCGTTAGTATGATTATAATTTTTAAAATGTTCTCAAATAAGAGACATTTTTAACTTACGTTACATCACGTTAAAGGCGGTATTATCTGCTCAAGAGGAGGTGGTTTTACGTATAAACATTGTTTATCGCGAAATGACTTTCGCAATGTTTTAATCCGGAATGTTTCTCCGATACAAAAAATTATATGACAGGCATTAGCCGGCTATACCATATACACGTAGCAGGTATCTACGGTTTTTGGTAAAAATATTTGGTTCAAGTTTTGATTAAAGTTTGTTTATTCCTGTAGGGAATAGAAGCAGCCCAAGACAGGGAAAACAAGTGTTATTTAAGATTAGATGGTTTTTCTGCAAAACATTTGACCCCATTTTTGTTACGGACTTAGCGAAAGTATTTTTCTTTCTTGGTAGAATGAAATATGTCGGATGGTATCAACAGATTCTTATCTGAGTGATTAACCGTTACATTAATTGCCTTGACTTAACATCTAAAGTACTAGTAAAACACTAATTAGTGGTCATTTAAAAATTTTATTTGGTGGATCCGTTCACACCATGTATTTTAGGCAAACTGCACTGGAATGCAATTATTTATTCGAAACTTGGTACACTGGTAAGAACTCCTTTATTCAAAAGTTGTTCTGCTTAATACTTAGCTTCGATCTGCGTACATCAGTAGCACATGGTTCTATATATGTAAGATAGATCTGATCTATCATGACTATGAATAATACATCTAAGCCTGTAACTGTAAGGCTAAAAAACATCTCTTTGCGTTAAGACGCGATGGATAAAATCAGTTACCATTTCCGGTTTGTAATGTAACAATAATTCTTGCGCAGAAATTGCAGTTCAACATTAGCCACATGATGGTCTTTTTATTTGCAAAAACATTTTGCAACTTTGTGCAGGTCACTTCGAAAGCAAAATGTTCGCTTAGTTATTTAGGTTAGAGTTAGGTTCTTGCGTATAATTCAGGCAAAGGCTTCGAATTTATAATTACCATACGTTGGCATTATTATTGCAAATCTTGTACATTGCAAAAGGCAAAAATTTCGAAATCTATACCGTGCCTTGCCTTGGCACTACTAAGGCGAATACTTTGAAAATGTATAAAGTTTAAATTTTAAATTCCGTGCGTTGGCACTTTTATCGCAAGTACTTTGCAACAATAAAAAGTTTTTAAATTGTAAGCACCGTACGTCAGCACTATTATTGTAAGTACTTCGCAAATGTATGGTGAAAATATAAGTACTGTACGCTGGCACTATTACTGCAGGTACTGTGCAAAGTTAAAAAGTTTTTAAAATTATAAGTTGGTACCGTACGTTGGCATCATTATAGTCAGTATTTTGCACAAGTATTTGTGGATTAGAGTAGCGATACTTAGCGAAGAGTTTCGAGTAAGTATAGGTAAACTTCTTTAGCAGTAAGCCATACGCTGGCAGTCCAGCACCACATTAGGGGAAGTATTTTACCTTGCGCAGGTAGATAAAATAATATTTAAGTGCGATCCCTTTCGCAGGGCTTCAATTTTTAATTAAGAAAATAGAGAGTGACGTGATATTCATTTGTGCCTTGCGCAGGCAAATTTTTAATATTGAGACATTTTGTATTACAGTGAGAAAATCTCAGTCAAAAAACATTTACTTTGTTCACATGGCAGACGTGAGTACCTAGGAGTAATTTGTAATAGTAAACGATGACCACAGCATGGGGATATATTACGGAAAGTAATTTTAATACATTTACATAATAAACCAGACATTTCCAAAAACAAAAATCGCTCTTATATTCCAACGAAAGTCATTTTTTAACAAAAACATTTTTGAGACGTTCTGTAAGATCACGTTTGACATGTTGCACGCCAATTTGAAATGGGTCATGCAAGTTCAGAATACAGTGCAAAATTCCAATAACTTAGTATTGTTGTTTTAGAACACTGAAATGAAAACAATAGTAAGCATGCAACTTTTTATTTAAATGTGTATTAAATATATTTAAATGTGGGTCAGTCATCGACCCATGTCAAGAACATTTCATAAGGAGGGAGTTAAATACGACCAAAAGGAGTAGCAATGACCACGAAGGCCGGGTTTGACTAACCTGAGGTATGTTTTTCATCACAACTCAGCTGCACACAATTGTTTTTAAAAGCCTAGGTCGAAAAACGTCGACGCTAAGCGATTGTATTATATTTTTTTTAACACAATATAAACATTTTACACATGTAAAGATCAATTATAAAGACGCACAATACACACTCACATTTCATTTCGTAAAAAACTAGATGCAATTAACGTTAAACATTTGTTACGCCACCTATTTGTCAGGCTGACAGCAACGAACTGTCACCGCGATTTCAGAACAATTCACAACGGTTATTTTAGATTTCAAAGTACCTACATTTTAGGGCAGGTGTAGCATTTAGTAAAACTTTAACTTTTTTATTTCGTAAGCTTAAAAAGTAACTTATGAAATTCTCGGAAACAGAATATTGTTCCGAGCAAGTTAAAAACGAACGGAAATACCGTTAAATAAACATAATATTTTAAAGTGAAAAATATAATTGACTCACCGCGACCGCTCCGTTCGAAGAACAAATCGCCAATGAAGCAACTACCACTCCTAACCCTTGGAGTGGCTGCCTGGTGGAAGGGGTGGAAAGAGATGGGGATATATGATAGAAAGGGACAGGTATAGCTGCCGCCGACCGTTCACAAGATTAACAAGTTCGCCTCTCTCATATAAAGGTTGGGTTTAAATATTGAGCGTTCAATTTGTAAAATTAATGATATTATTTGCAGGGGGCTTAAGAACCGAAGTCTCGGCACACAAGCTAGTGTTTGTTTTTATAACACTATAATAGTGAAATTCTAGTTATGTCTGGTCAAGATTTCTCTCAACATTACTAGGTTGACTGGAAGAGATCCCCTTGTGGGATAAGTCCGCCTTTGTACCTATTGTCGCTTTATGTTTTAATCAGTGTCTGCTTTATAATTTTGTTGTTACAATAAAGGATTTACACACCTACCTACATTACATACATTCTTATGGAAACACGTTCGTTCTTGACCAAGAGTGTGTCTCGACCCACGCTCAGTACAGTGTAGGGTTCCGTAGTTGAGAAAAATATACAGTATAAACTCTATATAACGACACTAAAGGGACTGTGCGTTTTATGACGTTATTGAGAGTTGTCGTTAAATGGAGAGAAGAAAAATCTGTATAAAATGAAAAGTTTATTACAGACTGGTATTTCGTGTGATTTTCTCTTACTTGCCATGTTTTTAGTTTGAAAGTTTGTGAGCAACTAAGAATATGATAATAGATAAGAATAGATAATCTATGACTCTTACTAACAACAGTCTACACGTGCTAGCAATCCCAATTTGTGAACAAAAGAACGGATTTCTTAGAAAGTTCGGTATGTATGATGCCGACAGTCGAGTTTATTACGGGCTAGGATAGTAAAGCGACAAAAAACGTTCTTTTATCGCTTTATTATCCTAGCCCGTACAACAATAACGTACTGTGTACGTACGCAGCTATTTAATTGTTGTCGTTATTGAGAGTGGATGTAATGCTATATAGAGTGTATCATTGTATGTAAAACAAGCTAAACCAACCAAAGCCGAGTGATTTCGACGCTTTAGGGAGTTTGTCGTTAAATCGAGTGACGTT
The DNA here is from genome assembly GCA_949987775.1 of Aproaerema taeniolella. NCBI lineage: Eukaryota > Metazoa > Arthropoda > Insecta > Lepidoptera > Gelechiidae > Aproaerema > Aproaerema taeniolella. The sequence goes on from OX465245.1 coordinate 8,854,041, forward strand.
ACATGGAGTTTACACTGTACTTTTCATTGCATGATCGACTAACCTGTTAACTTGAAAAGCCAACTTACTTGTAAACTAGTTTTTCCACCAGCACTGTTTATTTAACAAAAAACAAAAAAGTTCAGGTAGGGCTTTTCTTCTCATATAAAAACCAACGGTTAAATCGAAACTAAAATTGTTAATTTAGAGCATCGCTGAATGGAAAAATGTTTCCTAACTGCTGCAATTTCGCCCTGTCTATATTCCAATTCCCGCCATTTGTAATTTGACATAATTCGTTCACTCATTTTTTTTAATTTTTGGTGTTATTCGTTTTTTGGAAGTGAATGGTGTGTTTACAAATAACTAAACCGTATTGGGGTGATTAAAAAAATTATTGGCAACATTGTGATTGACAGTCAATGGTGCCAACATAACTCACATTTAAAACACGATCTACTGACTCTATTGTACATTTCTCTATCTATCGTTGTGCTCATAACACTGACTTTGGTCGTTTCATCTCAGTAACCCCGCAATGTATATCTGTATATTTGTAATGGTCGTTACGGAGTCGTTCTCATTATCTATGGCTTGAGTAAGTAACCAATGAGGGTGGAATAGAAATAATATGAAAGTCCGCCACATGTCCGCCATATATAATACATCTTCTTTCTAATAGCGACGTTCGTATCATTTTGTATTAGAATAGCTCTGTTGTGTAGATATTTGTTGTTTAATTAAATTATTTTTTAGAATACGGTGAGTAGTGTGTTTTAAAAACGTCTAAATTAGTAATAGTTGTCCATTTCAAACTTAGTTTCGCGGCGACGTGTTATATGGATTGTCAAAATGGAAAAACCTAAGATTCATGTATTTTGCCTAATTTGTGTGTTTTAATTTTGGTTGATATCCATTATTAGATTCAGTGATACATTTAGAAACGATTTTGGTACGTCGGTATCTCAGTCCAGTGTTTATTTTATCTGTGTTTGTGTCTTCACGGTTTGATGCAATTCGCAGGCCCTCGAAGGTGTGGAACGCACCATGGAGTCTCCGAGAAAATTCAACGACTGCTATTTTTACTATTACTCCACATGCACTAAGGTAAGACGGTGTTTGGTCGTTTCATCTTGATCGTTTAGATTAATTTAATGATAGTGTAAGGTACTCGCGGAACTGCATATTCGGGAAACTAAAGCATGAAAATTTTGTAGGTTATCAGCTTGTCTAAGTTCAAGTTTTCTACATGGTGTTTTTGTGCGCAGCTGTAACATAATGATTACTTTTACCATGCCATGGGGTCAGGGAATAGCTAAATCCTTAATGTTTTTATTGAAATGGTGCTATTATCTTCCTTTTCCTTACATTCGCCCCTAAGATGTCTCTGACCTAAACTCTCCACCTTACCATCCAACTGATGACAATGTATGATGACTGATCATTGAATAGTCATTATGAGTTTCATTAATATTGTACCTTGTGAGGGTAGTAAATAGTTGTGTACTGAACAGTGGTGATAAGTTTCGCCCAGAATAATCAAAACCGTAAAGGCCCTTTTGCCCCCTCCTCCTTTTACTGACTTTAGGCCCGTATAACAGAAGGAAACTCAAGTCTTGATCTATCTATACTTTAGTATTTCTCTCTCTATCAAAATGACAAAGACGACTGTTACTTAAATATAGATCAGAGTCTGAGACACGTTTTGTAATACGGACCTTAGAGCCTAGGAAGTGTTGGCAGGTGACGCTACGTTTTTAGTCTACCCCGAAAAATAAACATCGATATATTTACGATATTAAACTTTTTATATATGAAACAAAACAAATTGAAAAAATTGATTTCTACTTTGTTCTGAAAATTCGGGGTGAAATGCCAGTAAGCAGTTCCATGGAACTAATAAGGAAGAATCTGTATCACTTTGTCTGACGACGTTACATTCAATAGAACAAATGGGAAATACCGGAATAATAAGGGGGTCGCATTCCAGCGGCGTCTCAAGTTAATTCGTAAGGGTTTTAAGTTATATTTAGTGCCTTGTTTTAGGTTTTGCAATTAAGCAAAAGCTATATTTTGATTTTTAAACAGATTTAATAGTATACCAGGTATTCTCTTTAGTGACATGTTCTATCTTTCTAGCTATCTAAATAGTAGTACGCCTGCCAAATACAGTCATCAGTTTCCAAGATTCCACTTGTTTTATAAACCATTTTACCTTTTTCCCTCAGCAGTGTTATTTACAAGGTTACAATAATTTGAGACCTGTCACATTAGGAAAAATAATGTGTGCATACAAAAGAGCCTATATTTATAACTAAGACTGATGTAATTGGTACTATTATGATAACCATTTAAGGCAGAAGTCTTTTAAATCCTAGTGACCTAGTGTCTAGTGTCCTATACTGTAACTTTGAGCTATTGAACTAAACTCTTAACTGTTATTTTCTAGGGAGACAACTGTGTGTTCCGCCACGAGCCGTCTGCACTGGGGTGTGAGACCATGTGCACTGCCTGGCAACAGGGCAAGTGCCTTGATAAACGCTGCAAACTTCGCCACATGGAGCTAAGGGTTAGAACTGGTTGCCTGTGATTTTCTTGTGATACTAATTTGTATATAACCCATCTTTGAACTGCCATAAATAAGCAGTTCAAGTTATATATATTCTAAATTATAATTTACTAAAACAGAATCGATTTAAAAAAGTATTTCAAAATAAAAATTTCAAACGGACCTGAAGAACAATTTACTTGATACCTGCCCTACGCGCACTTAGTAAGATGGCTCTCTCTGTCCTGCTCATACCTGTTAGAATGACTCTTCCATGTCATGCAAAATAGAAACTTTAATTTACATCTTTGAGGAAAGTCTTGGGCACATTAGAATAAATTTTCACTAGGGAAGAAAAATTAGTTAAAAACTGGATTTAAAAAAAAAAAAATTTCACAATTCCAGCAAGGATTTACCAAGTGTTATAACAGTTTAGAATGCGCCAATTTTTGAAGTCACTTGCCAAACTGGCGTAGTACCATTTTTTTTTAGCACAGTCAGTGAAAACTGGGCAAAGTTTTTATTTTGATTTTTTTTTTTGGGAAAAATGTCTCTTTTCATCCTAGCTGGAGCAGCTGGTTTAGAAATTTTGATAACAGTTTAGAGAAAGATTATTCAGGCATACAAAACAAAAATTTGTTTTAAAAAAAGTGAAGATTTGTGGCAACAGAATAAACAATACTATCACAGGGTGTAGAATTTTAGTTTTTTTTTTAAATGCTTATAATTTTGAAAGCAAGCCACTTAGATTTTTATAAAATATTTTTCTGATAACCAATATGACTTGCCTCGTCACCCGGTTCCGGCTTGACGTTGATTTCCGGGACACCCATATTAAGATAAGTCGGTAATTATTTGTGTGTGCAAGTACAAACAGTACCATACTGTATATTTTATTGTACAATGATAAAACCAATGATGAAAGCTTTATAAATGAATGAAAAGAATTGATTGGTAATCTTGCTTTAATTAAAGGGATTTAAAAAGATTTTGATCTGTAAAAGATTTGCATTTTATTTTATCACAACAAACTGAAAATGATAGCAAGCAAGAGTGATATAGACTTAATTCATTGATTTGATGTGCCGGTGTGGTCGAGTGGTAGGAGTGCTGCCTCTTGATTGAGGGGTACTGGGCTTGATTCCCAGTCAAGGCAATAATAATAGTGTTTTTATTTCTGCAAAAACATATGATAATATAAAATTAATCAATTGCGTATTAATAACAGTATGTCTTATACAATAATAAAATTAAAATTACTTCAGTTTGTTACTTAAATAAATAGATCTACTTCATTTGCTTTATTTCTTGTAAGAAAGACCTCCAGCTCATGCCATTCATTTCTAAAACTTGCTATTCTCAGGGCAAATGTTTGTGTAAAAAGCAAATATTTGTTCTCAGTTTATGGGTAGTATTTGTCTTTGTACATGCCTAGGGACCCACAAAACAAGGGAAAAACTAAAGTGTGGACTTTTAAATGTGTAGCATTTATTTATTTACAATTTATTGTTCGCAGAAAAACCGCAAGCAAATCCCATGCTACTGGGAGAACCAGCCCGGTGGTTGTCGCAAGAAGCACTGTCCGTTCATGCACAAGAACCCCGATGCACGCACTGATGGCATCGCTCCAAGCCAGCCTGCGCCACCACAGCCTGTACGTACCCTTAGCTGTAACAGGTCCTATCATCATCATGTCAGCTGCAAGACGTCCACTGCTGGTCATAGGCCTCCCCCAGGGATCTCCACCTCTGTCAGTCTTGCCGATATACCTGTTAGCTGTAACAGGTCCTATGAAATTATCTAAAGAAATCTAATAATACTTTTGAATCAAGAATAATACTTTTAAAATGTTCCAACTTGGCCACTAAAATGAATGTCAAAAGTGGCATCAAGTAGTTCTCAGACAACATGACGTTCTACCTACCTCGAAAGGGATTATAGGCGTGTATGTGAATGTAAATGTACGTATTACTAGAAATTTTAAGTAAAATTAGTACAATTTCACTTTGGATTTTAAAAGTGATCCAAAATGTTGTTTTCTCATGGTGGGACCAGGAGGTATACTTATGCCAGCACAGCTAACATAAACGCGTGATATAATTTTGTCGTATGTATAATTATTTAGTTGTTATTTGCATCCACAGACATGATGTTCATGCTTTTGTTTACTAGTTAAGTTACTAATACTTGTTTTTTTTTTAAATAATGATCTCCATGAGAAAGTGTACAGATTTTTAACTAAAATATGAAGGATACTATCTGTTTTTTTTCTATAAGTGCTTAACATAAAATAAGTTAAATACACATTTAACATCACTCGCATATTGAACTTACGGTAAGTACTTGAAATCGAAACATACTTTGAAAAAATGTATTTGTTTTTTTAAACAAATTTTGTAATTTTTATTTATTTATTCAGTCCAAAAGTAGACGTAATAAATAAAATAAATATCTTTATTTAAATTACATGATGAATACAGTTGTCGGCTATTACAAGTGTTCCTGTTAAGTGTATCGCGAGGATATTTAACGGGGTAGAGTGTGGTGAGGTATGAGGTTGTAACAACTGCCAACTGCACACAACAAAACGTTAAGTAGAGAGAGCTACTCTGATCCTAAGGACCCTAACACCTAACTCCCTAACAGTGTGGGTGCAATCGTAAGACCTCAGGGGTCCCTAATCCCTACCTAACGTTGTATGTGAATGTAGTGAGTAGGACGCGATATCTGTTACCGGAGACCTAAGGTAACAGGCGGATGGGGCTGGGGGAAGTAAAAGGGGTGCGCGCGTCATGCGATGTGCGCAAGGAATGGGTTTCTCACTGCCGGTTAAGCAGGCTCACAAGACCGATCTACTAACGGCTAAGGGTGTCTTGGTCACAGTGAGAGGAAGCTAGAAGCAACATGTAGGTACGGCTCATCCACTGGGTAGTGGGAACTTCAATGGCAGCTCTTCCAGAGGGTTCTGGGTACTTCGGGGTGCAGGAGATGATTCAAACTTGACTGCCAGTTGATAATTAATTTATATACAAAAAAATTATGCTATATACAATATTTTACTATAGTAATATAATGTGGTGATGGGAGGGTAAAATTGCGACATTTTTAAGTAAATTGCGACAGTGCTGAGGAGATCGCTGCGTTGCAATTCAAAGTCCAAATTTTAGAACTGCAGTTTGCGCATTTTCAAAGGTTACTTTGGACAATGAATGCCATCGACACTTAACCAGAAACGAAATAAAACACAAATAGACACTTCAGTCTTATAACACCCCTCTTTTTTGTCGAGAGTTAAAAAAGAAACTATACATGACCATAAGTGAGTGTTTTAATCCCTACTAATATTATAAATGCGAATGCAGCTTTATATAATATAATAATAACAATAAAGTAACTCTATCTGTCTGTTACGCTTTCATGGCTAAACTATTGAACCGATTTTGATGCAATTTGGTACAGATATGGATTAGAGTTAGACCTTGGGCAAGGACATAGGCTACATTTTATATCACAGCTGAGCAGGATATAACCTGTAGTCCACAAGAGCGGAAAGCTAGTTCTAAATAAAAAAGGCGTTTAGAGTTTTTTTTAAGTTATTAGAATACATTTAATACACCATAATACTCTTACAAATCAATCAGTTAAACACTATACTAAACCGTATACTAATTTACTCATCGATCGTCTATTACGCCATTTCCCGGGATTTCACGAAATCCTTTTTAAACTTTTTAATATACTTACAGTCAAAATATAAACTTTTAATATACTTAAGTAAAAAAAAAACGATTTTGCCACATGTCAAAACATACACGAATGGACCAATCGCTGCTCAGTGTACATTTTTACATTAAACTGACATCCGTAATATAATACACTGTTCTCTGATTGGTCGATGCAACAACCGCTTAACGCAACCACCGCTTAAAGGTACTGCTCCACCTGCATTAGCGTTAACGTTAATTAATGCGTTAACTCAAATGGCGGTTGGAACTAAACAAAATGGACGTTGAAGCAGCTGCACTGGTTGCAAAAATTAAATTATTTTATACATCTGTGCAATTCAATAAAAAAGAATAAACCAAGTTATAATATAAGTCAGCATAATAACGCCATTAGATGTTAAGCGATAACATCCTAGTTATCGCTTAACGTCTAATGTCATTAGTAATGGCGTTACTAAATTAAAATGTTAAAATGTTGGCTACATTTACGTAACGTCTTAATTAACGTGCTAATTAAAGGGTTAAGAGGCAGGTGGAGCAGTACATTAACGCAACCACCGCTTAACGCAACCACAGTCGTTTCTGGTACTTGACGGCCGCTGCCACGGCACGCTCGCTTCGCTCGCCCGTCTCGTGCGTTGGGGGTCGCAGTTCTAACTTTTTTTTTTTGTTATTGGCAATCAGCCGAGAGGCCATTTGTGCCATTTTCAAGTACAGGTACCATGTAATAAGCAACTGACGGCAGAATATAAAAAGAAACAAAGAGAAAGATAAATAAAAAACCAAAAAAACAAAATTTGATTACATATTCTTAATTCTAACTTATCAAACCTTTTGTCGCAGTTCTTAGTGAGACATTCAACCAATCAGCGCAGACCTAGTGTTTTCAACCAATCGGCGTCATCTCGCGTTCGTCTGATCATTTTACCGCGAGACGCTGTCAATTACCGGAAATGTTTACGTTAAATAATACGATTCAATTGCCATTTAAGATTTTCCGATAGTTGAAAAACTACCTCGAAAGTTGACCAACTTACGATTCTTATTATTTTCCGGTGACATACACACCACCAATACGCAACTCGCGAATTTGCTGCTATGATTTAACCTTTTTATGACGACAGAGGTTATTTTAACGTAGTGATTTAAATTCTCTTTGGTTATTTAAGTTATTGACATTAGTGGCATTTGTATATATTTGTTTTATATGAGCAAATTATGCTGAGAAAGTACCTATTTTATGAATTTTATTGCGATAGATTTTTATTTTTTGTGTATTTATAATTGCGAGCATGTCTTTTGATGACTGTTGTTTCCTGTGCGAATGTACGCCAGAAGAAATTCCGTTTAAAATTTTGGTAAAGTCCTGTCGTACAGACGATCATGCTGTGGCTACGCTTCCAGAAGATTGGACACCAAAACGTTGCGGCCCTACCCTTTTGCAATACCTCAAGGAACGAGAAAAAAACCATAATGAGTTAATTGATGAAATCTCCTCAGAAATCTGCGGTATTAACCGTGACATAGACGACAAGGCCTGCGAAATTACCGAGGTAGTGTCAGCTCAACTCCAAGAACACAGAAAGGAAATAATATCCTTCATCGAGATCTCTTCTGGGGTATTAAGTAACCTTCCAGATCAAGATAGTCTTTTAAAGCATGTGAACGAACTACAAAACGAGCGGGCTGTCGCGATCTCCGAATTTAGAGAGAGAGGAGAGCTGCTGGAGTCAGAACGCGCTAATCGAATCAAAGTTGTGTTGCGAGACAAATTTCAACGAATGGTAGCTGTGGGAAACGTCATGTTTCCAGAATTATTGAAATATTTCGACCAACGCATGTACGAATGCAATGAACTGATATGTAGCAACATAAGGGCGTACAGAGAAGTAGATGGAGACTTACGATACCAGATGACATTACATGAGAAAGAGTACCGAGCGGCGATCCAACAACTTATAAGCAGCGGGAAGATTTATCGGTGTACCAGTGTCCGGCGCCCGCTCGACTACGCATTTACATCAAAGAAGCCTCCGAGTATTTGCCGTGGGAGGTCTTTTGAATCAGTTCACGAAAATACCGTCGATATATTATATATGACACAACTCAAAATTGAAGAGTATTTCTCCCAATTAGTTGAAGCTTACCGAGACGCTGTGCGCGAAGTGGTTTCTGGCTTTTCTACCCACTTAAACTCTTTACATATGAATCTTGCGTTTAATATAATGAGTCCTCAAGATTTGCCATATACCCAGAAATTAAAAGAAGTCATCGACAAAATTATGGAATATATCTCACATTTCATGGCAACACCGAGTGCTGCAAACCTTGTGGGCGACGCTCTAGCCCAAAGTTTCGAGGACGTTAGGAATAGCATTCTATCGTTAGCTGACTGTCTTCGGAGAACAGATAGTATTTTGGATAAGACCGGGCATTTGTGGGATAACCACGTGATGCGTTGCGCTCTCGCACAAAAATTAACTATGGCCGGCGTGGAATATCTCGAGAGTGAGCATGACATCACGGAACAGGCATCTGAAGTAGATTTTAACTTAAAATTGTCTCAACTCTGTCTGTCACCCAATGAAGAAGTTTTAAAAGATAATTATAACTACTTGTTAAGCAGTCTTGAGGAAATGAATTGCTTATACATAGCGCACCACCAGGCTGAAACGGAGCAACTTAAAGAATTTACTAAATTATCACCTATATTAGTAGACCTTTTGTTGACGGAGTTTGACTGTTCTCTGGAGAATTCTATGAAGGAATGTAAAATAAGGCAAAGGATTAGCAATACAAGGCTGGAGAAACAAGATAATGTTTCACCCTTGCCTCGTCTCCTATTGCAAACTGCTGTTCAGATCAATTCGCTCAAAAATTGGGCAAACGGATTTATAGAATTATTTAAATTACATTTAGATACGATTCCTAATTCCCTGATGGATCAAGCCCAACAGTGGGTAGATGATAAGTTGGACTTGTTACACACGCGTCATTCTATGAAGCTGCATTCTCTTAGACCTCGTGTCGATAGAATCAAGGTCGCATACAACAATACTTTAGGAGATTTGCGCAGACGGAAGGCCCGGCTTACATCGCACCTAAATGCGATTACTGAATTTAAAAACTCGACGCGTAAAGAATTGGATGTCGTTTTAAGCATGGAGTCGTCACGTTTGTTTCCGCTCTCCGAATGGTTGGGTCGTATTGAAAATAATATTGACCTGGTTACATCCTCTGCTGAACTCAATGTCACCCCAGAAGTAGTAAGATTAAAAATGCTGAGCTATGACTCTCGTTTGACCCGTTATCGTAATTTATTTGAAAAGTCTATTGATCCTTTGATCGATGAGTACAGATGTTCTATAAAAGGTTTTATTCAGAAATTGAGAGTTTCAAATAACCGCTTTATGAAGACTATAAAAACGACACTTGAAGGTGGTGAATATTCGGCTATAGAAGCAAATCTCACTTTCGAAGCCCTTAATAAAGCGTGTAATGAGATAGAGGAATTTGATCAGGAAATATCGGCAGCAATTCTCAATCGCCAAATGGAGCTGTACGCTGTAGCTGATCAAGCAACAGCATCTTTAAAGAAAAGGGTTCTCAATTTTTTGGGTAAAAAACCAGATTTAAAGAGCGTGTCATCAAAACGATTGGCTTCGAAACGTTCTGCGACTAAAAGATAACCTAGACAAGTGTTTTACTGTTGGTTTTATTACTAGTTTTGTTGTTTTTAATAATTAATAATATAATTTAATATTATTTATTAAATAATTTAATATTTATAGTTTAATTCATTATTATTATCATAATATTTTTCTCTATATGTAAAAAAATATTCCTGTTCATTTGTCTCTCTGGAACTCGAGAACTGGACTGATTTGGCTAATTTTGGTTTTGAAATATTCGTGGAAGTCCAGGGAAGGTTTGAAATCTGAGAAAATATTGATAAATTCGGAGAAAAATAGTAAAAACAAGAATTTTATTTTCCAATATAAATTGTTCCTACCTGTCAATTTTATGTTCGTCGCGTCGTCGGTAGGTCCTTGCCACTTGCTCGGTGAATCTATAAACGCCTTCAGTGGCCAACAGCGTAGTCACTTAAAAAAAAAAGGTTAAGTCCGGTAGAATTGGGTCCCCTCTAATTGAAGAACGTATTTATAATAAGGGTTTCGAATCGACAACATATATCTGTCGCCGTAATATTGTCAAAGCTGTAATACTGTAATTTGACTTAGTAAGAATGTAAACTCTCGGTACTTTGTCAATTTTTATACAGGGTGTAAGGGACAGGTTAGCAAAAACTGAAACCCTGATCTCAGACCACCATTCAAAAAAATTTTTTTTCATGTTTTTCAATATTTTCATTTTCAACAAACTCCATTTTCCAATAAAAATCAATGATAACAGCATAAAACAGGAAAACCAGCCATGTACATCGCATTCTGACAAGCTGATTTGCGGTACATTACGTAGCGCCAAAGTAGGTAAATAATGGAAACTTCTCAACTTGACCTTTCTGAGAAAAATCAATTTCTTGTCTTCTTCTTCTTATCGTGTAGGTATAGTCAAGTTTGTGGCGAACTTGGCTAACCCTGGTGTCAGATCATAGATCATTCTTGTAGTCGATCATAGTTATGGATAGATTCCACCATTTAAGTATTTGCTAAGCTGCCCCTTACACTGTGTATAATACTTCTGATATCTTGTCTCGGCAATAATCGATAAATTATAATATTTATCGCCTACAATAATTCAAATTCAAATACGGTACTTTATTGTTTCGTTTTAATTATAGGATAGGTTCGTGCCCCTCCTTGGGGACAATAATATATCGGCTGATAAAAATAATATTACTAAAATGCGGTGATAACCCAGTTGGTAATGAGCCAGACTTGTAATCCGAAGGTCGCGGGTTCAAATCCTAGTGCGGGCCTGTACCACTAAATTCGTCTTTTCGGATTTATGAACGGATTTCTAATCATCACTTGCTCAACGGTGAAGGAAAACATCGTGATGAAACAAAGTCCAAGAAAATTCATTTTCGAAAGACGAGCGGTCCTCCAACCCGCATTGGACCAGTGCAGTGTGGTGGACTATGGCCTAAATCCCCTTCGTGTTTCGAAGAGAGGCCCGTGCCCCTCGGTGGGGACATATATGAGCCATGATCGATCGGATATCTAAGATAAGAACAATCTATAACAACAAATTACAGAACTCGACTATAAAAACAAATTATGGACAATGTTACATCAAAACTGTTTTTATAGCGTAAATGAATATATGACAAAGAAATTGTAATAATAACATAATATAGAGGTAATGAATTGGTACATATGACATATTTAATTAATTTGACATAACATTATTAAACTTGTATTTTCGTTCTCTGCCTATGGACATATATTTGTATGCTAGATATAGTAGATGTGAGATTCAAAACATTGTGTGATCATCAACCCTCCCTGTAAACCACGTTTAAGCAAATAAATATTCATTCATTCATTCATTCGTAAAAAACAATAAAATAAGTATTTAAGGGGGCTCCCATACAACAAATGTGATTATTTTTGCTGTTTTTATAGATAACCAGCTTTCCGCTCGGGACTTCGTTCCCATGGGAATTCGGGAAAATTATGTAGTCTATGTTCATCATCATCAGGGATTATGTAGTATTCTAACGGTCAAAGAATTTTTCAAATCGGTCCAGTAGTTTCAGAGCTTATTCAATGCAAACAAACAAACAATCAAATCTTTCCTCTTTATAATATTCGTATAGATAGTACGGAACCCTTCGTGCGTGAGTCCGACTCGCACTTGGCCAGTTTTAATTACATAATATACATTATATTGTCTTCTATTTTTTTTCTACCAAATCTTTGGAAGATGATTATAGTACTCCTACCATATTCTTAACCTTTTTAGCCCCAAGAGTTTTCGTCAAAAACGTTCACCACACGCCACAACATTAATAATTAGAATAGTTAATTGGTAATTTTATTTGTCTGATTGGCGGCAAGGGCACGAAACTTAAACGTTTGATATATCAGACTGGCGGTGAAAAGGTTGATAAGTTATAAGTAAATCAACTACAATCCTAGTTAAATAAGCCACCCGAAGTTTCCCCGTTCAAAGATACCTCAAATGCTAGTTACCATGTGTCCAGCGCAATTCTTTGAACGAAGTGCACCCATTGGTGAGTTGACATGTGTGTTGTTTGTGTGCAGCAGGCCGCGGTGAGTGCAGTGGGCGCGGTAGGCGTGGCGGCGAGCGGGGTGGGCGCGGGCGGCGAGGCTGTTGAACCCGCGCTGCACCCGCCGCACGCGCAGCCGCTGCCCATGCTGTGGCAGCACCAGCAGCAGAGACAGGGTATGTCATGTACAATCTCTTGTGCCACAAGCTTTTTGGCGGTGAAGATCTAGACGTCTAAGGTCCGTATTACAGAACGCGACTCAGACTCGTAGCAGTCGTCTTTGTCATTTTGATAGTGAGAGAAAGAGACAGTCAATGCTTAAGTATAGATCAAAACTTGAGTCTCCTTCTGTAATACGGGCCTAATATTACAAGCTTTTACTTGCAATGTAACATTTTACAAATGGTCGGGTGAAATCTTCAGACTTAATTTTAAAGATTACTCCCAACCAATTGATCTGAAATTTTGCATAAGCGTTTAGTTTGGATGACAATGCATGGTTAGCTAACTGACGTTATTTTAAATCGAATATGGACGACTAGTTATTTTATTTTTCACTCCCATGAAATGGTATCAAATAAAAGGGTTTGCTGAGAAGAATAAGTACAGAACCGAGGTCCCGGGCGGGAAGCTAGGAAGGTATAAAATTGTGTTCTGTTCCTTTTATTCTACCCTGTATAAATAACTAGCTTTTCGCCTGGGACTTAGTTGCCGTGAGAATTTAGGAAAATGATGTAGCTTATTTATTTATTTTTTATTATAAGATGGGTTAACTCTTATCTTTGACTCTTTTTTATAAGATGGGTTAACTCTTATCGTCGACCTCATCTTTGACCATAAGGTCAAAGATGAGGTCGACGATGGAGCGAGTTAACCCAGAAAATGCCTATAAAGGCACTGGTACTCCTACGCACCGACGGAACACAGCAAGCTGTTTGGCGTCGGACTTCGGTAGGAGGGTGGTCGCGAACCAGACGGCCCTTTACAGAGCCTACCACACCGCATAAGACCATAGGACGACACCTCAGATCAGGATTACTAGGAGGCAGGTCTCATTTGTGTTTCCTTAGAAGTGTTAGCTTATGTGTTAATCCAGGGTGTCAGCTACCTCCATACCAAATTTTATTAAAATTGGTGCAGCCGTTTGAGCGTGAAAGAGGAACAAACATCCATACATACAAACTTTCGCGTTTATAATATTAGTCAGGAACAATGCTTTTTGCTTCCAGTCGTGCTAGACTCAGCAATCCTTGGGGTTTTGCCAGCTTCATCCGAACTACTCGGAGGTCGAAGAGTAGTGACAGGAGTGGAAGCGCCCAACCCTTACGCCCCCATGCCAGTTGATCCCCTGGTCGTCAACTTCGAGGAAGGTATGCGTCTTTATTGAAAATACATGTACTAAGCTCAGCTGTTACGGTTGTTTAACTCACCGAGACGCTTCGTTAATGTGTAACGTAACTGGGAAAGTATTTGAGTAGATGAAATGAAGGAAAGGATTTTCTGTTATCATGTTATCAAAAAAGATGGGTCGTTTCTGCTCAGTTGCATTTTGAAGAACTGTTTTTCAAAGTTCACATAAATTGACTTCATAGGCCTTAATAGGCATTTTCTGGGTTAACTCGCTCCATCGTCGACCTCATCTTTGACCTTGGTCCAGATTGAGGTCAAGAGTTAACCCATCTTATAGTAAAAAATAAAAATAAAGTTTTTTTATTAATAAATATCTCTTTGAGTAATGTTTGTCATATATTGTGTAATTTAAATACCACCACCACCACACACACTTACGCCTGTAATCCCAGTCGAGGTAGGCAGAGCGCCATGTGGTCCTAGAACCATTTGAGATATATTCTGAGGGTCACAAGATGGAACGTGAGTATGGCGGTACTTAAAAAAACTATTATGGCAAACAGCTTCAGGGATAAAGGTATTTTAACCTAAGCAGAAGTATTTATTGTACTCTTGTTTTAGGGTGTTTCTCGATAAGGCTTGCCCTCAGCTAGGCCAAGTGACGAAATCACCACTGAGCAGTGCCAAGTGTCGTGATAAAGAAAATCTTTATCTTTTTATTGATCCTAAGAAAATCTTATAAGCGACGGAACTTCGACATTTTTGCTATCTTTAAGTTTTAAATTTTCAAATTCTTTTAATTCAACATATACTCTTGATCTTCTAGTCAGTGAAAGATCAAAAGGATACGCTAAATTAACGGTATATTCAGGGTTCGAAAGGATAATTATCACTGATAATTATCACGATAATTATCATGATAATTATCGATTGATAATAACAAGCAACAAAGCCAATGGAAATATAATCATCATCGGATGATGATATTCCTTTGGCTTCTTTGGTCAATCTAAGTTTATTTATTTACTACTAGCTTTCTGCCCGGGACTTCGCTCTTTCCGAAAATTGTGTTACTTATGTGTTATTCTGATGCATAAGCTATCTTATATTAAGTTTAAATAAAATCCATTCAGTAGTTTTTGTGTCAAAGAGCAACAATTATCCACATAGCCACACTCACTTTAATAATGTTTTGTTACAATTTGTTATGAACCAATATAACAAATTAATTTCTTACACTGGTGATAATTATCCAATAATTATCAGATTATTATCCGATAATTATCAAGAAGCGTAATTATCTTGATAATTTCGAACCCTGCTATATTATAGTATAATTCTTTTATTGGGTTTTTAAATGTTTTTGAACGTTTTTGAACACGTTTAAAAACGTTTAACACTCAAAAGAGGAATTAAGATCCATTCTGAACTAACTTTCTTATAATTAGTTATTGTTGCCACGTAAAAAGTTAAGAACACAACAGCGGAGTCTGGGTTTAGGGTTTTAAGCCTTCTATTGATTTTTGTTTCACATAGCAAAATTTCCAAAAATAGCTGCAAATTACCTGTATAAGAGATTTGGTTTGAGATGGAACATATTTCACACACAGCTTGCTGTATTCCGTCGTTGCGTAGGAGTATCAGTGCCTTAATGGCATTATCTGAGTTAACTCGCTCCATCGTCGACCTCATCTATAACCTTGGTTAAGATTGAGGTCAAGAGTTAACCCATCTCATAATTAAAAAAAAAATCCCAGTTATTTTTACATTGAAGTGTCACGCGCGTGATTTTTGTAATCGTAAGGCTGAGCTTACGGCACGCTGCGCCGTGCCGCCCCCTATATAACCCGCTGGAATGCAGTACAGTAGTCATTGGCTTTTGTGTCAAACACATCGATAGCTTTGTAATTTTGGCGGGTTGTAACACATATTAGAAGCCCACAGACAAATGCAATGTAAGAATGTTATAGTTTTCAGCAATAAAAATGCAAAACGCTCTCACACGGAGCTTAAAATAAATAAATGTTAATATTTAATGTAGCGGATACCAAAATCTATTAACACTATGTTGAAAACTGTACATTCTAAACCAAAGGGTCGGTGTGGCTTGATAAGTTAAAACGTTACTTAGAAATATTTCGAATGCTCACACATTAATTTTTATTACTCCGTAATATTAACACGTGCTTAGAAAGAAAGAACACTATATAAATATTAAAAAATTAAATATGTCAAAGTCATGAGTGGACGCAGGCGGTATCTAAAAATAGAAAATTAGAAATATATAAAGATTAAGGGATTTTCGAAATCGATTTATAAAATCAATTGCATGAAGTGATTGATATCGATTTGTCTATCACAGCCCTCTCTTTTCATTTATGTATGAAAGAGCAAGGGAGTGTCAAATGGACTTGTTAATGAAAATGTTGTGAAAGCGATACATTATCGGAATAAGTTAGACCTGCGTTTGCTTAAGGCTAAAATGGCACAGAATGAGTCTGTTCTGTCTTATGAAACTTGTTGATGTTAAATTAATGGACATGTGGACGAATTTTCAACTGACCTACAGCTTCATATTGCTAAAAGTGCCAAGAAAAAATGTAATTGATTCACTCATGGATGTGTTAGACTAGTTAAAAAAATATTTATTTATCCCACGTTATTATTAAGAACGTTTTTATTTACCTTTTGGTCCGATTGCAGGCTGGCTTTTTTTTTACTTATATTTTATTGCGACGGACTTGCATTTTAAAGTTTTACTTCCTTATTATCTATCTCTCTTTATTAAAAAGAAAAGTTATTTTGTAGAAAGAAAATATGTACTTATAATTTCGTTTTCCCGGTTTGTGGCGACACAGACGTTTATAGAAGGTAGTAGTAGTTGGGTTTTTTTTTGCCAATAGTCAATTAGTATTATAGTGAACGGATACAATTCCGGATGGGATTTTGATCGTTTTTTTTCGAGATATGTGACCGTTATGAAGGAACTAGGTCCATAACGTTTGCAATTTTTTTTTAATTTAGGAGAAAACTTTTAAGTTGCCGAAGAGGCGGCACTTTGGTTCACACTATCGTACATAGACAAAGCTTAGTTTCTTTTGTACCATAGACATTCTACGCGACTCGATGAAATCTGTAATATGTACGAGTCTGTATTTTTATATGTGCAATAAATTAGAGAATATAATCTCTTTCATATCTTAGCTAATTAGATTCCTAATATCTTTCGCTTTTCCTTTATATACAACGTGTATCATAATTTACTGGTACGTTTTGCCACGGGCTGTGCTCAGTTGTGAACGCACGGCTCAGAAAATGTATCCGTATAAGTTTTTTTTAAATAGATGTTGATTGATATAATCTTTGTCTATGATAGAAAAGTACATGATAATTAAGTTTAATAACATATAAAAATAAAAATATATATACACGAATATTGTAACTCATTAATATAGGTGAAGAAAAAGAAAAAAAAAGCTTCATGCCTTTAAAAATTGTTTGTATGTTAGTATGTAGGGTGTTTCAGGGGCTTGGCAGTTTATATGGTACCCACTGCTCTTGCCCCAAAAGTAACTTATATTCGCACCGTGAGATAGATAGAGCTAATAAAATGAAAAAAAAAGTATCTAGGTATACTCGAGATGGCATAATAGTATAATATACATATAATATGTTAGTATACCATTGTGCCATCTACAAATGAAAAAAAAGGAAAATTTTCGTGCTTAAGAGATCGTATTACCAAGTCTAGCGTAATAAAAAAGGAAACATGAAAAAAAAACGATCTGTTATGCTTAGCGGTTTTGGTAAATTGAATAAGGCTTCCAAATACCATAATATGATAGGAGCATTTTGGTACATTATCATAAAGAATTCTTAAAAATAAATAAATAAATAAAAAAACAGACTGGAAAGGACATCATGTTTTGTTATGTTATTGCACTGAAAGTAAAGTTCCTATATTTATTACAAAACCTGCAGATTTAACGAGACTAAATAGTTTCACCGCAAAAAATTTTTTTTCTCTATGGTCCATGCCTAGTCATTATTTATGTAAAAAAATAATAATAACAATATTTAAATTAAAGAGTGAACATGGATTTGAAGGAACGGAATTAGTCATAGAGAAGGGAAGATTTACGAAACTTGAGGGTAGTTGTATAAATACGAATGTACTCGACATTCAAGATGGCGAATTCCATCACCCATCTACGAATCGAGCTAAAAAAAATAGGTTTTTTAAATTATTATCTTAATTTTGCTCACTATAAAAAACGTATTTATTTGCCAGTATAAAAAAACAAAAACTGCCAATTAGAACAGTTCAAGATTTCTTAAAAAAACTGTCTTGTTGTAGAAAGTTATAAATTGTAGAAGAAATTAGTACAAATGCGGTAGCTTACGTCCATTCAGCTGTTTTATTTAAGAATATTTTCACTCGTAACTTTATCATTGTGTTTTTTTGTTTATAAATTCTGTATTTTTTGGAGATACACCACACAAATGATACTTTGTCTTGTCATAATCATTTACTGGCCGTTTGTTTTGGATATTATTGGGTTGTTATAGGAGAAAGGGGAGGAAACTTACCTGTATCTTAAGCCCCGTCTATAAATCAACGAATTCTTAATATTGCTCCATAAATAAGTAACAGCTATCGCCCCCACCGATTCTACTTACCATCTCCCCCGCCTGTCCTGAGTTGAAAGAATTACAAAAGTAATCTTATAGAACTCAGAACCGTGTTGCAATTATTTGATTTCGTAAGGATTGATATCAAAATATAGCAGTAGTATTTCAATTTACGCTCTAATTTCATTCTCTTGTAGCGCTCAATTTGTCGAAAAATGTAATTCACGATTGTGATAGGTTTACAAAAACCATAATATCAATAGTAAAATTTTTACCGTAATATTATTTTCAAACTCTACACGTTCACAAGGCTCTTCTACTGGGAATAACGTTCAAGTTTCTCTTCTCAAAACTTATGCCTGATTAATAGATAAGTTTTGTTACATCTGACAACAAGCCTTAAACCAAGTTTATCTGTCATATAGTTGGACATAATCGCTTTTGTATCCCTCTTTGTTTATTGGAATAAATTAACTTGAAGATAAATTGATTGACAGATAAAAACTTTAAACATACCTAGGAACTATATTGTAAAAGAATCCTTAAATTAATATTAAATTTTCGAGTGAATACGCATCTTAGTGAGCTTGCTACAACCTCGACCACATCTTCGCCTCTGACCTAGATTGGCGACCCAAACTCTAAAAAAAAATGTTTTGCCATGACATGTATTAAATAGTATCGTTAAAAATATATTGTGTGGTGTCTCTCTAATATGTAGTATTATCTTTTAGATAATTTATTTCTTAGTTTAGTCAAATTGTTGGAATGTTAATGTTTTCTGTTAGATAAGTTTATTTGAACGGTTTCGAGCTGCGGCGGCGGAGCGTCGCAACATTATCAAGTGTTATAATTTGACGTGTTAACCGATAGGTTGGGCGATGTTGATATGTAGTAATTTATTATTGGTTCAAGGATTGCCATTCAACTGAATCGGTTAAACAGCGGTGTAGAATTTTTGTACGGAGGAAGATCGATAGAGAGAGAAAGCACTTTTGATACTTGTATTTGTGTACCATGACACCTATGGTCGGGAGCTACAGAGTAAGCAGGAGTGCCGTATTTATACATAGATATAATTGTAATGTTCCGCAGGGCTAGCACGCGCCGGTAACGCGCCAGTGACGCGCCCGTGGCGCGCCGGCGCCTGCTATCCCTGCGGTTCTTGTTTGCATTAAAACGGGGTTGTTGTTATGTTAATCTTAGTCTTACTTTTTAAATAAGAATTTCAAAATATGTTTAATATTAGAACGTGTGTTAAGACCTTTCCTTTAAGCTAATTAACTTTCAAACTCATATAGTAACCGGAAGGAATATAACTTTGGCTTTGTTTAATCAAATTGTGTTTAAATATACCAACGAGTAAATAAAAATGTTTCGTATATATGATTTTTGTAATTATTTTGACCACCCCGTCGGTTTCAGATTCTACAAGAACACACGGCAACCATTTACGAGCGGGTTTCAAAATTAATTACGAAAATCATAGTTTGAGATTTCGGGGAGATTGAATGGTTGGTGTGTTCTTGCAGAGTCTGATAACGAGAGCGCGCCGTCGTCGACGCCCACCAAGGGGGAGGGGGGCGCGGGCGCGGGGGCAGGGGACGAGTTATTGTTATTGGAGCGTATCCAGGCCGAGGCGGCCGCCTTCTACAGCTACGACCCCGCGCCGCCCCCGCCGCTCCACCGCCCTCCCAAGTACGACCGCCTCTCTCTCGACGAGATCGCAGGTAAAAAGGCCCCCGTCGCCCTCGAACGCAGGAAATCCCTTGACTTCAAGATCCTCTCCCTCGACGAAATCCGAGCGCGAAAGAAGGAAACCATAGTACAAAGCTCACCCATAACGCTCAATTTAAGTAGAAAAAGAAAGATCTCTACGCACGAGACCGTCATGTCATCGGGCAATAAGATAATTAAATTAGTTAGGAGTAATTCTATAGTTTATAAGAAGGTCGACCATAGCGCGGCTGTGACGCCGGTGGACACGTCGAAACATGAACAGAAACAAAATGAGAATGTCGAAAGCAGAAAACGAACGCTTTCGGAGCAGAGCATCGATATTTACGACATGCAAATAGACGAACTGGTCGACGACTGCCACGAGTTCAAGAAGATAAAGGTAGCCGACCAACAAATATCTAAACCTAGGCTAATTAGAAACAGACATTCTAATATAAATAAAGTAAGTAGTGAAACTAAGGAACCAGAACTAAGCAATAATAAAACGGACAATGACTCCGATACAGAAGTACAAATTGTTAGTGTAGATGTAGCTGGTACTACAAATGTAGATTTATCTGATACTGACGTCATAGATGTGGAGACGTCGAGGATGGGAGAGCCAGTAGACATTGTAGATTTGAGTGACGATGATGACGTACAAGTGACGGGTGGTAGTTTAACGAAAAATGTACCAGATGTAGTGGCGAGTTGCAGACAAAATGTAGGAGAAAGGGACTTACTGAAAGACATAGATTCTATATTAAACGATAAAGATTTGGATTGCATACTAAATGATGCAACCGTCGACAGTTTAGACGAAGAGCTGTGAGTAGATTTATAAAAGTAACGGTTTCTCGTTTGTGTTGTATTAGTTTTAGTTTTGAAGATGAAACTTCGAAATTACAGAGTAGAAGAAACCTATGTTAGGCGGTCGGCAAGTGTTATTTTTGTCTTGTTTTTATAAAATGTGCCTTGTTTGTATTAAGGTTTAAAATAAAAGGTAATCTACCCATTGGGTAAACATGTTGTATTGAGAATTGCCACTGCAAGTTATACGGAAAAGATTAAAATTCTTGTGATTTGTTATCAATTTATCATATTCCTATTGATGAATAATCGAATCCAATATTTAAATATGTGGTCTATATGATTTACAGTAACGGATGTTTTCTGATATCTACTACTAGATTATAAATACTGTAAAGTGAATATTTGTGTAATAAATACCCTTAAGCTAAATTGCAGAATTTCATGCATTGGGCGTTTCTCCACTGGCCGGCACCGGCGACGGCGACGGCGAGAGTGACAGAGCTATACTAGGAAGCAAGAAATCGGTAGTCGGTAGGTAGTAGAGTGACAGAGATACTTGCTTCCTAGTATAGCTCTGTCACTCTCGCCGTCGCCGTCGCCGTGCCGGCCAGTCGAAAAACGCCCATTCTCATGCACATTATGAGCAATTTTCGTGGGCAAGTGAGAAAATTGTAAAAACAAAAAATGTTACGTGAGGTTACTGGTTACATTTAAGAGATGATGTCTTTCCAATAAGCTCTATTAATAAGAAACCTCCAAAGTTTGAGTAAATATGCATCTATGCTATTGCAGCATACAGAGGTGACATGATTTTGTCTTAATTATGTATCTTAATACGATCTCTCGCGTTATAACACATAACTTTAGTACGGAACAGTTTATCATGGCAACTTTATTTCACGTATAGGTACAAAAAAAACTTCGAAACCAGCAAAGAAATGTTGAAGTTAATCATGTTCTTTGAAAGCCCTTTGTTAATTTGTCATAGGTATCAGATACCTAATTCCTATTTTGCATTGTATTAAGTTGGTTGTTTTATGTCATGTTTTTTTTGCATCGTGTTCTACGCAGTTGTAGAAGATTTGTAGAATATATTAAAAGCTTTAATTATGATGGAAGTCCTGAGTTGATTACAATAATTTTGCTAAATTAAACTTCTTTTACTGCACCTAACCATACTATTTTTGGTTCTTGCATTATTCTGGGTAATGTTACTTATATTTAGAGTGACTAACTGAGATTAAACAAAACATTTCTAAAAAATATGAAAATCTTAAGATTAAATTGCAGAAAAAGCTTATGAATTTTTAAAATTATACTTGGTTCAAAAGTACTTATCGTTAATTAGTAGAGGGTGAATGCATTTTCCAACAAAATAAAAACAAAAACAGTTTGATCCAAAAATGTATTATAATATTACACCGTCATTATAACGTTTTCTTGACATCACACAGTTATTCACAATTTTTAGAGTAACTATACAATTAAATCTAACGATTAATAAATTCGAAATTAACACCGACAGCAATATGATATTTAGTAGTTACCTACTTAGATTACAAAAAATAGTAAGCTTGTCTGAAATACTAGTATAACATTTTTCAAACTTCATAAAGAAAGGTTATATTGTTTTAGTGATTTGAATAGGCGCATTTGTACAATTTTATGCTTAAACAGTGAAAAATTATACAACTGCAAATAAATTAGAAATAGCTTCTTAACAGCAAACATTAAACATATAACTACACAAAATTGATATTTACATATGTATAGCATTGTTTCTGGTCCAGAAAAAAAGTGATTATTATAGTTCTTTTAATATTTTTTTAACGTGAATTTTCGTAAAAAAACGTTTTTTTTTTACGAAATATTGGTTAATATAAAAAACCTTTAGATCGTAACTGGCCGTGGGAATAAAAAAAATATTTGGTTCGAATTTTAGAAATTTTTGTGAGGGTTCGAATAAAATAAGACGCGAAAAATTTAATATTAGAAGTAGGCCTTCTAAGTACTTGAGGATTGTTTATTTTTTTACTTGATACGTATGAATAATACCCTCAATACCCAAGTTTTCAAACCGAATTAGACAAAGTACCGCATCGCATCTACCTCTGTTAATGAGGTTCAAGAGTGATGCGACATTAGCACTTAATGTCGCATCACTCTTGAACCTCAGCTTGACTATTTAACAACGATGCCTCTCTCAGTCAAAGTTTATAGGGAACTAGCATTCTGCCTGGAACTTTGTACCCATGGGAATTTGGGAAAATTATGTAGTCTATGTTACTCAGGAATAATGTAGCATTCTAATGGTGAAACAATTTTAAAGTTGGTCTAGTAGTCTTGGAGCCTATTCAATGCAAACAAACAATTAAATCTTTCCTCTTTATAATATTAGTAGAGAACTAAAAGTTCTGCTTGGTCAGTATCGCGATAGTCAATTCCGTTTTTTTTTCTGTAAAATTTTGATTAGGTTTGTTGTATTCGTCATGTGGATTTTGAAATGATGAAAACTTTTAAAAAGTTGAAGTGTATTTGCACGTGCTGCACATCAGCAGAGTCCATTCTTTGTCCATAGGAATTAAAAAAGCGCTCTGTTGTAATAAAGAAAGCGCTTTATGCGAAAGAAGAACTGAAGAATTTAGTGTATTGTTAATGGTTTAGTTATAAACGCTTATGAGTTGGAAAAAAACGCTCTATGCAAATAAAGGAAAATACGCTCTGGTGCAAAAGAAGAAAAAAGCGTTATATGCAAATGAAGAAAGATGCGCTCTGTGAAGAAAAACTGAAGAGCGTGACAGCTGCTTGATAGTCTCCATAATTAAGTATTACAAAGGTAAATTACATACACATTGAAATCTTATAATCTATTTGATTTAGTAATTACAGTGATAAAACATTAATTAACATATACATCAAATTTACAGACCGAATTTTAGAAACTACAACTTATCGACCTATCTACTTTTTGTTATTATATTATGGTAAAATAATACTTTAGCACTTACACAGAAACATTAAAGTATTTCATTCAAAATTACAAAAACATTTACGTTATATATCTATAGCATTTTATGCATGAATATAGTTTTTTAATCTTGTTAGATGATTTCACTGTTGTAGGTATCCACAGTAAACAAACATTATAAACACGTTGTCTTTCCGCGAGATATTTCTTTACATAAATAAAAAAAAATCCAAATCCCAATATTTTCAAAGAATATTTGCATTTAAACTGACCAAAGCTAGTAATAATCTATGGACTCGCAAGAGGGCACCCCCATAATACTATTTTTTATGGGTTATAGGGTAGCTCGTACAAAAGTGAAATCAGCAGTTTTTGAATGAAATAGTCTAATTTACATAAAAATACAGTTTGAGCCTATATTTTGTGCTCCTTGTCAGTTTGTGGCCACTACTGGATATGTTGATTCTTTATACTAACTGCCGTACTCAGAGACGTCAATTAAAGTTAAGTACTATTAAACTCTGATGTTGTCTCTTTCACTCTTGTTGATATAAACAATGATAGCATGACATTTAATTACTTCTTAACTTTAATTGACGTCTCTGAGTACGGCAGTAAGTGTCCGCTATGACTATAAATTAAATAGTACTTACTATTGAAGAGTGCTAGAAAAACAAATTTACAAAAAATTGCATCAAAACATTTCCTGATGATACTCAGAAAGTTGTAAAATCACCTTGGTTATAGAAATGAAACTATTACATCACAAAATGATTATTTATATTAATAATATACAAAATAATAAATAACTGGAAGATTATACATGTATGTTGTATAGGCAGAGTCTTAAATTGTTCTTAGCGCGTTAAACGGTGTTGGCACAAGTTTTGCACACGGCCTTTTCCTATTTTGTTCACAAGTGCCACAATGTTCTTTCTTGACTTACAACTTTGTCATTAGATGGCGAAGAGAGTTGTTAATCGCGCTATTTATGCCTTTATTGTTATTTCTGCAAATATTTTTAGGCAAAAAGTGGTATCTGCCTACCTAATGTGACAAAAGCGTGATATTAAAGTTAAATCATGTTGTAGTTAAGTATGTTTGATTATGGACACTATTCAGTGCCTTAGTCAAGTGATAAGATATGACATCCTATTTTACGTATTTTACTGAGTTCTGTTAATATAAGTTAGCCATTCGCTTTCCAGTGACAAAGCTGATAAGTTTTTCACTTCACACCGATAACATTTACAAAATGAGCTAGGGGACGTATTCGGTACCTATATTGCCTTGCATATCGGTCCGTTATGAAATTGTGAAGCTACTAAGCTCCTCATATCCAACTGAAATTAAAGGATTTCACATCGATATTTTTTTTAAGTAGTGTTATTGGCGGCGCCTTCAATGGAGGTACCTTCAATCGCTGCCAAACTATAAGGCAATAAAGATAACTTCCATAGCTTTATAATTTGTCTTAACATGAAGTTATTCCATCCATCAGCCACCAAGCTCCTCCCATAAATGTTATCAATATTGTATCGCGATAGTGGATGTGAGTGGTCGCGGCTAATGCCACCAGGGTCACTGCAGCCGCGACCAGTACTGCTGCGAGTCCTGGCCCGGCACTGCCAGCGGCACGGACACGCCGGCGCCTAGCAGACCGCCTAATTCTGGAAAGAGGTTAACACAAATCTATCAACAAATGAATACTTAGTTAGGTACTTTGCAATCAACATATCTCTCCTGTGCCATTTGGGTTTTTTGGTAAGTACAGACAGCAGCACGTCAGATTACCCATTTGCACAATGAAAGCCGGATATAAAAGAATATATATTGTATGTGTGTACCTGGGGAGGGCGAGGCAGGCTCGTGGGGGTATCCATGGGGGTTGTAAGGGTGCGGGGGCCGATACCCCAGCTCATAGCGCGGGTACCCCAGGAAGCCGCCCTTGCATATGTCAGCCTCCGTGTTGTCGCACACAGGTTGCTCCGGGACCATCCCTCCTCCGTAGCCCATCGGCGTCAGCGGGCTGGGGACCAGGGAAATGTTTAAATAAAAACAAAAATTAAATAAACGCCGCTTTATGGAACTACCTAATCAGGGAGGACACATTTTCATTGGCTGGACACTTTTTTAGGACCTAAAATAACTTATAAAGGTCCACACTTAAGGTTTTCCATTGTGTCGTGGTTTAAGGTTTTCCAGGAAAATACACAAAAAAAACACGTAAAAGCATCTGCTTTTTACACAAATATTTGCCCCGATAGGGATTTTAACCCGTCGATGAAGAGGCAGCACCACTACTCTTCGACCAAACCGGCATTTGTTTCAAACTTTTTCAAAAAAGCGCTATGTCGTTTGCATAAACATAGTCACAGAGTACTTTTTTTATATACGAGTACAACATAGTTTTCTGCCGAAAAGTGAAGTGAAACATTTAGTTAGTTCCTGTAATATGTATGTTAGATAAAAAGCAATTGTTTAATGTTTCCATTTTGGTAGCTAACATGCGCGTTATCTATGTACGAAGTTGTATGGGTGAAGTACAAAAGACATCAACGAACACAATATTTGTTGTAGGTACTTTCTCACACCGGCTGTAACATTTCAGTTTGGTTACAAACCATCATTGACAATATGTATTTTTACATCCGATACTCATTTAAGCAGTTGTAATATGTTCAAAACTTGAACATAACCGTAAGTTGTTTCTGTAGGTTAGAATAAGTCAGGACGTGACAATAACAACGTAAAATCCTACTACGAGTAATATTATAAATGCGAAAGTTTGTGCGGATGTATGGATGTAAAGATTTTTGTTAATCTTGCACGCTCAAACAGCTGGACCAATTTTGATAAAATTTATTGTGGAGGTAGCTGACACCCTGGCTTAACACATAGTCTACATAATTTTCCCTAATTCCCGGACGGAAAACTAGTCCTTAGTAATATTATAAACACGAAAGTTTGTATGTATGGATGTTTGTTACTCTTTCACGCAAAAACGAGAAAATTGATTTTAATGAAACTTTACAATAACAAGCTTATACATCAGAATAACGCATAGGCACCATTATTTTCTAAAATTCCCACGGGAACGAAGTCCCGGGCGAAAAGCTAGTAGGTAATAAATCTATGTTAACAACCGTAACTACGCTATAGGTGGTGTCTTTAGGCGATGCGAAAGAACGAAATTGATGAGGAAGCTGAGAAAAAGAAACGACTTATTTTTTCGTTTTTTTTTTTATAACGAATCGATTCGTTCTTGACCACAATCTAGCTTAGGGGCAAAGATGTGGTCGAAGATGTAGCAAGCTTACCAGAAGATGACTTTTCACTCGAACTTTCTCATGCCTATCATGCTCGTACTGGCCACCAGGATCCCCTAGTTTGATCCCCGATGGGATCCCAGTGAACTTATCGGTTCATCAGGATCCCCTTTAGTATAACAATAATA
Source organism: Aproaerema taeniolella (assembly GCA_949987775.1). Classification (NCBI taxonomy): domain Eukaryota; kingdom Metazoa; phylum Arthropoda; class Insecta; order Lepidoptera; family Gelechiidae; genus Aproaerema; species Aproaerema taeniolella. Next base: position 8,881,428 of record OX465245.1, read on the forward strand.
TGTCTTCACACTGAGTCGATTTTCATAAAAAAAATTACCTGTAAGCATCGACGTTAATCGGCGGCTGGTAGGGCTGGTGCGGCGGCGGGGCATGAGCGGGCGCGGGCGGCGGCGGCGCTGCGTACGCGCACTCCGGCGACCGCCGCTGGCTGCGGATCTTCTCCTCGCGCCGCCACTTCGCGCGCCGATTCGAGAACCACACCTTAACGTCGGGTTAGGTTAAAACAACGCGCGGTACTACGCGCTATGCAATTACTAATGGTCATTTAATACTTAAGTATTACTTTAACTCTCTTAACTTCAGCTGGACAGGTTCTCATTGGACGGAATGAGTACAGTTGTCTACAATATCTATATATATAAATCTATATTATAAAACAAAGTCGGGTTTGTTCGAACACTTATAACTCGAAAAAGGCTGGACCGATTTTCATGGTTTTTGATTTGTTGTATTTTTCTCCGTTCCGAATAGCAGAACAACTATTAAAAACATTGGAAAATTGACGAAGTCCCGGACGAAAAGTTAGTAAAAATATAAATAAAATAAATTAAAAGAGATAAATCCAGCCTTCTGAAAAACAGTTAACACGATGGTACAAAAACTACATACATACCTACCTAATGCAATCTCTTTCATGGCATACTATAAGCCCTCTAGTATGACACACACATAAATTCACGTCTTTGTCCCTGTCCCCCCAATATCCCTATATAAAAATCGTGTTGATCCATTACTTAGAATTTTCTGAAATTCAGATGCAGGCATAATTTAATACCTTAGCAACGCTTATAATGAAGAGAAACCTTCGGTAGGAATACGTGGACTTTGACGAGGTAAGGATGGAAAAGACTACATACAGTTTATGCAGGGCGTAAGAGACATCTTAGCAAAAATGGAAATCCTGAATTCTGATCATCTATATGAATGTGAATTTATCCAGTGGAATTTTCCTCACGATTTTTTTTTAAGATAGAAAGAAAATAATATATTAATTGCCAACAATACACTATGGGTTATAATAAATAAATAAATAAATAAATAATAAATAATTATGATATATTTTTATGTTTTTTAATGTTTTCTGCTTTATACCTAATATAATTATTTATTCTAATACCTAAACTCCATTTTCTAATAAAACCAACGATAGCAGCGTAAAACACGAAAACCAGCAATATACAGTCAACAGCACACCAGGTTACCACAAACTGTCAAATTTTCCCAATGGATAGTAAACTCTAATACTTGCAGATAGAATTTTTCATAGCATGATGTGCCGTTGTCCCTGTATCGCATTCTGACAGCGGCGCTGCGCGGTTTTGCGTCAGATTGCGTTACATTACATAAGAAAGTAAATATTCGTTACTTTTCACTCTTTGGCGTTTCCGGAAAAAAAACTATTTTTGAAGCCAATGATAGTTTTGGGTAGATTTTACAATTTAAGTATTTTCTAAGCTGTCCTTTACATCCTGTATACAGGCATAATGAAAACATGGTTGTGTGACAATTTGTGTCTAGACTCACCTGTATTCTGGCCTCTGGGAGTCCAATTTTCGCAGCTAGTCGTTCCCTGGCAAACACGTCGGGATAGTGCGTTCTCTCGAACTCTGAAAAAATACATCGTATCGTATAAATAAGTACATTGAAATCAAAAGAGGGTTACAAATATTACATAAGTTCAAGGTACAAAGGCAGACTTATCCCACATGGGGATCTATTCCAGTCAACCTACGAGAGAGCAACATTAAATTTGTATAACTCCACCTTCGATCAACATTTACACTCCAACTAGATAACGGGTCACGTACCAAATCAAAGCTAAATGCTGTCCACGTGAATAAGTTTTAAAACGACTTTTAGTTCAACCTAATTACAACCATGGCACCTAGTAATAAAGTGACAAATGAAAAACAAAATAATAGCTCACGTCTCAAGCGGACAAGTTTTGTTTTCCTTTCCAGGGACAAGTTTTTATTTTAAAATGTTGTATGTGTGTTCTCTCAATTTAGAACTCACCGAAGTTTCTTATCCCCTAGTAATAGTGAGCTAGGAGACCTAATTTACCTCGTTCAAGACTATCAATCTGCTCGTTGGTGAAGCTGGTGCGGTTGCGCTGCAGCTTGCGTTTGAGCCGCAGCCGCGCCGCGTCTTCATCGGCCCCGCTGGACCCCGCGTTCGAGTTGTCACCGGACCCTGTCTCGTCCGAATGCAGCCCTTCCAGACCTTCTAGGGGCTCGTCGCCTGTTCACAATGACATTCGTTGTTTTAATAATTAAATATTAATACCTCAACCGTTTAAACAATTGATCTGTGAGATCAAAAGTCTCGCAATACTTCATCAAATATTAATATGATTTTAAATTAATTATTGAATTTACATACAGTCTAAACAATACTGCTTCAAACTAAGTATGTGTGTATCTTTATACTTATGAGCAAAAAAGAAAGTAAAACTACACATGAAATTGAAAAAAAAAACCTCATGGAACGAACCCCTATGAAATTATCTACAAAATGCATAATAATTTACAATTATTTTAGTAGATAGACTACGGTATTTTTTTATTTTTATTATAAGATGGGTTAACTCTTGACCTCAATCTTGACCATAAGGACAAAGATGAGGTCGACGATGGAGCGAGTTAACCCAGAAAATGCCTATAAAGGCACTGGTCCTCCCACGCACCGACGGAACACAGCAAGCTGTTTGGCGTTGGACTTCGGTAGGAGGGTGGTCATGAACCAGACGGCCCTTTACAGAGCCTACCACACCGCATGTGACCATAAGACGACACCTCAGATTCAGAAAAAAATGAAGTGTCGTTGCCTGGGATGGATTACTAGGAGGCAGGTCTCATTTGTGCTTCCTTAGTCGCCTCTTACGACACCCACGGAAAGAGATGAGGTGGTGTTATTCTCAACCGATCACCACACAGCTCAAATAATCATTTTATGTATACATAGATGGATATATTGTAGGTAATATGTGTATAAGTTACGTAATAAAATGATCACGCCAAATAGTTTCTCAAATTAGTTTACAACAGAGATAGTGTAGAGAATTCCAACTTGTAACCAAGACTCGATACCCATTCCAACTTGCTATCTTACCAATAGTGATGTAAGATAGACTAGTAAGTAATAACAGAAACACACGACTCTAATTTGACATAGTCATGCCAATATACGTTCCTACTAAAGGGCACAGGCCTCCCTTCGGTCATTGTCCACCACGCTAGCCCAATGCGGGCTGGTGGACCGGGTGCCTTTCGAAAACTGAATTTTCTCAGACGTGCGGGTTTCATCACCATGTTTTTCTTCATCGCTGAGCACGTGATACCTATTAATAAAGACAAATCCGCACATAAATGTGAAAAGACGAATTTAGTAATACAGGAGAAGACTGGCTCTTTGACTAACTGGGCCACCTGACAGAACCTTTTGTTTCATTATTGTGTATAGTGCTTCTATTTTCTTATTGTGATTCGGAAAATATCGTATTTTGGATTCGATTTTCAAAAGACAAGAACGATAGCTAGTATTAGGTATTTGCAGCTATTTATTACACGTCCCATCTCTACGTTCCTTCGCGAAAGTTCGCGGCCGCTAAATGCGCACCAACTAGAGTTACAATTAATTCCCAAACACTCGCGGATTCCGATAGCGGGAATTCACCGGAATTTCTTCCCTTTAAGATTTGATCTGGGATTCGCTTCGTCGTGTTTTAACGGTTTCAACTTTCCACGGTAGTAAGTGAATTTGGGAGTTATCGAGTCATTTCGTTGGTTAATTTAATTATTTACCGTTATTGCTCCCTTGATTCCTTGGGTCAAGTTATTCGTGTTAGACAAGATAATATTCTACTTCTTCTTATTAGAATACTAACTTTCCGCCCAGGACTTCGTTCCCATGGGAATTCGGGAAAATTATATAGTTTATGTGTCATTCTAGCTACCTCCATACCAAATTTTATCAAAATTTGTCTAGCCGTTTGAGCGTCAAGAAGTAACAAACATACAAACGCATAAACTTTACGCCTGTACAATATTAGTGTCAACAATTCATGAGGATCATCCAAAAAAAAATTTAAACAAAATAAAAGGAACATTACAAAATTAATGTTGATGAAGTAGGTAATTTATAAGTTCGAAATCACGCTACTGCAGCTCTAGCACGATAACGACAAACTCGCGCTCGGCTCACGCTGAAACTTAACTTTGATTGCGCGAGGGTCCCGCGCAAAGCCTTGCTCGCCCTATGGCGTTGTCAATGTTGACATTTTGACATAGGACCGCGGTGTTGTCGCCGCGCTGTCACTATCGTACTCGGCCTGCTGATTGCTAAAATAGTGGCAAATGGTTTGATTTTATAACTGAAAAAACTTTTTCAAAACGTTCTCTTATTTAGTGCAGAGCAAGTTTTTTTAGTTTTAAAATACCTACGTACCTAAAGGAGGATGCCAGCGATTTGTTCTCGCGAGAGCTTCTGCAAAAAGACTTGATACTTGATTCTGCTTATAGATTTTTAAAGTTATGCAAATGCGTCTAAATATAACTTATTTACTTATGGTTCAAGAACTATTTCTTCTTAATGCTTTCACTTGTGTTTATAATAAAATAACTAAAAAAAATAGCCCAGTTGGTAATGAGCCAGACTTGTAATCGGAAGGTTGCGGGTTCAAATCCTGGTGCGGGCCTGTACCACTAAATTCGCCTTTTCGGATTTATGTACGGATTTCTAATTATTACTTACTCAACGGTGAAGGAAAAAAATCGTGATGAAACACGCCCGTCCAAGAACTATGGACTATGGCCTAAATCCCCTTCGTGTTTCGAAGGGAGGCCCATGTCCCTCGGTGGGGACGTATGGGCTGGTAAAAAAACACACTAAAAAAATGAGTGATCCCAATTGAATCCCTAAAATCCCTATTCGGATAGGCAGAGCATCATGACATGAGGTTCTGAAGCCACTTCCACGTTTGTCACACTTGCTGAGGGTTATTAGATTGTACATGAGTATTGTGGGTGATATGTTGTCAGCCTTTCGCCCACTATGCATATATACCCTCACATCACTCTTACAGTACACCTGGGAAGAGTTGACATTTATTTTTTGATTATGAGGTGGGTTAACTCTTGACGTCTATCTTGACCAAGGTCACAGATGAGCGAGTTACCCCGAAAATGCCTCTCAAAACAAATTGAGGTGTCGTTGCCTAGGATTGATTAATAGAAAGTTGTTTTTCATTAATTTGTCGATTGACGGCCGGTTTGGTCGAGTGGTAGTGACGCTGCCTCTTGATCGGCGGTCCTGGGTTCGATCCCCAGTCGGGGCAAACCTTTGTGTAAAAAGCAGATGTTTGTTCTCGGGTCATGGGTGTTTGTGTTTGTCTTTACGTGTGTTCCAAGGGACCCACGACACAAGGGAAAACCTTAGTGTGGGCCTTTGAGTGTGTAGCGTTTTTTTTTTTGTGTTTCCTCAGTCGCCTTTTACGACATCCATGGAAAGAGATTGGGTGGTGTGTTTCTCAACCGATTACCACCATCTACGTTTTTCTTTTACTCTCAGGCCTACGTGGAAATCTGAAGGTGGAGATTTATTACTTATAGCTTCGTTCCTACGGGAATTCGGGAAAATTACATAGCCTATGTCACTCGCTGATAAGAGTTTTCTACTGGAGAAAGAACTTTTATAATTGGTTCTGTAGTAGTTCCAAAGATTACTTCCTACAAACAAACCTACTAATTTACAAACTCTTTAAAGTACCTATTAGTTTAAATATGAAGCGTTAATAGCCCAGTGGCGCACGCTGATCTCAATCGATCAGTGAGGTTAAGCAACGTACACAGAGGCAGGGAACCTGATGGGTGACCAAAGTGGCAATTTATCACGAGCGTTTCCGTGCTTCGTCCCGGCTGTTGTCGATTGACTAAAGTCGTTAAACCAGGTCAGAGGCTATTTGGCGGTTTGAAAACTCTGACACTAAGGTTAGTCAAGTTCGCATCACACTGACGATACCTACACCATAAGAAAAAGTATAGATTTTCTTAAACTCATTTATTACGAGTAAGTGTTAATAATTTACCCGTTCTAAGTGTCATTTGACTATATTTAAAAAAATCCTTTAAAATTATTTATGAAATAATTTATCCTGAGTGTATTTCGCTTCATCCAAATTATTTAGTGCCAAACTATCACAAAACCAGCGAATAAATTAAATTCAAGTGTCAAGATTTCACGGCGTTGTCTCTTAGGTTAGAGGGGGTGGTCTCCCTAGCCACCCTGGAAGGGTAGGGGGGGTGAAGCGGGGGCCGTAACGCGCGCGTTCATGCAGAAACTGACGATAACACAGCCCGGCCTACCACGCAACCCTGCCGGCAACGATAGTCTTATCTTTGGCTTAAAAATGTATGGCCAATAATGGAGCACCGCTTTTGACAACGTACACTTTCGTTCGGTGGCTTATTACCGCTTAAGGACCCACCTGCCTGATAACGGGACATAAATTTTGCAAGTTTTGTAAAGCTGTAGTATTTTAGAGTTAAATACATTTTGGATGAGCAAATCGTGGTGCTGCGATCTTTGTTTGTTGACTTTAGGTATTTATGTGTGAAGCCTACGTATAAGCCTAATTATTAAAAGAAGTACCGAAATAATATGTTACAAACTATTAATTGAAACAAGAAAACTATTAATTCTAAATTATCATCACTAGCTTCCCGTATAGGACTTGGTTCGCGTGGGAATTTCGGGAATAAATCAAATTTATTTTCAACCTTTCTTTTAAGTCACTATGTCCATTGGTGAAAACCGTATGAAAATCCGTTAAGTAGTTTTTGAGTTAATCGCATTCAGACGGACAGAAGCGGCAGGGAACCTTGCTTTATAATAAAAAAAATACTGAAAGATTTTCATACTGTTTCTACCAATGGACGGAGTAGTTCAAGAAAAAAAATTATGTGTAAAATAATTTCCGAAAATTCAAACAGGAACGAAGTCCCGCAGCAAGTAAACAATAAACTTAAAAATCGTAGCAAATTCGTAGCTACGTAGCATTCTGCTACGAAATATTTTGTTGCTATTTTCGTGTTGTTCCATTGCGTTGCTGAGTACTTTTACTGAACAAAGCAACAAAAATAGTGTCATTTAATAAAGTAGCTGGCATATTTTTATATGCCATTCACTTTACATCATATTTTGAAATCTCATAACGCCCTAACGGTTTATACTTATAAAAAATATTAAAATTATGCGAGCTAGTTATTATCGAGAAGTGAGTGAGTTTCATTAGTAGTGTCACCTTATACGCTGTGTTTTTCCAGCCACGTCCGTCGTTACAAAGAGTTTAGTTCTGTTAGCTACCCCCACTCCCAACCTCCTCTATTTAAACTTCCTTTTTAAATTAATTTTAGTTGTAATGTCTAGTACTATTCATAGTTAGGTAAATGTTAATCCGGTTCTTCATTTATGTTTTTCCGTATTTGTAATCGCAAATAGGAATTACTAATTATTCAAACATAGAAAATTTTAATTGAACAATGTAGCTAAAATATTGCTGAGGAAGCGCTCGTAGCCTAGTGGCTCTCGCTGATCTCAACCGATCAGTGAGGTTAAGCAACGTACACAGAGGCAGGAAACCTGATGAGTGACCAAAGTGGCAATTTATCACGAGCGTTTCCGTGCTTCGGAGGGCACGTTAAGCTGTCGGTCCCGACTGTTATCGATTGACTACAGTCGTAAAAACCATGCCAGAGGCCATTATGCGGTTTGAAAACTCTGACACCAGGGTTAGCCAAGTTCGCCACATACTTGACTATACCTACACGATAAGAAGAAGATTGCTGAGGATCGAATGGGAAACAATAATTTTCGTTTTTTTCCTAGCCTACGAGATTCCACTGCTGGGCAAAGGCCTCCCCCAAATTTCTTCACTTCTCATGGCCCAGTGCTAAGTCTGGATGCATCAATATCGTCACGGCACCTTTTTAACGCCCGACAAAACAGAGATGTTATAAGTTTGAACTGTCTGTGTGTTTTGCCCCTGGCATCGTAGCTACTAAACGAATGGACTGATTTCGATTCGGTTTTTGTTGTTTGATAGCTGACGTAATTGAGATGGTGCTTAGCTATATTCCCCCCCCCCTCGTTAAGGATTATGGGCGTGAGCGTATGTATGTATGTATGTAGAGTTATTCTGGGTTATTGAGGCACCCAGTGTGTGACAATACGTCCCCATTGGTCCTCGTGCATCCGAGGACGTGCCTAGCCCAGGCCTCTTTTGGATTACTGGAAGAAAGAGTGTGGAGGAAGCGAAAGAAGTGCATTTGTATCATACCAAGCTCAGCCTACTCCAGTCTGACAAATGAGTTATGTAACTCTTACAGACTAATGTTAAAAAACATTGTTATGTGCAAAGGCGGACTTATCTCTGAAGGGATCTATACCAGACTACGTTAGAGTTGATAAGACAGAAACAGATGTGGTGCGGCTTGCAAAACAATAGCGTGTGTATTTCCTGACTTATAACTATTTACCTATGAAATTGCCGTTTTTCATACAATACTTTTGGAAAACTGAATTTTCCATACTAACGTTTTTGGATTTTTCTCGGGAATGCGAAATCCAAATTTAGCAAAATTTTGTGGGAAGGTTTGGACAACATTAAGTTAATTTTCATCATACTTAGTTTACTGAAAGTTGTAACTGTAACAATGGTACAGCAAAAATAAGCAATGAAACGGGCAACGGACGAAACGAGCTATATTTGAGCTTCTTTTTCAGCAAAAAAATCTAAAGTAAATATGTATTAATTTGACTCAATATCTCCGTTATATGGCCAAGGTTTTAAATAAAAAACAATTTCAGTAATAGCTGTTCAATCAAATAAATTATGAATAAAATAAAGCTTAAGAAAAAATCGGCAATTTCATAGGTAAAGACCTATTATATATAAGGAGTGAGCTTAGAAAGAATGAGCTTTTCGAGTTACTTTTTTGTATCATAGACAAAAATAATAATAAAAAAACATATTTATTTCCAAGGCCACATCGTCCCTAGGTCCATCCCTGTCTAGTATCAGAAGCCCATCTGTCAGAGAGAACATTAATGTTTCATGAAGGCCGTAAGCCGTAATGTATATCGCAGAGATCCATATCAGATAATAGACATGGTGTATTTACTGTCACTCACGGCCGGGGAGGGGGGTGTCATTGCTGCTTGATGGGAAAGTTGCTAAAAAAAAATCTGGCTATTTTTTAGAGTCAAAAACAAAATAGGTACTTCTGTATTCTTTATTATATATTAAATTATTTATTTATTTATATATTAAATTATTTATATATCACGTAAAGGTTATTGCTGCAATTTATAATAGGTCTTTACCTATGAAATTACCGTTTTTCATACAATATTTTTGGAAAACTGAATTTTCCATACTAACGTTTTTGGATTTTTCTCGGAAATGCGAAATCCAAATTTAGCAAAATTTTGTGGGAAGGTTTGGACAACATTAAGTTAACTTTCATCATACTTACTTTATTGAAAGTTGTAACTGTAACAACGGTACAGCAAAAATAAGCAATAAAACGGGCAACGGATGAAACGAGCTATATTTGAGCTTCTTTTTCAGAAAATAAATCTAAAGTAAAAATGTATTAATTTGACTCAATATCTCCGTTATATGGCCAAGGTTTAAAAAAAAAAGCAATTTTAGTAATAGCTGTTCAATCAAATAAATTATGAATAAAATAAAGCTTGAGAAAAAATCGGCGATTTCATAGGTAAAGACCTCGTATTTTCATTTTAAAAATATGCGATACCCTGTCAGGTTAAGGCAATAGGCGGGGTTCACTAATAGGGGTGTGTGGGGTCATAATATCTTAGTGCTTCAAAATCGTCATTCTCACCTGCTAGTGGGTGCACCCTGCTGATCAACGGACGAGGCTCTGACGTGCTATAACCCGTAAAGGGTTTCTCTACTTGATATTGGTGCCATTCTATATTTTACTTTTGATTAAAAAACTAAGACATTGGCAAAATTTAAACACTTGGACGCCATTGTGGAGTGGAAAATCTAAACAATTGATAGATAGATAGATAGATACATAAAAGCTTTATTTATACACAGTTAAATGGACAAACTAATAACAACAAAACAAAATACAACTTATAACTAATAATTAAGACAAAACAAAGGAACACTGTATATAAAAGGGTGCTGACTCAGCGTGTGCTGCCACTGGACAGCGCTGTTCTTCCGCCAGCACCCGCGTCCAAGCGGTACTAGACATTAGGGAAACAAATTATATTAAAAATTAACAAATAATTGTGTGTATGACTAAGTTTGTGTGTGTGTGTGAGTATGGGTAAGCGTGTCTATGTGCATACTTTCTTATGTGAAAATGAAGTATTGTGTAATGTGTAGTTGTGTTTATTATAAAAGTTGTAATGAAATAGAAATGAATGGCAATTGAATGTATAATTGATTAGTAGAAAATTAAATGTAATTATTAAGTAGAAATGATTAATATTAAAATTGATTTGTTATACATACTAAGTTGTAAAACGTGGTAGTTTCAGATATCAGCCTATCTTGACTCTGGAATAAATATGAGCGTTCTTAGCTATCTGTGCATCTATGAGATGTTTTTTATATATTTTTTTAAAACTATATTTGTGCTTAAGTTCCCTTAAGGATGTTGACAAGTCATTCCAGATTTTAGAAGCCTGATATCTGAAACCGCTACGAAAGGCAACTGTTTTGTGACGGGGAATACACAATTATGTTGGAGCATACTCTACGATTAAGTTTATTTCGTACCCCGCGAGACCAAGTCAGCTTATTATATAAGAATTTAGGTATTTGAGATTTGAGATTGAGATTTAATTGAATTTTTGATTTTTGAATAATCAAGTATCTAGCCAACTTTACTAACCTAGGTATCACAGTTTTCAAACCGTCAAACGACATCAGCAAAATATCGTGCCCTCTTGGTCCCCTGGGAGTTTCGGGAATGAATTATACACATAAACCTTTCTCTTGAATCAGTCCAACTATTGGTGAAAACCGTATGAAAATGCGTTCAGTAGTTTTTGAGTTTATCACGTTTAGTCAGACAGACAGAAGCGGCGAGGAACTTAGTTTTATAATATAGTGAGATGATGATTGTGGGTACGTGCATCATTATTGCAGCCATATTTATTTCATGCCAGAAGATGGCTCCTGCAAATGAATCACATCACAACATTCAGCCCTGTGGCATTCGGCTTATCGCAAAAATGTCGCGGTGACATGTTTCATCCTCCGCGATTCCCCTGTGCGCCGAGGGAGGTAGGGTTTTGTTTCCCTCATCATATTTACGACAGTGCTATGAGAAATAATATCTGGTAAACATTATCCAAGCGCACGAATATAATTTTGCTCATTTTTTTATCTTATAGTTATTTTATTATACTTTTTTTTGTAACTAGCTGACCCGACAGACATTGCCCTATTTTCTAAAATTTTGTAATGTTGTGTTCAACTTTCTTAATATTTTCTTTCATAAGAACCTCCCAATAATAAACACAACAAAAAAATAATTACCGAAATTGCTCCATCCGTTCACGCGTGATGACCAAAGGAAATAGAGATTCATTTTTATGTAAGTATACAGATTGATAGACGAATATGAAACGCTCTAAGTATAATTCCCTGAGCAGATATGAGCTTGCTAAAGGTCTGACCGCATTATACCATGCAACATTCTGCGTCAGTGTCATTTATATTTTTTTCGCGTAATGTTACGATTTATTATGACTCTATTATCGTCATCTTTTTAAATCTATTGCTCTGTTTTTGAATGTATTTTATCATTTTAGGCATGTCTTTCTTGTTTATTCGAAACCAAAAAAAGAAGCTCCCAAAGAGTTCCTGAAATGTTAACTAGAATAGTAATATTAGGTCCATACCTGAAATACAATTGCAATTTATTCGAATTCTGTTTTTCCGTCATTTTTCTGATGAACTAACGTCAACTGTTCGTTTTTTGTTTACAATCTTTCTCATATTAATTCATTAGATAGAGGAAATCTTAACTATGTATAAAGGGTTATCTCTGAACACTTTCCATGAGGTGTAGAAATAGATCCCTTTTAAATTAATAATTCATAATATTGTTATCAAAAACACTTAAAATGCACTTTGGAGTCCAGTCACGCGCGGCCATTTTGTGCAAAATGGCGGGAAAATGCGGGACGACGCGCAGGTGATACAGATACAGCGTGGCGTTCCGTGCCACGCATACTTAATACAATGACCAGTTACGCATGTATTGAATGTTTTTTATTTTATTTTTGTAACGTGGATTGTATTGTGATTTTGAGGTTAATGGGGCAGATGACAATTTTTATTGTTTGAATTGAAGATTTTTCGCCTTATAAATAGCCTAGTATAAATATATTTTTTAATATCTTTAAAAAAAGAAAGATAATAGGAACGTTTAAATCTCTCAATTAGACAGATAGGGAGACCGATGACGGCACATTAAAGTACCACCATAAAAATTCAATACAAAATTTTGTTTTGTAAAACAGAGATAGACAAAAATGTTTGATAGGCTATAAGTTTTTTTTTTTTCGACCATTTCCAAAAAATACGAATTCGAATTCTGTAATCGTAGTATGTATGTTAATATATTATCTTAATAAATATATAATATTCAATATCAGTCATCTACCCTATTGAATGTAACGCCAAGATCAAAATGTGTAGTATGAAGTGGTGTCATTCATAAAGATGTGAAATTTATTACTAATAAAACTAAAAACTAAAAGGAATTTAACTTAATTATAAAAGACTAGAGGCCTGGAACTTCGTTCCCTAAGGAATTCTGTAAAATTCTTTCTTATTCGCAGTCTGCACCGTTAAGGCAACCTTTGTGCAAAATAAAAGTTATAAGCAATTGAATGAGACAGGGGGGATACAACCATTTTAATTACACCTCGTTAGCGACAGCTTTAAAAAAAAACGCATCAAAATCGATCCATTTCTTTTAGGAGCTACGATGCCTCAGAAAGACGCACAGACATACAGATGCACACGTCAAACTTATAACACCCCTTTTTTGTCGGGGGTTAAAAGTACTAGTCAACTATTCCAAATGTTTTTGTACTACGAATAATCACGAATAGGCACGATAGCTCCAGCTATCCCATAGCTCGATAGGTTAAAGCAGTGGTTCCCGAATTCTTTTGGCTATGGAACCCTTTTTGGTTCACCATTTTTGGGCGGAACCCTAGCTCAAGTAAACGACCTATAATATTGTTTTTTTACGTGAAATGACACCATACAGATTAGATTAGATATATGTATTTATTTCATAACAAAGCATACAGTGTAAATTTTATGTTTAATAATTTAAATAAATAAATAAATAAATAATAATAATGTCAAATTCAATTAATTAGTCAGTTCAGCTTAAGTTATGAGGCTTTGTGGCTTGGTAATCGCATCTTGTAAGTATAGTTTGACTTTAAACGAAGGACTTTTTCAGATATAAATACCTAAATATATCAAAGGTGACGCGATTTACAATATCTAGCTATTAGACTAGAAAAATAACATCGAAATCTTGAATTTTCGCGGAATCCCTGAGAGCTTCTTACGGAACCCCAGGGTTCCGCGGAACACCATTCGGGAACCGCTGGGTTAGAGCACCAGAAGAACTAATACTGGGGTCGTGGGTTCAAGCCCTTCCCCTCAAAATTATTCATGAATAACCAGCTATTTTCAACTTAGGCTCAGGTAGATAACACTTCAATGTTCCAGAAAACAACCAATACAGATATCCAAGATGATACCGTGTATCCGAACGACCGATGAAGGCAGCAATATTCGCATATGTCATAGGAGCGGCGGATGTGTGGATATGGGTGTATAATTATATGTTGTTTACGCGCTGGGAGGAGCAGTGGGCCGGCACTAACGCGACGCGCCCCGCCCACGCCTCGCGGCTTTTTTTTATTCAACATTTTTTGTTTATTATTTTTTTGCTTCGATCTCTTTGGACTGTTTTGAGAGGACTTTGAGGTGATATGCTTGTGAATCTGTAACAATCTGGCGAACTGTGAATCTGGTAACATAATATTAAGTTAAAACGTTAAATGGCCCGTGTGGTCGAGTGGTATTAATGCTTGCCTCTTGATCGACGGGTCTTGGGTTCGATTTCCGGTTGGGGCGAATCCTTACTAATATTATAAATGCGAAAGTAACTCTGTCTGTCCGTCTTTCACACCTAAACAACTGAACTGATTTTGATGAAATTTGGTATAGAGATAGATTAAAGCCTGGCAAAGGACATAGGCTACATTTTATCCTACAGTTGGGCACGATATAACCTGTAGTCCACGCGAGCGGAGCTGCGGGCGGAAAGCTAGTATTTTTATAAAACGCAGATGTTTGTTCTCGGATCATGGGTGTTTGTGTCTGTCTCGGTGTATATTCCAAGAGATACGATACAAGGGAAAAACCGTTGAGTGTGTAGGAAAAAATTGAAGAATCTATTTCCATAAAGAATCTCTTCTAGCCTGTCTGAAGCTGTATCTCAGTTTGTGTCCACACATGTGCGCTAAAGAGTGTTTACATACGATGCTCTTATTTTCTTTTTGTCAGTCGACAAACTACGTATTTCCGAAATTATAATTAAAACACAGCCGTCATGGATGCCTTGAGGTCTGGATGTAACAGGCAAGAACCGCCACTAGCTTAGATATTACATTAACTTATCAACCCCTGACAAAAAAGAGGGGTGTTATAAGTTTGACGCGTGTATAGGTCTTTGGCAACGCAGCTCCTAAATGAATTAACCTATTTCGTTGCGGTTTTTTGTTGGAAACTTGACATAATCGGGTTAGTTTTTAGCAATGTTTGATCAAAATTGGTTCAGCCGTTCAAAAGTTATATATATATATATATATATATATATATATATATATATATGCGATCGTATGTCAGGGATGATGTAATTTTTTAAATTTTAGAGTTGTACTCGTATTATATTACCTAGTTGTTGATTCCTATGGAGAGCAAAGTATACACATCAACACGGTCTAGGGATTTTGCAAGACTTTTCATATAAAAGAGGTCTGTTTGAAAATTTACAAAAACATACTTGAGATACATGAAGCGCTTTAATTTTCAGACGAGCGAGTACTAAACCTGAATTTTCAATTCTAATCAATAAATTTTATTTTACTTGAAATTTGTGAAAACGTGACGAAAAAGAAAAAAAAAAGAAAATGAAATTAAAGTTCAGGTTTAGCAAATTGCACGTCTCAAAATTATAGCCCTCCATGTATATCGAGTATGCTTTTATAACTTCTCTAACAGACCTCTTTTGTATGAAAAATCGTGTAATATCCCTAGACCGTGTTGATGTGTGTATAACAAGAATTAACAAGACAAAAAATGTGATGTCCGTGGATACAAACATTCTGAATTAAAATTATTGTATACGATAAATCTGATCTGAAAGTTATCAGTGTAACATATATAAATTTAACAACTAGGTACTCGTAAAATAATACGAGTATAATTCTAAAATTAAAAGTAGTTTATCACTTATCTAACACCCATAGTATAAGCCTTGCTTATTTGGGGTTATATGGCGCACACACACACACACACGCTCACGCCTATAATCCCTAACGGGGTAGGCAGAGCATCAATGGTTCTAGAACCACTAGATGCCACGTTTGACACAAATAGCGAAGGTTATCAGATGGAACAAGTTGCATAATGGTGAGAGGTGGTCTTTCGCCAATTATATGGCGCTGTGTGAATTATTTAAGAATATTAAAAAAAAAACAATGTGTGGTTGTAGATGGATAAGGCATTAGACAAAATTATGGGCAATTTTTCATCCCAATACTTTAAACACGCGGACAAACTAACGAGCTAGTCAACCGTTTTACTCGCTCAACTGTTGTATGTGTAACGTTAGTAAAACTAAGTTACGAGTACATTTCAAGTACCCACAAATTGTGAAATTAACAGCTATAATTACAGCTACAGGCTCTCTGGCACCCCTCTGCGGGTGTTTTCATGTTTTATAATCCTGTTTCATGCGTTATTGGCTCGCAAACCCTTTAAACTCCCTTCGCGAGAACACGGTGCGTGCTTTCAGGCATACATTTTGGAAGGGTTAGGACATTTGTTTTGAGTCTAGTAATGGTGAATTGTTTTTGAAGTGAAAACTGCTTTAGCGGCGTTGTGCACTTTTTGGATGGGTAAAAAATGTTAAACTTGCGTCAGGGTCACGTGATCCTGATAGAAAATTCGTCAGACGGAGGGTGAAGTGAAAACTTTTTAGACCGCAAGGAAGTAATAGGTATAATGTTCAAGTTTTCACTTCTGCCGGCACTCCCGGAGTGCAACTTTTTTTCAAATGTAACAGCGTAGTCATTTTTAAACGAAATTAGTAACGTCTTTACATTTATCATAATTTTACTTTGCAGTTACAAGTTTTAAAGTCAAATAAGTCCACTCTGAAGAAAATTTATTTTTGAAGCAAATACCTACCTTTTTCAAATTGGAATAAATAATTGCTACATTTAAACTTAATAAAACAATTCAATTTAAGACTTCTTCTTACTAGCCCATATATGTCCCCACTGAGGGGCACGGGCCTCTCTTCAAAATATGAAGAGGATTTAGGCCATAGTCCAATTAGTTAAGACTAATTTACTAATTTTACAAATATTTTAAAGTTATTCTGTTTCCGTTGCTTTCCTCAAAGGTCACAACATAACATAAGATTCCTAGCGGCTATTACCTAGCCCTCACACATTAAACCACAAAAAGGCAGACGAGCCCACTGAAGCGACAGGTATTATGTGCGTACATATGAAATTCCATTTCCAGTAATTAAACGACAAAGGCTTTGAGGCGCACCCTTGTCACTCGAACGGATAATATAGCAAAAGGGTTGCACGTAATGAAGGCGGATTTAATTGGTATTTTACGCGTGTGTTTGGTTCCCTTTCATCCTGCGGGGATGTAGTACCTCCTGTGGGACGCTCCGGGTTCGGGACGCACCCAGTTTGGTCGTACGGACATTAATCCGCGTTTCAGCCGGCTTTCGCGATTATCAACGCTTTGCTTGTGTTTCTGTTTGTGGTTTATTTTTGCGGTCTGGTTTACAAATGTATTTAATAATATTACAAACGTTTTAATGTTTGGTATGGTTAGGTGTGAAATATGATTCTCAATTTACAGAGTTTGTTTATCATAGTAGAAGTTTCCTTCAATCAAAAATTTGTATAAATTTACATTTTTTATTGACCAGACCATATACGTCCTCAACGAGGGGACATTACATTATGTAAATTAAATTAACATAAACAATTTGATATCCAAACTATCATGAATAATTTAATTCAGACAACTCTAACCTCAAATATACCAATAAAACCTATATCATTGAGACACGAACACGATCCTTCCACGCTGCGCTAGAAGTGAAAGAAAAACTTAGAATTTACCAGCTACCAATCCATCCCAGGCACACTGCAAAAGCCAGTGGGACGCTTGCTGTATTGTGGGCGAAAGGCCGACAATCTATTACCATTATACTCATATTCATACTAATCTTTAAAATAAATGAAATATGTGGCGTCAAATGGTTTCAAAACCATACCTTTTGCCTACCCCGAAAGGCATTTTAAGGCATGAGTGTAAAGATAGATGTATGCGACAGAAACAAACCTATGTGTAGGCAGAATATGGTATCAAAACAACAGGGCTAGTACATATGGGTTTGGTTATATGGACGGATTACATAGAGCTGGTATCACAGGCGGTATTCTGTGTCGGCACGTTCAAAGCGCGCCTCTACCCTTTGATGTACCGCGGTAGGTACAGACCACCTAAACGCTAAAGCCCTTCTATTTTGGTAGACCGTCTTAGGGTTAAAATACGGTTTAAACGGTGGAAATATTAAGCGTATTACAGAGTTTAACTGGGAGTTAAACAGAGAGTAAATTATGTTTTGTTTTTTATGTAATTTGGATGCTATTTCATTTACGTTTATACATATACATATATAAGCAATAATTACTATTTTCTGATAAGTATAGTAGATCATTGTACAATTAAGAAGAAATACATACATAAAAGTAATCATAAAGAATTAAGGATAGGTTAGTCAGGTGTTTTTTTCAACTCTGAATCTAAATGTGTTACTAAAAAAATAGAATTCCATGCTGAAATGGGAGTAAAAGAAAAACTTAGAATGTGCCAGCTGCCGACTCTTCCTAGGCATACTGTAGAAACCAGTGAGTGGGACGCAAGGGTTTTGCTGTATTTTGGGCGAAAGGTTGATCTGTCACCACTTTTTTTCATATTCCATCTAACCCTCAGAATTAATGTGCCACTTTATGATGTTCTGCATACTTTGAAAGGAATTACAGACGTACAAATATAACAATATTAAGGATGCGTCGGCTTCGCTTAAAAATATAAGACTTCGATTCGATATATACTTCGTTCTAATAAAAAAAAATAGGCACAGAAGCAAACAAATAAACTACCTATTGTAATAGTTTAAACCGCTTATTAAATATACTTGTGTAAATATTTAAACAACTGTACACGTATAGGAATTCAGGAACTGTTTATTCACTTTATTCAGCTAAAGCTGTGAAAGACTTCTTTAGCGAAACGAGGCGCCGAGGTCAAAGGACCTTCTCTCCGGATAAATCCATTACGGGACAAAACCAAATAAAACCGTCTGTATAAACGGGAGGCTACCCGAGATAAATACTAGAAAGAGACATATACATATCAGTTTTGGGGAGTTAGACAGAGAGAAAAGACCGTCTGCTCTCACCAGATAAGGCAAAGAAAAATGTCGCAAGGTTATTTATTCTCGTGGGCTGTGAATAAATGGTTATTATGGGGTTTGGTGGCACAGGATCTAGTAAATTAGTGAGATGTATGTCCTAGTGAATATTTATTTGGTGCGTGAGATATGGCGCTAGATTGCTGGGTGAGGGGAATGCGTGTCACCGGTGTTTCGACGTCGAATGTATTAGCAGTTAGCTTCATGTTAGCTTGAAGTAGCCATTACTTGAGGTATAAGATCGTATTAAATCTTAGCGCGATTCTTGCACACTGGGTTAACCTGTCCCGCACTTGTTTACGGCGCGTGCGATACAAATCTTGAACACACGAGTTTTCAAGAAGCGCGCAAATGTTTGAAAGTATTTTGAGCTATAAGCGTTGGTAACCTGTGGAACTAACGTTTAGTGGCTTCGCTCATTGAAGTTACAGCTTCTTTAAATGTAATGCCGTCCTTGTTTACGTTAATAAGACTGAAAGTGACAGGTTGATATTTAAATTAGCATTGACTTTAATGGACGTTTCTACAACTGGGCGTTTTGGGATTATAGTGACAAGTTATCAGATGTGTTTCCGTACCTCGGAGGTTACGGTCAAGTAAAATACAAAATAATTTAAATACATTAAATAATTTACAATTTGCATGATTTAAAAAATAATTTGTAAATATTTGTATCAAATAAAAACAAGTACATTTTTTTTTTTAATTCTATGCCCATTCGCATAGGTGCAGTCTAGGTCCCAGCTGTTGTCGTAAACGTAATTCGGCCCTTGCTCATCTTCTCGATGTAAATGTATGAAAAAATGACTAGGATTATTCGAATAGTCACTTAAATTTTATATCTGGAGAAGATCGAAAGAAAAAATACGTTTAAGGTAAAACTTATTTCCGATTTCTAAAATACGAATACTTATGAATATTTCAAGTTTCAATACAAACGAGAAAGTAAAAATCCTAGCTTGGAACTGTGGTTGGTTAGAGAAATTGGTAATTTGCAATGAAATTTCAATGCAATGAAAGGAGAAAGATTAACTGAAAATAAATACGTGCTGTTTCCTAATTTTAATCTCATTATTGTCACCAAAACAACCAAGTCTTTGTGTTCTTTGTTATCTTTATTAACTCAAAGTTCAGAAAAGACAAGAGTTTCCAAAACACGAATTATTTGTAGCTACAAAATCAAAGTAGAAAAGCCGAAATACCTGTAATTAGTGTATTTTACGAGTACAAAGGCCGATCCTGTCAAAACAGCTGTTCAGCCTGCGGGGCCGCTTTGTTGCCGATTACCTCCACAGCCTTTGTGGATGATCGCCTAATCGTAACTAGATTTCAGTACGGGTAATATAGCTAGTACCTACTTATAGCTAGTGCCTACATTAGCTATAGTACGCTAATGTAGGCGGAGTTCTGTGTAGTAAATAGGTATGTACTGAAACAGCTGTAACGCTCACTCATTTAACTTTGTTAGTTTATATATTTATTCTAAACATAAGTGAAAGCAAGTCATTTCTATTTAGTTAGATGAAATTGGTAAAAATTTCTTTGGAGTAATAAAGATCTTTGATCTGAAAGAAGAAGTTTAGGTAATATTGATTCATCTGTGATCTGTATCGGAAGCTGGTTTCGATTCGCAGTCTTAAAACAACAAACACAAAAGAAAAAAAAAACAAGTACGTGTATCTGTTTTTTCGTACAACAGAATCGGAAATACTGGCGCACGATTAGGACAGGAATAGGAAAAAGACACAAAGTGTAAGGTTTCAGGAATTTGATTGAGCAGTATCCTTTCATGAATTTGATTTTTTTAGTTGATAATAGAGGCGCCCGTGAGGCGAATGATTAGTTAAAGTAATCTAATAGTTACAGATTTAGCCTGTAATCAGAAATGTTTGACCTCACTCACTAACTCATCAACGCTCGGCCCAAAATCTTGTTATTTTTACAAGGACAAGAAACCGCAAATAAGGTCCTGTCTGTAGAAAGTGAAGGTTACCGAATAGTTTTTTCACCACATGCTAGATCACACATAAATATCTTGATGTAAGACGATACAACACGGTTGGTTGGACACTCGACGCCGGGACAAGTAATCGGGACGACGCGGTCGACAGTCGTGGCGTATTACATCATTTGAGATATGAAACACACAGAAATACGTATCTTCTTTAATCTGTTTCATCAATATATATAAGATATCCTTTTTATATATTTTATGGATATTTTTGTTTCTCAAAAAACGGTCTAAATGATAGTCAAAAATCGATTTAACTGTAGTTTTATTTTGAAAAAATCGCAAATTAAGCATTTTTGGCAAGACTAGTAAAAAATAACTTTCTTAAGAGCTTCAGCTAGTTACTTACAGTATTATAATAATTCAAATATTTTATAAGAGAGGTCCTAGCCCTTTCGTTCTTTCACTGACATATTAAAGCTCAACACAAACCAAGAAAGCAGAAATATTGCACAAAGGTTTCCTTTATCATCTAGGTGAGGAACAAGGCTGAAAAATTCTCACGGGAACAAAGTCAAATCCGTTCTTTACTTGTTAAGGATCTTAGCTTTTCGCCACGCTTGGTTGAAACTTGAAAGAGAGACAAGGTCTTAATGTTCTGCAGTGTTAAAGGCAACGGAAACATTTGTTCTCTATGTAACTACGATAAAAAGGATTTGCAATGAAATTTTCCAATGAAAATAGTTATTTGTTGACGGTCTATGTATTTAAGCTAGCTTACGAAATAAGCGGAAATCTAGGTTTTCTTTTAGTGTCTAAACAATGCTTCTACACTTAGCTATTCACAAACTATTAGATATGAAAAGGAAAATCAAAAGTAAACGAAAATAGATGTCAATATTTTTCCTCAACAAATAGAAAAAAAAATAAAAAATATTTAGATTTGTAAGAAAAAACGGGACGAAAGCACTTGAAGGCACCAAACAATACCAATCAAAAGCTAATAAATAGTCAAGACACAGATAACCTCTTTGATATCGCAAAACAAAATCTCGAGAATTCCCGCGTTCGTGTACACGAGTATCTTCGAAGGGATCGAAATTAAAAATTCCATAACTCCAGCCTTGCATTTGTGTCGGTTCACAAAAATGTTCAAAGCCACCTAATTGGATCCAGCGCAGACCGCCACAAAGGGGATGTTTCAGATAAAAATGAAAATTAAATCTTCCGACTGGATGGGCAGAGTAATGTTTTTGACGGTAGAGGCAGCCCCACTCCGGCCGCACCCCCCTTAGGGGACCGCAAATCGACTATCAAAATGCTGAAAAAAAGTTGTTGCCAGACAGTGTGACCGCAGCGTCTGTTTTTGTTTCTGTTTTTTAATTATTGACTGGTGAGATAGAGAGCACAAAAATTGCGCTAGTCTAAAGCGCTGGTAACAAATGTTTACCAAAGGCTTAAGTTCTTACAAGTATAAGTATTAAATTCAAATTTAAAAAAGGGGATTAATCCCCTGGTCACTCTTATGTTTTGTCTTAAATGTGTTAGCCACTCTTATGTTTTGATTGCCGACACCACAGTACCAACAGTTTTTGAGAAGTTATTAAGTTTCTTATTATTAATATTAATGCACATGTGTGTATGTCTAAAGCAGATGGCATTAGTGCATATTAGGTGACTTTACTACTTAGCAGTAACTAAGGGTGCGAATCAGATCAGCCCACTAAACTGAACAACTTTCCGGAACATCACCTCTGTCATGCAAAATCGAATAAATTCTCAGCTGTTAATCACCTACGACATACGTACTAGTTTTTAGGTAGTGATTTTAATTGTTAGTATTTTTATTAGTTAGTTGATTTTAGGTAGTGTATTGTTATTATGGACCCCTCACAAAATCTACTTAATATGCCAATGAGAGATGTACTTCCGAATCAACACAAGAAAAAAATAATAATAGAATATTAGGCTGAGCTTATTTTGGCCTGAAGGTTTGTATGTATGACCTGTTTGTTCAAGTTTTGTCAAATGGTTTCATATAGTCTCATACATAAATGAATACTATTGTGAAAACAATGTAACTTACCCTTTTTCATGGGCATTTCCCCACCATTGCAGGCGATGGGCTGAGGCCCAGGACTCAGACTGTGCAGCTGGTATGGGGGAGTCCTCGTGTCGATCTGCGTGGGCCACGGCGCTCGTGGCCACCCTGGAGCCGAGCCTGGGTGCAAACATTACGATTAACATTTTTATTCTTTCCTGCATTAGATACTTCTACATAGTCGTTGATTTTTTTATTGTGTGGAGACTTAGAAATGCTATGTTTGTGCTTTCTACGAGTATAATTTGCCTTTTTTTCGCAATAAACGGTAGCCGATATCCTTTCCCAAGCTCTAGTTTATCTCTGTACCAAATTTTATCAAAATCAGTTCAGTAGTGAAAGCGTAACAGACAACACAGAGTTGCTTTTGCATTTATAATATTAATTTATTCATATTTTTATTTACAGTTCTTTGCACAGATGATAGATGGACATAAATTACAAACAGAAATACGACACAAAATAGTGCGGAAGTAGGGATTAATTGATTCGTAGTATATTACATATAGTGTTGTTTGATCTAGTGCGGTCGGACCTTTACTGATTTGTACTTTCATGTAAAAAAGACTGTTTTGTACTCACCTGGTGTCCCTAACAACCTGAGTCGTTCATAAACCGGCGTAGAGCAGTCGTTTGGGGGTTGTTGGCTGTTGGATTTCTCCTTCTGCGCCGCCAAGTTGCGCAACACCCGGTTTATGGAGGATACCTGCGGGTTTATGTTCGTGGTTATTTATAGATTTTTTTTAGTTAGATAACCAGCTTTCCACCCGGGACTTCGTTCCCGTGGGATTTTGGGAAAATTATGTAGCTTATGTTCATCAGGGATAAAGTAGGATTCTAACGGTGAAAGAATTTCCAAATCGGTCCAGTAGTTTCGGAGCCTATTCAATGCAAAGAAACAAACAAACTGTCAAATCTTTCTTTATAATATTAGTGTAGATTAATACGATAACTACATAAAAACAATTAATTGCGTGCTAGGCTTTTTATACTTTGACGGCATTGCAAAATAATACTGACACATTTCGTAGTACACGCTTATAACGACCAAAAACCTATGAAAAATAATGTTTGCGCTTGTTTCATACGCAGTGTATAATTTTGTTATTAGTAAGACAGTAGGTAAAGAAAGAAGAAAGAAAGACAAATTTATTATATCGGACATCACAACACATAAGAGGCAAGATTAACAGTAAAACACGATACACTACATAAAGACAATAACAAAGATAATACAAATCTAAACCTAGTGGTTTAGATCGCTATGTGTTGTAGGGTCCGAGACAAAGGGTCCTCAGGTAGTTCTTCTTCTTATCGGGTAGGTATAGTCAAGTGTGCGGAGAACTTGGCTAACCCAGGTGTCAGAGTTTTTCAAACCTCATAATGACCTCTGACTTGGTGTTGACGACTGTAGTCAATCGATAACAGCCGGGACCGACCGCTTAACGTGCCCTCTGAAGCATGGAAATGCTCGTGATAAATTGCCACTTTGGTCACCTATCAGATTCCCTGCCTCTATGTACGTTGCTTAGCCTCACTGATCAGTAGAGATCAACGAGAGCCACTGGGCTACGAGCGCTTCAGTAGGTAGTTGTAAATACTTTGGACCAGTAGTACTGATACTTCAGTACATCTCTTTATTGATAGAGTCTGGCCAACGAAAGCTGTCCACTAGAAACGGCAGCAGATTTTATAATTCGTCTTTCGAAACCTGTTTTCTGCACATAAATCCACACTTTTAGGAACCTTACAATTTTTTTTTTTTTTTTTATAAGATGGGTTAACTCTTGACCTCAATCTTGTCCATAAGGTCAAAGATGAGGTCGACGGTGGAGCGAGTTAACCCAGAAAATGCCTATAAAGGCACTGGTACTCCCACGTATCGACGGAACACAGCAAGCTGTTTGGCGTCGGACTTCGGTAGTAGGGTGGTCGCGAACCAGACGGCCATTTACAGAGCCTACCACACCGCATGAGACCATAGGACGACAACTCAGATTCAGAAAAAAATGAAGTGTCGTTGCCTGGAATGGATTACTAGGAGGCAGGTCTCATTTGTGTTTCCTTAGTCGCCTCTTACGACACCCACGGAAAAGAGATGGGGTGGTGTTATTCTCAACCGATCACCACACGGTTTAAACCCTTCGAATAAGAAAACAAACAAATCAAATTAGAAAAAAATAAATAGTGTTAACTCCGTTTATTCAGTGTATACTCTGTGTTTTCAGAGGACGAATTTTAAATCTGCCGCCATTTTTCGTGGACAGCTTTCGTTGGCCAGGCTCTACCGATGACAAGGCATACGGGTGATTTTAAATTAGCTAGTGACATTTCAGGGTGTGATTCTACCATAATTCAACCTTCCTCTAGGAACCCAAATGAAATTCGAAATTCCCAAAAAATATTCGATTTCTCGTGCTAACGATGTACATTTTTTAAACATATCTACTATTTTTCTATGAGAAAATTGTTTAGTTTCATGGGCTAATTCACATCCTTAATTGTTGCTAACTAATTTAAAGTCACCCAATTTTATTTTATTTTCGAAATTTCGAATTCGAAACTTTATGAACTAGCGTGCATCTGAGCGTGCAAGAATTCTATGACAGTAATAAAAGACAATTATTATGATTAAGGGCGACTTGCACCAAAGTGCTAAACATATTTAGCGAGACTAATTTTGATTAATGTGACAGATTTCATTGCTTTGACAACCGATTTAAATGTGTTTTAGCTATTAAGTATATTTAAGGTTTTGGTGCAAGTCGCCCTAAACATAGAACGATTTTAAAGAACCAAGTAGAGTGTGAGCTTATCATAAAAATAACTTAGATTATGACACAAATCGCTTAAGTATGTTCCTTATCAATACATCTTTTATTAAATATCTGAATATCTATAAAATCGATTTCTCTTCCGCCCATCTGATCCCATGTCGTCATCATCACGAGACAGTCGACCGCCCTTTATCCAAGTTATTCTTACTTTCTGTTGTTGTTTTTTCTACAACTATTTTTGTTTTGAATTAAATAAGAAAGCGATTATCGAATACAATTTTTCACCAAAGTTTTAATAATGCAGGCTAGAAGGTAGGTATGATTATTGTTTGCATATTATGTTTCTCTTCTAATAATACTCTACTTTTATATTTAAAACCAAAATTATGTACTTAAAATGAAATCTGCTAATAATTTTCACGATTTTATAGTTAGTTCCGTAACAAATTTAGGAAGTTTATCGAGAATTAGAGTCATCTGCATTTATTTAAATACTAAGTGGTTAAGAAATGTGGCATTTAGTGGTTCTAGAACCACTGATGCTCTGCCTACCCTGTATGTATGTGTGTATGTGGTCAAGACAATCTAGTAAACAAATTATAGACAAATTGTCGGAATTTATAACGCGACGGTGCAAGTTACCAGATTACAATCGCCCTAAGACCACCGACCGTTTAGGACCAAAAAGTGTCCGCACCAAGCCACCAACTGTCATTTGTCGCGGACGTGAGCGTAACTTAGACGTAGGACAGGAAGGCGCGGTAAGACGATAGAAGGTAACTCGACCCGCGCACTGGTGGTCCGCGCGAAGTGGTGACTGGCAGCTGACGCGATGCCCAATCGACCGAGAAAGCGCGCCACGTTCGAAATTCGAACATGTTTCTTTTTTTAGAAAAATAAACAAAAGAAGTTTTAACTAGTTTGTGTTGTCAATGACTGTGTTTTTTGGAAATGTGTTTTTGACGTGAAAATTCTTTTTTGATTTGATCGTGGATAAAAAAACACGAATAAAACTGGAAATCTAGCTACCACCCTTGTATCATTCTGTATTCCTAACTCTTAAGTATTTGTGAACTATCGCGTCAAATTGTTGCTTGTTGCCCTGTCTACCCCTAAAAGAAATATACAGAATTTATTTGATATAAATATACTCAGCGACCTATGTGGTATTCTACCACTCAGTTGCAGAAACCTTCATTCAAATCAAAGCTTCTTTAATAAAATGTCGTCCTTGTTTACGTCAACAAGATGAAAAGTGACAGTACGACATTTAAAAAGTAGCATTAACTTTTATGGACGGCTCTGCAACTAGATGTTAGTGTGGTTGATTTTTTATTAAATTTATCTATACTAATATTATCAAGAGGAAAAATTTGATGGTTTGTTTGTTTGTTTGCATTGAATAGGCTCCGAAACTGGACCGATTCGAAAAATTCTTTCACCATTAGAATGCTACATTATTGATGATGGACATAGGGTAGATGATTTTCCCAAATTCCCACGGGATCGAAATCCCGGCGGAAAGCTAGTCTGATAATAAAAGGTAAAAATGGTAGTAAATATTTTTTTTTCATCGTAACAGATAAAAATAATTCTTCGTTATTTAAAACAAAATTTAAAATTTCCATCAAAACAGAATTTAAATAAAAATAAATTCATTCGAATTGAAAAGTGAAATCAAACGAAAAACTAGTCCGAACAGAAATTTATAACAAGACAATTAAAAGTCAGATAACGAAGGATAAGAAACGAGAAGAAAATCAGCGAAAGAGTTGATCTGAGTGCTTTTTCAAATGAAATGGAAGTTTTTAACAAGCATCTTGTTGAAATGACCGTAAATGTCAATGAGTCAGTTAGTTAACCGTCTCTTGTGACGTTAATTTGCTAATTGCTGTCGATATTTAACTTAATTTGTTGAAATAACGGGTTAATTGGTGTTTGATGAAATAATGACGGCTGGTTGGGTCGAGTGGTAGCGTTGTCTCTTGATCGACGGGTCCTGAGTTCGATCCAATTTCGGGCAAATATTTGGGTAAAAAAAAAATTATTCTCAGGTCGTGTCTGTCTTTGTGTAAGTTCAAAAGGATCCATGACACAAGGGAAAACCTTAGTGGGCCTTTGAGAGTGTAGCGTTCAATCATTTCACCTACTTCAATCATTTTCTCAATTCAATAACGCGTTAAGATATTGGCGTCATCAGGTTAAACTGTCGGTCAGTTATATCGCGCTCTCAAAGGAACTACAAAATGCTGGGATAGAATGTAGCCTATATCCATCCTGGTTTAAACTTTTAAAAAACCCCTTAAGATCGGTTGGGTATTGTTTAGACAGACTGTATTTCACAAGGCGTGATATTGTTTTTTAAAGACGATTGTTTTAAATTAAATTGTTGATCCGCAAAACAGCAACACACTTCTGCACTATGTTAGCTTAGGTAGTATAGGTGGCCATAGTGGCCAAGCAACTAAAACCGTCAAAATATAGTCCAGGAGACCTCATGCATAAAATCGTCTGTGGACTTGTAAAAAAAGTTTCGGACCTGTAAACAATCCTAATTCGAATCATACAGTCCAGTTGACTTGTTTCCGTGACTGTACTGAACCCTTTCATACTTATTTATTTATTTGTTTGTATATGTTTACTGAATTAATTTTCTTTAAAATGCATCCGCGTTTTGTTGCGGCCACAATAAGTGCGTTTTAAGTGATTTAGTCCAAATGAATGAATTTAACGTTGTTGAGTTTGCACGCTGAATTAGACATAATTCGATGTAAGTAATTGAGAACGGTAGCTGGTTTTTTATTTTTTTATTGTGGTTTAACTTTTTTTTCGTGTTTTTTTATTGACGCTTTTTATGCAAAGGCTTAGGCGACAGATTACATTGCAACAGGTAGATCTTATGTAATTCCTTCTTGGGAACTCTTTTTTTAAGGATTTTATAAAATGCAACATTTAGCAGTTGCATTTTTATAGGAAAGCTAAAAACGAACTCACTAGGCAGAAATCTCATTAGTAAACTTCCTATTACGTATCCTTGTTAGCCTCTGTGTTATATCATTCTACAATAAAGAATAAATACATACTTACATACATTTAACGCTCGAATCAAATAAAAAGGTAGTTTTGAGTACTATACGACGACTTAGCTCTATAATCTTTTCTATAGTAATTCTCAATAATTAAAACAATTTTAAAAGGTCTCACCTACATAAAATCTCATCGAAAGAACCGGGACTCGTTTAAAAACATTTTTAAAAAAGCTCGAACCGCAAATAAAATCCGTTGCAGCATTCCAAATACAAAATAAATAAATTACATTAAAACGTTTCTCGTCTGGCGTCAAACGGCGCTGTAAAAAGTACCAGAGGTGCCCCTAAATACTCGGTGAGTTGGAGCATGAAAATTATCTTATATTTGCGCAGGGGCCGTGAACGGGGGTGCTGAGAATACTTTTCAATAAGCTTAGAGAGCAATTTTTTTCGCGACGGTTCGCTACGGAACACAAGCGCGCGCTATTGATCGAACTCCTGATTGCTTTAAAGAGTTCATTTATTTTTATTTAAAAGTGCCGATAAATATTTTTGCAATGGATTGCATCGGTCTAGACTTGGGTTAAGAGCTGGAAATTATTGGCTGTTGAGGTGTTTAATAGGATTTCATTTTCAAAAGCGTTGAAAAAATAATAAATTTAATTGTAATTTATGACAAATGTAACTTCATGACGCTCTGCCTACGCCGGCAGGGATTATAGGCGTGTGTGAACGGATTTTGGTAACGGATCTCTGCGAGTGCTAGATCGAACCTTTTTACTAAACGACCGGTGCATTAATCTTAAGATGGGAAACTGGATTATACTTACGAACAATATCTTCTATTTATTCTAGATTAATCAATTGTGGAACCAACCTTACTGCATTATGTAGTCATTGATTAAGGAGTGTGTATATGACTTCACAACGAAAGCACCATTATAAATTAGGAAGACTAAATTAGGTCATAAGAAATTAATAAAAATAATAAAACTAGAAAAGTACAGAGTCGATCTTACTTCATTCGCAAGTTTAATGTGCGCCGAATAAAAAGCGGTGCATTACCAGCAGCATTGTTGGCGACGAGGGGATCGACAAAAGGGAACCTGCTGGTCCATTGTGAGCAACTCGGCACTTTGCGAGTCAATATTTTGGGTGACTCTTACAGCTTTTACTCTAGTCGACGCTTTTGCAGTGCAAGCGAACAACTGCGCACCTTTTTCTGTTGTATGCATTTTACTTACTTAATTATTCTTTTGTTTCGAGCATTTCGTTTGTTTTTGTTTGTTTGGATTTCGAACGTCAGTTCGCTTTTTGAAATTTGCAGTTCGCATTTAGGTGATTGGTTCCTGTAGCTGGGTTCAAAAATAGACTTTGTAGATAAACGAATATTTGCAAGCAATATGTTACTTACTGGAAACAGCCAGGTATAAGCACAATTTTCAGTCAATAGACCTCGATGGAAACAAAGAATGACTATGCGTGTCAGTAGTATCGCCTTTCAATTGACTTTAAAATACTCTTAAGTGTTTAATAATAATTGAATAATCACAACAATACTTCTCAAGGAGGACACAATGAATACAAAGACCACCACACCGCCCCGTCTCGCCACTAACGCCTCCCATCTACGCCAGAAAAGAAATATAAATTAAAAATAAAAGAAATTCCCGCCTAAATCCGATGACAGCTCGGAATAATTCGTGAGATTCCCACGATTCGAAATTTAAATTTAATTGTCGAACTATTGTTGGCAATCAAAGAAATAGGTCAATAATAAGGAGATTTTCTTTTGTTTGATTGAGACTTATAGGCATTTGTCAATACGTGGTGTATGGGTGTCTACGGGGGGCTTGTGCCGTGTTCCTTAAGGGTCCTTTAAGGGTCCTTTATACCTTTGTTGATATTGTGAATCGTTTGAGAGTGAAATGATATGCACAGATTTATTAGGTGCGTTCTCATAGGTGGGGACGGAATAGAAGACTCGAGTTTAAAACAGATTAATATTTAAGGGGTTGCGGAGTCAATTTATATGGAAGTTCATAAAAGCTTAGTGATTTATGTTACGTTGATGTCGAGGAGAAAGAAGTTGATGAAGTAAGAAAGGTAGTAGCTGTACATATAAGAGTCATGATATCTGTTTCTCTGTCACTGTGTGCATCGTGAGGAAGGTAGTGTGAAGAAAAATATAATTATTAGAATTTGCTCTTAGAGCAGTGAATAAAAATTGTTATTTCTACGTACTTTAAGAATAGAGAGATAACAAAATCTGTTAGAATTGGAATCCATGGTTACTGTGATTCTTCTTCTTTGTTTTTCATAAAGGGTAGGCTTGACCATGATAGAGGATTTGGATGATCATGTTAATACAGTAGAGCCATTGCCATCTGACCTCCGTGACCCTGCTAACAGGGGAATCTGACCGGATTGAATCATGATTACACATTCACATGAATATGCAGGTTTTTCCACGATCTTTTCCCACACCGTAAAGTCAAATTCAAACTCAAAAATAGTTTTATTTCATATATTTTTTATTATTTTTTTATTATAAGATCGGTTAACTCTTGACCTCAATCCTGACCATAAGGACAAAGATAAGGTCGACGATGGAGCGAGTTAACCCAGAGAATGCCAATTAAGGCACTGGTACTCCCACGCAGCGACGGAACACAGCAAGCTGTTTGGCGTCGGACTTCAGTAGGAGGGTGGTCGTGAACCAGACATTCAGAATGTTACTTAAAGTAAGTCAAAATAGTGAATTACATCAGAATTTTTAACTTTGCGCGTATTTGCAAAGGTGCAGTCTTCCTCCTAAGAGCATCGGTTAGTATGCAACTTATGTACACAACTCAGAAAACGAGTCAGTACATGGCGACACTGGGAATCGAACTCGGTACCTCTCGCTTACGAGTCCGACGTTGTTAGATCACCGACGCGCGACGCTCTATGGTCTGTAATTCCGTATGACACAACGCAACTCAGACTCTGATCTATACTTATGTAGCAGTTGTCTTTGTCATTTCGATAGTTAGAAAAAGAGACATTTAATACTTAAGTATAGATCAAGTCAAGGCTTGAGTCTCCTTCTGTAATACGAGCCTTAGTTAGAATAAATTTGATAGTAGGTGTTCAATACTCACTTTCGTCCATCGATTGTGGAGTCAAATATGAACTAGTTTCTAAGGTTTATAAGGAAAACCGTCGTCGGCCGGCGTCGGTGTTCGTCCGTAAATAATAAATAAGAGCGACTCTGTCGTTCCGGCCTCCGGACAAGACGCCAGCCGGACGCGATTTTCCGCTACATATGGCAACACTGGATCGGATCTAGTGTGGATCTCTACATAATTCAATTTAATTAACAATTTATTTCAGGTAAGAAAAACAATAAAAATATGTTCAGTACTAATATTGATTTTATACACTTAAATACAATACAAAGAAACGCGTTATTAAAGCTTTTCTTGGTTTTAAGGAAGCATCAAAATTTGACTTATAAGATGGTTGGTTGTGTTGAATATGTTTAGGTTTGAATCCCGGCTCACGCTAAAATTCTCTAATTTAAATTAAGTAAGTACATTTTTGTATTACTAAGCACGGAGTAGTTACATATTAAATTTTTAAATTTAAAAGTTTCGTTTTTAAAAACGTAGAATAAAAAAATTCTAAACAAGATTGAGCAAATACAAAAGCGTAACGAAAGATTTACTCATTTAAAATAATAGAATTTATTCTGTTTTCGATTCGAATCCTTTGCGAATGAATCCGTGCCTGCGTCACCAAAATCGTAAGATCCCTTCAAAAATCCTCAGTGAGACCGAACGGGCTGGCGTAAAATTGATTATTGATTTATTTTATACGTCCATATTTATTATAGGAGGTTATTCTCGATATACAGGGTATCCCTCATGCTTGGGCGGCGAGAAATAATGGGGTGCAGAAGTGAACCCGGGCTGAGGTGTGACGAAACGATTGTGACGCTCGTAAAAAGACAATCACTGTCTGTAGAAAGAATATAAATATGAATATTGACACGTTTTTTGTTTTGTATTCTGACAAAAGAATGACAATCATTGCATTGCTTGAAAGCATATCAAGAGCATCTCAAACATGTCAAGAGATATCTATCGTGTTTGTCCGATAGAAAAAATTATATCCATAAATTTAGATATAAAAAAATTCCGCACTAATTTAATTCGTTTCAAAAGTTTCAGGATTGTGTTCGGGTATTAGACGTTTTTAAAAGGACTTACCCTTACATAATTCTGAACCTTTTGGAACTACATTGCTATTTTTTTGGTTTGGTGTGCCTGAAACAAAAGTAGGTTTTTGGTAATAGAAAAAAAAAACAACTGATTAAATTTTGAAGAGAATGAATTGATTTAGACGAAAAATACTTACTCATAATTCGAAGACAAAAATCACAAATATGAAATTGGAGTTTTCAATTTAATGTCATTATTTTTTAAATATTCTTTGAATCTTGGACCTGAATTTATTGATAAAAAATACAATTGTATAACACCCAGGCACTTCTATATTTTAATGGATTTCTTATCAAATTAATTTAAACTATAATGATGTGAATATACCTAACCGCTTATTGTTTACTTAAATTGGGTGAAATATGGTACAACAATACATTGAAAACGAAGGGTCAATAATAATTAAAGAGAGCGTCTTTGAGACCCAACCAAGTGGCAAAAGTCAATTGTATTTCACTCCGTAATGATTTTATTTTAATAGTACCCGTTATTATTATTATTAAATAATATAATAGTGTACTATTACAGTCGGCACGGGGATAACGCTCGACTGAATTCGAATGATCCGCAACGGTTTTTTAATTTTTTATTTAAGGTTTTTGTTAGAGACTCGTTACTGTTTTGTGTCACTGGTTTTTATGCTTTATGTTGAGAAAGGTTTTATTGTTCATATTCTCAAGATATATTTTGATTTGTTACTCAATGTTATTTAAGTATTGTATTTAGTTAGGTCTTCATTTTTTATTTGTCTTTCTGTATCTATTCTATTATTTTTCTAATCCTTTTTGTACTTTACGTCTACTCATCAAGATTTCTTCTCAATCTTCGTTAGGTTGACTGGAAGAGATCCCCTATTGAGATAAGTCCGCCTTTGTACCTTAAATGTATTCTAACTTTAAGTGCCATATTTTGCTGCTGTAAGAATATTTATGTGTACAATAAAGGATTTACATACATACATACTTATGGTAAGCAGTTAAACGATTGAAGTTTCATCCTCGTCACCCTGTAAGTTGTTCAATTTAGTTTTGTTGACTAAATTAATAAATTATTTATTAATGAAATTAGATAGGTAGTCACAGTTTATTGCATACTGTAACATTAAAGCATCAGGTTCTTTAGTTAATAATAGTTAGATATTACGGTTTAAAAGTTTCTATCGATATTACCTGCTATATATGTATATTCTACCCAAAAATATTCCTGATGTGAATCTTTAGAAACTAGACACATTCTTCAATAATTCCATTTTGAAGCCCCTGAGATCTCCACAATAGGATTTTTCGTTTTTCTACAGTAAGTAATATGAAACAACCAAGTTATCAAAATGCATAATAACACTGGCATATGTATATGTAATTATATTTTTAAAATCACACAACAGTCAAGTGCAGCAAAATGAGCAATCCCTACACCCCACAGCCACCCGACACTACATCGAAACGACACTAAATCGAAATAGCACTATACCGAAACTATAATTACAGACAACTGACACCCATAATCACCGAATTAAATCTTTTCGCGAAAAACTTCATACATATTCAACAGTATAGTTATTACATTCAATGTTCTGCTCGCCCTCGAAAGGACATGGCGTTTAGGCACAAAGGAGCGCGGCGGCATAAAATTATAATAAATATCTATAGAGCGAGACAAACTCTGTTCACGCGAGAGGGTGATAGTGATAGGGATACCATAATTAGGAGATTTTGGGAGACTTTTAGATCCTTAGTTGCACACAGGGAAGTTGATAAAAGAAATGTCTTAACATTTTAGTTATTTACTCAATCTAATGATAACTTACATAATTTCACAGTCAACTGCAAAGGAATCCGAAAAAAAAATACCATAGAGAAATCTATCCGCTGTGCTACAAAATATGCGTTAGTTTAAAAAGATTTTTTCTCTAAAATATAGTATGTCATTTTAAGACAATATTTATCTTAAATTAAACTACCTATCTACTTTAATTAAAGATTCTTGAGTTTACGTGACCTTCCAGATAGACATCATTGATTTTAATTCTAAAAAAACTTAAAAGTAGGAGTAGTAACTAAACCTATCTATCTCTGAAATAAAAGAAATAATTTTATGTTTGGAACCTTACCCGCCAGTATACATTCAAGTCTTTATAAATAATAGAAAAGAAACCATCATCACCAAAAACGACAACCTCGATCGGACAACAAAATAAATCCAATCCTAGGACAGACCCATCTTATGGTCACCCTATGTAGCGGTCAACCCTCGACGCAGCGTTACCGCAGTAAATCGAAAGGTGACAATGCAATGACAGTCATTTAGGACAACAGGGGCTATTAGATGTATACCATACAACCCATACAGTCTGATACGAGGAGGGGACGAGTCATAACTCATCCCACGTATCAACTCGAGTAGGGTATTAAAAACCGACGTACGGAACCATTATGACGTGTTGATGTGTCGACGGGATCCCTAGGGGGACTGACATCTGTGAAATTATCGAGGATTTGATTTTAAATTTTGTTTTCTATTTTTCTGTGCGCTAAGTATGTTCGGGGTTTAGCGTTGTTTCGGGAAGGAAATAAATCTTGTTTAGGCCTTTATTTGGTGGAAAGTTGATGGAGTGGCAAAGTGTTATGTTATTTTGAAAAACAATGCGTAGGGGACTAAATAATAAGACAAGTCTCTGACTGTAGTAAGAGCACAACTCTATTTATAATGTTTAATCATAAAAAATCCACTATAAAGTCCATTTAGTCCGAATTAATCTAAACGAAAACATAAACATCGATGCTCGATAGTACTAATAACACAACCCGCCCATTTCCCTAACTAATGTGCAGTTGTATCGCGTAAAACTGATTTAGTGTCACAAAGCTCGCAAACAACTATTAAATACGACCACACAAATGTCGCCTTTTAGATGAGTGTCGCAGTTGCAGACTGTCCCTGGATTGTGTATAGTTTTTCACTCAAACACAGATTAATGTAAAAGCTTTAGTCAATAGGTACATTATCTTCTTTATTTTTTTTAAGATATAAAAATGCCCTAACCCACTGACTCATCAATGCCCAGCCCAAACCTCTGGACCTAGAATATTAAAATCTGGCACAAATGTTCCTCTAATTAAGGGACCCGAAAGGCCCTACGACACCAGGGAAAACCTTGGTGTGGGCCTTTGAGTGTGTAGCGTAATTTTCATAAATTTTAAATTGGAATCTTCAAAGCCAAGCACAAGCTCCGGAACCTAGAAAGTAAAAATTTTGCTCATTCATGTCATAAACAAGGAACGAGCCTCGATATTTCCTCAAACTTATTAAATACAGTACACTCAAACACTTGCAAGGATATCTTTAGTTTTAAGATATGTACTGACAATTATCTTTAAGTAGTGACTGACCGCAGTAACATAAATAATTTTGCAAAAATTCATTGTCGAAACAGCAAAACCGAGCGTTCGGTCAGTCGATAGGTGTGATTATGGCTGTGTGGTTATCGAGCCATTGCCGTGGCTGGCTAGCGGCTATTCATTAGCCAATCACTGGGATTCCCGCGTCGGCTCTTTGTTGCTGCTATATCAGTTCAGCTATGTGTTTTGGATAGATCTTCCCACTTTGGTTAGCTATATAGTACAAGGATTCAAGCCAGTTATTTACAAACTTTTTATTAACTTGCAATATTTATGTCACTGTAAAATTTTCAAACCCATAATATTGTAATTTCACTTAATAAGATTATAATCTCTCGGTACTTCGTGAACTGCCCTATTTTTCCACATTTACGGAATTTTTAGTAATTTTAAAGCAATCTAACCTAATTAAACCTGATAACCATAACTAACTTATGCTAATTTCATGCAGGAGGCCCTTAAACGCCCTTACAATTTTACTGAGCAAATTGTAAAATAACGGTATTTACAATTTTCTGGTGACATAAAGAATACTTACATGTTTGTTCGGATCAAATCTTCTAACTGAATTTTCACGCAGTTACTCGATCTTAACCGATTGAGCTGAAATTTTGCATACGCGTTTAGTTTGGATGATAATGCATGGTAAGCGAAGTGACGTCTTTCTAAATCTAATACTTATGGCGGACCACCCAACATGGTGGACTTATTTTATTTTTCGCTCTCAGGATATGGGTATCAAATTAAAGGGTTTGCTGAGAATTGAATACGAAAAAAAAAGATTTAAATTAAAACTTGTTTTCAAAAACAACTTACCTAATTTCTTTACCTAATAGTGAGTTGCCAAAAAATACTTTATAGGATTTCGTTCCTCGTGATGTCGCGTCCTTTAGATTTAGAGCCTTTAGAGATTACAAACCTGAGAACAAGGACACCTATTGTTTTTTTATATATATATGGCATGGGTTTGCTCCTGACCACAATCTAGCTCAAAGACAAGATGTGGTCGGAGATATAGCAAGCTCACCCAGAAGAGACTTACCTGTTAATACAAACTTTAAAGATTTGCGTTACAGAATTTAATTATATTTCTTGTTCTTTTTGTTAAGCTTCTAATTTGATCAAAACTTTCAATGATTAAGTTAACCAACCAAGGAGACTTTATCTCATTCTTTCGTTGCGTAATCCTGCAAAAAACTTATCGATAAAACATCATAAAACTCCCCTTCGCGGACCTTTAAAAAAAATTAAGCGCGACTTACAGCCGTATACGCAATACGCATGCAAAACAGGGCACAGATTATAAAATACGCGTTGTAACTGGCAGCATATGTCGATGTTTGAGGGAGCAACCCCCCTAGGGTAAACGTTTGGCAAACACGAATCAGCGATGATTGTAATCCTGTAATGCAGGTGCAAATTATATTAAGTATTGATGATTCTTTTGGGTTTAAGACTTTGGAACGTTTGATGCATTGGTTTTGAATAGATTGGTCAAGAATAAGGGCATATCTAGAGACACTAGAGAGCAGGGCGACTATTACTATAATCAATGGCGGTGAAATGGCAATGGTTGCCATTTTACCAGTTCAATTAGTGAAATTGAGAACTATTTTGACGGCATCCACCGCGATTAACAGCGCTACCGCCAACCCAACATTAACCACTGGAGCACCGCAAATTTTCGCGAAAATTTCTGTTTTTCACGGAAAATTCAGGGTGGGCTACTGCACCGTTTCAGAAAAAACTAATTTAGTTCAACCGTTTCTTCTTCTGTTCACATCCCGTTTTTTGTTTTAAAATCTGTAGGTACGGATGTTTCTAATCAGAGCCGGCGGCGCTCAACAGCTAAACGGCGCGGTGGCTCCTATAGGTATTTAATTTCGCCACCTGAACGAATAAAATGGCGACCACTGTCATTCCTATGAGACGCCATTGATTAGTGGAATAGCCCTCCTGATGTACATACATACAGCAGCATACCAAGTTATACACCGCACTACGAAAGCCGCCGCTATTACAAACGACTTAAGGGCGACGTCAAGCTCAACACGTATAACCTGATGTGCTGTCGTGTGTACAACGTACAGCATGCAAAATCTTTAGGGAATAAAGAATTAATAAAGTATTCTAACTAATTCAAATAATCTTAGATTGGTGCTTCTATCTTGTATGCTGATTTGTATCTAGATAACTTGATTTGCATTCGAATAAAAGAAATACACTAAAACTGCTTTTATATTTTAAAGTGTCTTTCTTTGATTATTATTTCTTTGTGCCAAACAAATACCTACTTACAAAAAGAGTATGTTAACTTATAGGTTTACAATATTTACAACTATTGTACGGTTGAGTAAAATACGGTTTCTAACAGGATTTAGTTTAGTTTTTCGTTTCATAATTAAATAACAAATCGTTTTTTTTTAAATTACAACGGACACGCGTAAAAAGTCAAGTAGTCCCTGTAACTTACTCAAAAGCAGATTCCCTCAAAGAGATGCAAACCAAAACTGAGCCCGAAGTTTGTAGGACAAGTGAAAACAAATTAAATTCCGGAAGACGGAGGCGGCTTCATCAAAGGCGGTTCATGATGAGTGAGGATCCGGGTTTATCCCAGTTGATCACAGTGGTAAATTGCAACTTAGGACTGGGTTGTTTGGATACTTGGCAACCTTGGTGGTTCAAGAGATTACATACATACAAAAGCTCACGCCTTTGACCCATTGGGGTAGGCAGAGATCACAGATTGCTACTTGCTACGATCTAAACACGCCTCTTTCGCTTCCTCTACGTTCATAATTCGCTTCCTATTTTCTTTTCCTTATTTCATCTAATGTAAGACTTTTATAGATAACTATTAATTTTTGAAATAGAACTTTCGCGAGAAAAAATAACATTGGCTCTATAACACTCTCCGGTCTACCCTGTTTAAAAATCAGGTCGATTAGTCACTCAGTTAACAAACAAACAAACATTCTTTCTCATTTATAAAATTAGTAATAGAGTTATTCATCGATTAAAACTTAGTGACCGAAAATGTGGCCCTTTATCTCGAACAATATTTTTTGTCTAGAGACGTTTTAAACCATGTTCAATAAGTCTTGAAATTATTGTACGGACGGCCACAATTCAGGTTACCACACGCGTGCTCTCTGTGCTGTTGTAATAAGAGGGGTTTTGCAATAAAAATGGAGTAACCTGATGCGCTGGCCTCTGTACTATATAGAGTGGCACTAAGCATTAAAAAAAGTTGCACCATAATTTTACTACATTTAGAAAATGATAGATATAGAATATCAGATTGTTAGAATCGTGGACAGTTGGGAAGAACCCGCCCGTTGATGTATAAGACCCGCCCCGACCGCGGCCTAAGAATGCATTGTGCCTCTAGATACTCTCCCTATAGATGGATAGGTGTAGGTAGTTAGGTAAAATAGGGGCGTTTATGTAAATCTGAGTATATACTATAATGATAACAATACATTGCGATAACAAGTTGGCAGTCAACAGTTTCACTGTTGGTATTGTCGGCATATTTTTTTCAGAGAGCTTTTCTTAGGGAATTCCGTTTGCGTGGAAAAGTATCTTATGTCACTTTTCTGCCGTCTGAGTATTCCTGTCTCAAGAAACACTGTTGAGCCTTTTCGACGTGAAGGACCAACAAATGAATTAACAAAAAAATAAACTTTTATAATATTACTGTAATTAATGGAGTGGTGATAAACATCTCAATCAAACTGAACAACCTGCTACTAGTGTTCAAGGATACGCTTTAAAAAAGACGAACATGCATGCACACAGGGGTTTGTTGCAGACGCAGATACAGTTCACAAAAACATTTTTGTTTATAATTTTTAAGTAAATCGGAGTAACGCTGTAATACCGCGTTTTAAAACACACATAACGCCATCAAGCGGATTTTAAAGAAACTATTTTCAAAACAACACGTTGCTTAAGTTAGTGTGATGGTAAAATAAACTTAAAGATCAATCAAACGTATTCATTCGTTGTACAGAGGATCACACATCAAGTTACCCATATGTGCACTCTGTGCTTTTGCGATAAGAACGGTTTTTAAATTAATTGGGGTAACCTGATGTGCTGGCCTGTGTACACCCTAACAGTAATAGTAACAAGTATGTAATCTGTTTTGTTACCCTATCTACCATCGGCCATCTAGATGTTATCTCCTTTAATATTGGGGGGATGCGCCCACCGTTAAACAAATTAAACTAACAAGTGAACAGAACTACTCGACCGATTTTAATGGGACTTTAAATAGTTAATGAACACGTTTTGGATTTAGTTTCGGGAAAATATTAGGGTTAATGAGACAATTTTAGGAGCTTTGGACATAAAATGGTGGAATATATTATTTTAGTTAACTACGACCTATACTTATCTCTACCTGTCCCCGACATCTGTATGGCGCGAGAGCATAGGTATGGGGTAAATTAAGCGAAAATTTAAAATGTGAGCCATCCACGAAACTGAACGACTTTCAC
This sequence comes from Aproaerema taeniolella, assembly GCA_949987775.1. NCBI lineage: Eukaryota > Metazoa > Arthropoda > Insecta > Lepidoptera > Gelechiidae > Aproaerema > Aproaerema taeniolella. Next base: position 8,922,333 of record OX465245.1, read on the forward strand.
CAAGGAACATACGTCGAAGTAAGAAAACACATTTTCGCTTCACCATACGATTTGTGCTTATTAAATACTAGCATTCCGCTCGGGACTTCGTTTCCGTGGAAATTCGGGAAAATCATGTACCCTATGTCCATCCCAGATAATGTAGGATTCTAATGGTGAAAGAATTTTTCAAATCGGTCCAGTAGTTTCGGAGCCTATTCAATGCAAACAAACAAACAAACAATCAAATCTTTCCTCTTCATAATATGTATTCCGCTCGGGACTTCGTTCCCGTGGGAATTCGGGAAACTTATGTAGCCTATGTTACTGAGGGATAATGTAGCATTCTAATGATGAAATAATTTTTCAAATCGGTCCAGTAGTTTCGGAGCCTATTCAATGCAAACAAACAAATAAACAATCAAATCTTTCCTCTCTATAATATTAGTACTTATAGATTATGTAGCCTACACAATCTTTTAGATCTTTAACCGCTTGTTTTGAGTTGGTAGTTTTCCAAGCTTTTTTTTTTACCGTGATATATACCATTGTAAAATTAAACAATCAAATACAATGCGATAATTAATATTCATGAGCTTGTCTCCTTGAAAGACAAGAGACAAAATGTTAGAGAAAATTGAAATATGGAAACTTCGAATTATGTATTTGAATTCGTTTAATATCATAGGCAAAGCTATAGGCAAAAACAACATTTCAAGCATTTAAACGTTTGATTGTTTAATTTTACATCGGTTCGTTCTTGAAATCAATGTTCATAAGCATTTCTGAGCCAAGCCGAACTCCACGTATTTCATAGAAGGCTTACATATACCAGGAACGTGCCTAAGGGGATTATAACACTAATAAAAAGAGAAATTCATAACGCTGCAATATAGTGCAATATTGGTGTGCTTCGATAATAATAGTGTACAATGCGAGAGCGGCGCGGGCGCCGAGCACGTGGCGGCTTCGCTTATCTCGCTCCGCTTCGCACCCTCCGCTTCAACACAAGCATCACATAAGAACAGATTTACAAAAAATAAGCCGAAAATATGAAACAAGAAGCGAATATTGCCGGTCAATTTTTTATGTGTTGGATCTTATTTTCATTTAATAATTCATTATCGCTTATTTGTTTACGGTTTTCCGCAGCGCTTTGTGGTGGTCGTGGAAACGATTTTCATCCTTACTAATATTATGAACGCGAGAGTTTGTATAGATGTGTGGATGTTTGATACTCTTTCACTCTCAAACGGCTTGACCAATTTTGATAAAATTTAGTATGGAGGCAGCTGACACCCTGGCACATAGGCTACATAATTTTCCCTAAATTCCCACGGGAACGAAGGCCCGGGCGGAAAGCTAGTTTTAAATAAACTTGAAAACAAGTTCCAAAGTTTCGATTTAATTAGCAATTTTAAATTGGTGAACTTTATCTTGATATGAAAGAAGAGTGGGACGTACTTATCTCAAAATTTCTCGAAACATAAGCAGTGTTACTCGACACTGCTTATGTTTCGAGAAATCGAAACTTGATCGACAGGTCTTTGGTCAAGAATGTTCGTATTGTTCGTGTCTGTCTTTGTGTATGTTTCAAGGGACCTACGTCACAAGGGAAAACCTTAGTGTATCGTTTGCCCTATACTGTATCGTTTACTATTTATTATTTTTAAGTTTTCTTTTAGATTTAAAATTCTAACTTGTTTGTTTATATATTATTTCATACATTATCCCTGATAGACATAGGCTACATAATTTTCCCGAATTCTCACGGGAACGAAGACCTGGGCGGAATGTTAGTCTTCTTAATATTTTCAACCTTCATTTCGACTTTTATCCTTCTCTTATCAGTAGCTTCAACATCTATAACGAGTAATATGTAGAGCATATTGCGTTTATACCACTCGTATACCACCCTTGTACGACCACTTATTGGATGTAAACCCTTAATTAACTCTGAGGACACCGGGGGTTGAGCCTCTGTATGATTTGGGAACCCACATGAGATCCTCTATCCCTTTCTGATACTTTGTGAGAGAAAGGGACGCAGGATTTAATTGATATCGGTTAATAAGGACGGTGAAGTTAATGGAGTTTTGTGATGTTTTGTTTACATCGATATGGTGTTATCCTTGCCTAATATTACGCGAGAAAAAATACTCGTTAGTTCATAACTATAGTAACATTGGCACCTATTCACAAAAAAGTTGCAGGCAAGAACAGTATTAGAAAACTTAGGGTATTTACTTACTTAGAAATATTAGAATACAGGTTTACTTTAAGAATTAGATAACTTTTTCTCAGTTGAGCGTTATTTCCTCTTAGTAGGACAGTTGCTTTTTATAAACATCTTTTATTTCAAGTCTTATTTTAATCAATAATTCTATAAACAAACCTAGGAATTACTGCTACTAGGAACCTGTTAAAGATTGTGAACCAAAAACTCACATTATGTGTAACGTTGTATCAACAGTGCAATAATAGTATATCCAAAAAAGAAACGTAAAAGTTAACTCTACCCCGAAGGCAAGTTTGCGAATGACATACACACAATATGACAGACTCTAAGTATATATTTATTTGCTCTTCCGATTACACTCAACATCAATGTAAGCTTTAAATCCCCGAAATTGTGGTATTAATTTCCCTCCAACACTTCTTAGTTTTAAGTAACTTTTGTAACAAAACGTTTACTTTCAAAATAAGTTCAAACTCAATGAAATAGAACGCATTTTTCTTTGTCGTAAGTTCAGCTTCTTCAAACATTTGACGCGTATTGGAATAACAGTCTTATCAAGTTGTGGTAAAGTCGAGTTTTGAATAGTATTAAAAAAATAGGGTGACTAGACCAATGATAGGCACATGCACATCACGTGCGTGGCACGCGTCTCGACGATAATCTTCTTTACCGGACTCCTTTGTTACAATTTGTTGCCGCGATATATCCACCCCCTTTACCCTGCTGATCTTAGCTCAGATATGACGTAATGATATTTTAAATCTGTGCGCAGAATTTGGTATTATTGGGCCCTTCTTTTATTTAACTGTACAACTGTAACCTTTTTGTTGTAAACATAGGAATTCTGTCAGATTTTGAAACAGAAATGAGATGCTTTGCTTGTCAAAAAATGAATCTACTACCAAAAGAACATACATAATGGCCATCATTTTAAATTTTCCTGCAAACTCTAATCAAGCTTTAAATTCTTATCATAAAGTGGTTTATGTTGTTAACTTGTTTGCTTATGTGTCTGTTTTAAGCTAAAGTATAGTACAATTTTCAAGGTAAGAGTGATTTACAAAGATCATCACTATAATCTAAACCTTGAGACTATCCCCAAAGTTATAAGTACCTTTCAATTTTCACAGTCTCATATAGAAATTATTGACAAATACTATGCGATAATTAATATTCATGAGCTTGTCTCCTTGAAAGACAAGAGACAAAAGATTTAAATATAGAAATTTCGAATAAATTTTTGAATACGTTGAATGTAAAGCTGTAGACGAAAACATTTCAAGCACATAAAAGTTTTATTGTTTAATTTTACATCTGGAAATCAATAACCAAGCTTGTAATAGACGTCATACAAAATCAAACTGACTTCCGTACTCAACAAACCATGTCAAATGTTGAAAAAAAAAACTACAGCCGCGACCCCGTCGGTAAAGTGACAAGAAAATATCGCGACACAATGAAATAAAGTTGTCATCCCCAGTTGTGTCAGGAGCGTGCTAAATGCATTAATTTGGCCTGGATTTAGTGGCGCGGAAGTGATTTGCTACGGGAAAGAATGTTCTACTCCAATATGACCCTGTACAAAAATAGGGACAATCACCACACTTCTCCCGCAACACTCAAAAATGCACTTTATTTCAACGAATTATGATTTAAAATCAAATGTTTTTAGAGTATTTAAGGGTGTATGAATAGCTAATAGGGTTTAGTATCGTTACAGTTTTTAGTTAAGGGTCTTTATGAAGGCTTAACGACAGTTTTTACGCTATTGTTTGTTGTTAAGCTGTCGGGGTAATTGTGAGTATTAGGGACACTTTGATTTCAAGTGCGTTCAGGTTTTGAATACGAAATGTTTTATAAATATTTAAAAGGTGAAGAGTAAGCGTTTGTCTCTCGCTGTTTACAAAAAAGATTTATGTAGTAGAGTTGTTTTAGTTTCATAAACCGGACAAAATGCTAGAAGGGAGAAGAAGCTTATAAAGATGCAGCTTGATTTATCATATGTTCGAGTCCTGCTAAAGAGGATTTATGTTAAACTAGCTTTCCGCCCGCGTGGAGTACAGGTTATATCGTGCCCAACTGTGCGATAAAATGTAGCCTATGTCCTTTCCCAACGTGTAATCTATCTCTGTACCAAATTTCATCAAAATCGGTTTAGTAGTGTAGGCGTGAAAGACGGAAAGACAGACAGACAGAAAGACAGACAGACAGACAGAGTTACTTTCGCATTTATAATATCAGTAAGGAGGTAAGGGTTTATGTAGTTGCTGTAAGTTTACAATTTTTAAAAATATTTTTCTATGAAAGAGTACTAAAAAAGGTTTTTTTTGGCATTTTAAGATAAAATAAAACACTTTTTCCGAAGTCTAACATACATAATTATAAGTGGGTCTTTGAGTACATAATGTAGCGTTTATAATTTTATAAGCGTTTACCACACAAAGGCAAGTAGCGTATCCACAGATTCATGTATTTTAGGTAGGCAAAGGTCCCTACACATGGGTATAACAAGTAAGACGTACCACTTGACGTTAATATATTCTTCTCCGAGATACGTTGTACGCAAACAATATAGGCCACGTATATACGATACGTATAACAGCTGAGGACGTACACACGGCAGCGCATCAGGTTATATACGTTTACCTCGATGTCGCCCTTATTTCGCTCCTTACAGCGTCGGCTTTCGTAGTGCAAATGGGTAACCTGACTTGCTGCTGTCTGTACTTTACTTCGACGTGTATTAGTGTGTACAGTCAAGGTTAACCAAGCTGATCTTGTATATAAATATTTCTGGGGGATATATATTTATATGTAATCAGTTTCTCGAAAACAGTTCTAATAATTTTGAAGAAATTCACACGTTAGGTGTATTCTGGGTCAAAATATCATACTTTGATTCCCGATCTATAAAAATATTTGAAAATTGTATTTATGTATGTATTTACAAAATATGTATGTATAATATGTATATATTTACATAAAATAAGTATGTAAGTAGAGGTATAATATATTAGTTAATACAAGCCTTACTCATTTTGATGTTAGATGGTACTGTGTGACAATATTGTTACCTTCAGGTACAGTTAAAACGTCGAGCGGTGAAGAATAAGCAAACAAAGTATATAGGGCACAAAACTGGTTTTACAGATAAAAACTCTATATTGACTAGACATGCCTTGAAGTTAGATCTGAATATTCTCAAGAAACCTACAAATTAAAAGAGCTCAATCGATTATACCTCATTGTTTAAAAAAAGCGCCTGAATTTCTCTGACAATAGGCGATTACGTCGGCGACTGTACGCCGCCACCCTCCAACCCTCGCTGATAACTTAAAGACTTTATCCCCTGTACAGGAATTTTTACGGCAACAAAAGCCTTCATATTTTCTTTATTCATGCCGTGTCAAAATCGTCCGTTCTCCCCCTTCATAAGCGAAAAAAGAGATAGCCGGGCAACTCTTTCCCTCTCATTAAAACCCTCATATCTCGGATTCATTTTCTCTCTGTTTCGGTTTTATGTTTTTCAAGACGGTGCTTAAGATTTTTTAAGTGTCACCAACAGCGTGATGGTGCGTTTTTCTTAATTAATTTATGTTAAGTATTTGCAAGGGAGCTCTGCTATTTCGGAGCAGTAGGCAACTCGTGAAATGGCCGGTTTCGCAAGCTGAAGGTATTTTTCTCGCTACGTTAGCTTTGATAGCTACCATTATCACTTTTTTACGGGCATTTAGTGCGAAGGAGTTGCTACGTACTAAACTAAACGATTCTTAGAACCTACTTCTTTTATAGGTTATCTTTTTTAGCGTAAATATGTGTTTTTTTCTTTTTCATACCTCTACAATGATTACATATTTACTATAAGAAAGTAAGTAGTGTCTGTTATTTAAGGAAATATTTTATCCCGTTTCATATTCTGTTTGAAGTAACCAGGGATAATACTTACATGCAGTGGTTCTATTTTCTTAATGTCTCTCAGCAAACAGTGTCTTTCTCGTTCTTGTCAATTGAAAATCAATTTACTTATTCAAAATACGAAATTAGGCGAACCACAATAAGAAAATAGAAGCACAGCATAGATCAAGCCTCTTCGTGATATAAAATTTCTTTGTAAACAAAAAAAACGTAAACGACCAAGGCTTTCTTTACAAAAACAACCTCCGCAATATGCCAACACATTTCCAGTTGAAACCCTTCGTTGTTACAAAAGCATCAGCCTGTATACGAAAGACGTATCGACGACCAAAGGACACCCCAGAAGGGAGCCGTATTCAAAAAAGGGAAAAAATGAAGAAAAAAAGTTATAACGTCATATTGTTTTGCCACGAAGTGGTGGGAGAAAGAGGGGGGAGAGGGAGTCCTGTATAGTGCTGGGGAAGATAAGGCGTTAAAACACCCTGTGTATACCGCACTATAGATTCTAATAATGTTGTTTGAGCATGGTCGCTAGTGGAAATTCGGGACGTTTTAAGATATTATGGAAGCTGAAGTTATTTTATACACTCACGTCTATTATCCCTTTCAGGGTAGGCAGAAGATCATGTGATTTTAGACGCCACATTTGACTTGCAATCTGAGGGTTATTAGATGGAATATGAGTTCTGTGATGATAGGTTGTCAGCCTTTCGCCCACGGTACAACGGTACAAAACCCTCGCGTCCTACTAATTGGGTCCTACAGTGTGCCTGGGAAGAGTTGGCAGTTCGCAAATATACGTATTTCACTCTACCTGCACTATGTCAAAAGTGATTTTGGTGATGTAGACCATAAGTTTGTATTGACATAAATAACCTTTTTGGATTGTCATAGTAAAGTATTGACCTAGGCATCGGTATTTAACCTGTTACAAAGAAAATTTAAAAAAATGTAATCCGCTTGTCGGCTCACGATTTAAAAACTGTTAAGGAATTTCGGGTGGTAATGACTTCCGTAGCTTTATTAAACTATCAACTTTGAACAATAGTAAAATATGATTCCATCCAATGAGCAATTATTTTTAAATTTTTGTTAAAATGAGGAAATCTGGTCATTTTCGTTAAAAATCTTATATTAAAAAAATCTCAAAAACTATTTACTTTAGGCCATACATAAGGTGGGTTAAATTTGTTGCATTTTAGTTGCTCTATCACGTCCTTCCAGTCATCATCATCATCAAAGAAAAACCCTTACAGTAAGATTTAATACATGGTTACTAAATATTTAGATACAATATGGTCAAGAGCAAACCAATTATTTATAAAAATAAAATAAAAAAGATAAAAGTTTGAGTAGGTCCAAAAATTTCCCGAATAAATCACTAGAAACCCAGTACCTGGTACCAGTCTGGGTCCCGCTGCACTACTCATTGTGTTTTACATCTCGCCCTTTCGTATTTTCATACTTTTCAAAGGCGTTTCGGTAGTCTGTTGGTGTTTTATGATTCCCAAAAAAAAAGGGAGTTTCAAGAAAACCTTGGATCCTTTAAGTATACGTACAGCTGAGTACCTCAATTAAGTATCAATCCAAGATTCTTATCTGATAGGTTTAAATTAGAATGAACTAGGCCATATAACTTAGGACATTGACTGTATCGATATTTTTAAATAAGAACGGTGTTGAAATAATTAGCCAAGTTAAAAATACACTCATCAACACTGTCTAGAGATATTGCATGATTTTTCATACAAAAGGGTATGTTTGAGAAGCTATAAAAGCATACTCAAGACACACGGAGGGATATAATTTTCAGATGAGCAAGTGTTAAACCTGAATTTTCAATTCCAGTCAATCAATTTTTTTAGTATTCAAATTTGTTAAAACGTGACGGAGACTGCTTTTTGTATGAAAATAGTGGAATTTTCGCAATTTTTTTTTCATTTTCGTCAAGTTTTCACAAATTTTAAGAAAAATGAAATTCATTGACTATATCCCTCCATGTATCTTGAGTATGCTTTTATAGCTTCCCAAACACACCTCTTTTGTATGAAAAATCGTGCAATATCCCTAGACCGTGTTGATGTGTGTATAATGAATCAACCGACTTGTATATTAAAAATACCTATCAGCAGATAACCAAAACGTCATCGTCATCTAAATATAATATATGCAAGTATTATTTGTTTTTGTTGATTTCTTTAAAAAGCGCTAAATTGATTTCGATAAAATGTATCAAGACTAAATCATAAGTGTACTCTTTCGAACATAAAAAGAATTTTGAAAATCTGATTGACGTGTAACAAATGTAGAAAAAAAACCTTTGAATTGAGAACCTCCTCCTTTTTTGGAAGTCGGTTAGAAAAAAATATTCATTTAAGCCAACTATACCCAAGTATTCGATCAAGTTATAAATAAAAAACTGAAAAAAGAAATATTATTTTAAGTTAAAATTTTAAATACTTACATCAATTTAAATACAAAAGTATCATTTGAAGTGGAATTAATGAAGATTATACTACAGGAAGACTGCTAACGGAACTCCTCAATAAGTATTTTAAGGGGGCGAGGTATTTGTCAGGGTTTTGGTTAAAATACCTATATTTTTAATGGAATAAGTTATGTGCTCGATGCTTCTAACGTTGTCAATGATTACTTGCATTTTAATTTATATTTGGTATTTTCTGTGGAAGAAAAAAAAGACTTCCACGCCAGAAAGCTTCACTCCCGTCAGAAAAAAAAAATTAATGAGCCAGCTGCCAACTCTTCCCAGAGATACTGTAGAAGCCAACAAGTGGGCCATGAGGAGTTACATCGTGGTTATAGTTATATAGGTATATCGTGGGCGAAAGGCTGACAACCTATCACCACCTGAAAACCCTCAACATGTATGTCAAATATGGCGTCAAGTGTTTCTAGAGCTCTGCCTACCCTGACAGGGACTTGATAAATGGAAAAAAAAAATGTAGTACTTACGCTAGGAATGTTATCGCTAGTGCAAACCCCCTCGCTGAGGAGGCGGTCTCTGATCTCCCAGGCGAAGATCGAGGGGCACTCGCGCTTGTACTGCGCAATCTTGTTGACAACCTCCGCGGTCGCCACACGGGGCTTGGAGCCGCCGATCGCACGGGGCCTGATTGACCCCGTCTCGTAGTACCTGCAGCATGGATGAAGGGTTAGTTGGCTGATTTTAAGGCGTATCTTCCACTAGTCAATGGCGTCTCAATAGCGGTTAAATGACGTGGCGAGAACTACATATTTAATTTTCATATACTTGCTGACAGCCACCCCAACCAGCAGCTCGAGAACGATGTACTCGCGTGCGGTATTCGCCGCGGTCCTATGTCAAAATGTCAACATTGACAACGCCAGAGGACGAGTAAGTCGCGGGGCCCTCGCGCAATCAAAGTGAAGTTGGCAACGTCCCGAGTGATGTGCCACGCGAGTTTGTCACGCATTATGTTCGAGCTGCAGCAGCGAAACAGTGAAAAAAAAAAAGACGTGTGGCACTCGGGGACTGCCGCGGTAAAGCTATTGCATAGCATTTTGTATCAACTTATGCAATTATAATTAAAAGTATCCCTCTACTTTTAATTATAATTGCATAAGTTGATACAAAATGCTTTGTAAAAATTTCAAAAAAGTTTACCATTTTTTTTTGTTTTTTACGGCCGCCATCTTGGATTTTAAAATGGATGTTATTTTCTCAATCAGCACCCCCGAAAACCTATTAAACGACACCCATGACGGTTTTTTACAAAAAATACATGTCCGCCATCTTGGATTTCAAAATGGATGTCATTTTCGGAATCAGAACCCCCGAAAACCTATTAAACGACACCCATATCGGTATGCCCGAAAATTTCATATCCGCCATCTTGGATTTTTGGTGGGGGGAATCGAGACGCTCCGGGCTTTGCCCTTCGCGTCACGATTCCCCCAACTAAAATCCAAGATGGCGGATATGAAATTTTCGGATGGCGGTCGGCGGGTAATATGCTTGGTGATGCTTCGGGCTTCGCCCTACGCGGAGCTCGGCCTTCGGCCTCGCCCTATACGCAGCTCGCCTCGGCCTACGGCCTCGGCTTGCGCGTTCGGCTCGGTCTGCGACCTTGCCTCACCTTAAAAATCTAAATTTGTATGGCGGCCATCTTTAATTAGGGGGGGGACGCTCCGGGCTTCGCCCTACGCGGAGTTCGGCCTTCGGCCTCACCCTATACGCGGCTCGACTCGGCCTTCGGTCTCGCCTCACCTTTAGAATCTAAACTTGTATGGCGGCCATCTTGGATTTGGGGGGGGGGACGCTCCGGGCTACGCCCTACGCGGAGCTCGGCCTTCGGCCTCGCTTTTTACGCAGCTCGCCTCGGCCTACGGCCTCGCCTCGCAGCGTGGTGTCGTGGTTCGGCTCGGCCTGCGGCCTCGCCTCACCGCTCCTTGTATGACGGCCATCTTGGAAAATGGTGGAATCGAAAAAGTGACCCGATATTCGGAATCATCGACCCCCAAACCCCCCAGATACCGATTTTCGTCCGGATCGGAGCAACTTCATTTTATTAATATTATTATTATTATATTATATTATTATTATTTCTGATGTATCTTCAACATATTCTCTCCGTGGAGGTAGATTTGCACTTATATTTAATTCATCTGGAATTCTTTTTAATCGCAGCCAGTGTGTCGTGTAAAGTAACCATCAAGCGGCAAACTGTCGCGCAACATCGCATTGGTTCGATATTACCATAAAACTATGAGAAAACGGATGATCAAGGACTTAATTTTTGAACAACTCACATATACACTCATGCCTATACAATTATTTCAATGGCATCTTAATAGTGGTGAAATGACAATGATGACCATTTTATCCGTTCAGGTGGCGAAATTGAGAACTATCGAAACCTCATACATTTGATGACAGCTACTTACCTTGACTGGCGGCTAGGTTCAACTTTCATTTGCCGGTAGCGCTGCTAGTTAGGCGGTTGTCATCCAGTAACAGGTTTCAATAGTTCTCAATTTTGCGATCTGAACGGTTAATGGTCGCCATTGTCATTCACAGAGTTCGATTCCCAGACCCGCACCATGTATACATGTTCTGGGATCGAACTCTGTACCTACCTTTCGCTTACGAGGACGAGTTGTTAGCCATTATAATAATAAAATCATTTATTATCAAGCGTCTAAAGCCTATACGATGAAGCCATACTGTCACATCATTAATTGACCGAGCGAACACGAAGGGCGAGCGAAGCGTCTCCGTTTCAGCTTGGGCAAAAATGCTTTTGTGGTCTGTCCGGCTGTCTGTCCGGATGTTCTCCTCTGTAGGTCGCATTTTCCTACCGCATCTCGTGAAGTTTTGTGAGCAGGTTTGATAATAATAAAGAATTTTTTTGTCGATTCAGTTTTTGGATTTTTTTCAAAATAGTGGAGCCATGGGGGTTGAAAACGTTGTACTATTTCAGCGTTTAATTTTGACCCGTGAAGTTTACAGCTTACAGAGGCACTAGTAATAATTAGAATGAAGGAAGAGTTCTATATCTTTTTATTCTGTGGGTCAGTGTCCTGTTACAATGTCGTGCGGGGATCAGGTTTACGCTGTTTTCAGTTTTTATTCGCCCTGTTGGCCAGCTGACGGTATACCGTCACCGCACTTTCTATACTTATGGTTTTAATTTTAAAGGTTTGCATACGTTTAAACTTTAAATTTCAAACTAATAAGATACATACGAGTATCTATGGAGTGCCTTTAAATTAATTATCGAAACTTTAGCTCGTGATTTTCCCTCATAGAACCCATACGAAATCATCAAAAAAAATTAGACTCTAATTTTTATTATTGAATTGGTCATTCTATTTAGAAAAATAACCTGGCCGACGCGACGTGCGTAAAATTGAGCTAATTTTGACAAATCTATTCTCATATGCAGTCCTGCTGCAGGCTTATCGCAAAAACTGCTCCTGCACGTCCGCTGCAACTTAACAAGCGTTTGGTTGCAGAAATTCAGCAGTTCACATATGATTTTGACAGTTTTGTTTGACAATAATTAGTTGGCATTGACTTTTTAAAGGCTCTAGAGAACTGAAGAGTTTGTTTGAATCGTGCCGATCAGTGGTCTAGTCTATGGCTATTCCAGACCCCAAGAAGCCAGAGTCTAAGTATTTATATTTAAATGTCTATAAAAAAATGCAGTTGAAACTTTAATTCTGTCGAGCATGTATTAAAAAAATATACCAAACGTCAGTTTCTTTATTTTATTTTGACCGCAAACGAGGAGTGATATTTAATGCTTTTTAAAATAAAAGTATTAGGTTACACGTCTACGAACAACCTTGAGCGTCACCTTATCGATATGTGTCAGACAAATTGAATAATTTGGCCGTTTACAAATGGCCATTCTTTAGCCATCATAGTTAAATTCACGCTGGACTGGAATTTAAAGAAAACACAGGATATGCAAGCTGCAATTAACCAGCCAAAGTACTACATTTTTGTTCTGTTGCAATCATATGCGGCACTTGTTATAACCCTTACTGTTTAAACGTACATTTACACTATCAACGCAAATTCCTAGTTAATAGCGGCATAATCAATGTTACCCTTGATTTGAAAGTCACCCCATAAAATGGCACGAGCAAAGCATTTGTGTTTTGTTTACCCTTGGCCAATCTCAATAATGAAATGATTTTAAAAGACCGAAAGTTAAAACAATTTTGAGGTTTTTAAATTTATAAATAATACTCTATCAATTTCATGGTCGTAAGTCGAACTTTACTATAGTCCAAGAGTCTAACACATTTTGCGGTCACCAGTTATAAAGTGTGTTCGATAGTGGTCTTGCGGTTTCGCGGTTACGACCAGTTTCACGCAGGATTCGTTTCAACTGCATTTTTCAAATAGTTCAGTATTGAGTTGCCCATTTGACGATTGATTGCGGTTAACTGTTTCATTAGAGGTTTCTGTGTCTAATTAGCTTAGTTTCGTGGCTTACACGGTTGATAGGGAAAGTGAGATTAAATTAGGTTACAGCTCTCTTTTTTTCACAAGTACCTAGTTTCTCAGCTTTTTGCATAACAGACTGACGTAGATTACTCTATTATCAAGACCACTAGTGGTATCTTAGTTTTACAGAAATACAGCACCTTGATTTGAGATTGAAGCGTAAAAAGGTTGTATTTTCATGATGATAATTTTTAAAGAAAACATGATGAGGAGACTTACCACGTATTAGCTAAATTACGTGGCTTATCACGTTAGTAGCATGGTAAGCCACGGAATTTTGCTGATATACTGTTAACATCCCAGCCTGTTGCAATAGATATAATAGCAAACATTGATCTGCCAAGTGGGTATCGTGAAGACGCAGCTGACACCGCCATGCCTCACCACAGAATGTTGCATGGCCGCTTTCTAGAGTAATTCTAACTCTAGATGACTTAGTAGACACTGACCTGCCGAGTATCTTGGAGACGCAGCCGTTGGAGACCTGCAGGATGCGGCTGATGTCGCAGGGCCTCGCTCCGGAGTGGGCCAGCTCCACGATCTTCTGCCGCGTCGAGTCCGGCAACGGCCTGCCCCCTACAAACACGCCGCCGAGCTGGTTAACACCGCTGTGACCTGCCGCACCACAACTCCTCTTACTCCAATTAATCACGTCGCAACAAAGTACAGGACAATACATCGTATACGACACAGGAATTATTTAAGAAGGTTGTGACAATATGGTCTCTATTTAATTATATAAACATTAATTGCGACGTCAATAAAAACTGGGGTTGCTTTGGGGACTTCCAATTTCTTTTTTTCATTCCCTCGTTTTAAATAAAATTCCAAATGTTGCAATAATTTGTAGTTTAATTCTGGAACATTTTGGTTGGGAAAATTTTGGTCTGAATCTTTGACTAGGTATAATTAAGTTCAAGTATGATTAAGGGCGAGTTCAAATAGCATAACCACATCGACATAGTTACAAATAAATCTGTCAAAATCAACCTTTGGTGAAAGTCGACCATAATGAAATGTCTAAGTCAATTTTTTGTGTTGGAAAATGCGAGTGAAACTGTTGCATAAGATTTGAACCTACTCAATACTTTTTAAGAATGCTACAAAAGTAATCTCAAGAGTTCTCTGACAAATGTCAAACTTCTTGTTTTTTCTAAATTGTCCATTCGACTCGCCTTTTAACCTTGGATGTCTTACCATAAATAAAGTTGATTGATGTTTTGTTTATTCCATGCTTATAAGTGTCATAGGTATCTCTCTTTCAACCTCTCGGGTGGTTAATCAGTCCATGAAACTGAACAACTTCCCCAAGGCACATTAGTCAAAATACGAAAAAAAAAATTTGATCTCCCGTACAAAATGCGCTATATGCCGATGAAGTTTGTATGGGAACTCAAAAATTTCTTTTCGTATTTTGACCTATGCTCCTTGGGAAAGTTGTTCAGTTTCATGGACTGATTAACTACCCGAGAGGTTGAAAGAGAGATACCTAAAGCCCTGTATATATTTTAACTTTTTTTAATTATTTTTTTTGTGGTAACCCAGCCTGTATTGTAGAACAATTGTAATCTATACATTAGTCTTGTCATATAAAGTAAGGGGTTTTCCTTCCGAAAATGGAAATAACTAGTCACACTTTCGGTTCTCAATGCAAATAACTTATAATAATTAAAAAATATATTTTTTTTTTCAATCAAATTTCGTAACACTATTGGAAGTCAATAAAAAAAAATGATCAGTCCATTTACCTACTCGTTCTGGGGGTACTAAGGGTATTCGAAAACGAATTTTCTTAGACGTATTTATTTATTTATTTGATTAAATATTCTGTTTTAATAAACATTTCTGGGGTCAATTGGGGTCAATCAACAAGCAGTATTCGTATTCGGAAGTGTTTCCCTTACACTCTGTAGACTAATCGAGTAAAAAGTAGAGATTACATGTTCAAGAATAACCTGTAGTACACACGGCAGAACATCAGGCTAAACATGTTGACCTTGACGTCGCCCTTATATCGTTTGTAATAGTGCCGGATTTTGTAATGCAAATGTGTAACCTGATGTGCTGCTGTCAGTACATTGCTGAAACATGAGCGTGTGTATCAACCATCATTATCATCTTCATCATATGTCCCCCACAAATGGGCAAGGTTTCCCACCCTCAACAGTGTATATAGATTAAAAAGGTACAGCAAGAATGGCAGTCACCATTACCTTTACCTTTGTGGGCGAGGTCGTCCATGCGGTCCAGCAGGTTCCCGTCAGGGGGCCAGGGGCTGATGGGCGCCAGCTGCTGGGCCGGCAGCATTGTGTACACCCCGTAATCTTCTATGATGATGCCCTGTACAGAGACATCAATCTCATTCTAGGCTACCATGGACGTTGAATCTGATCACGTTTTATCTCAAAATTGCTACAATACAAAGTGTTTTTTTTTTCATTTAACTTATTACTGTTACCGGCCTATAACTTTTAATTAGTTAATTAGATCTACGAAAAAATCTCAAAAAATTATACAAAGGCAAAACAGCTGATCGCGCGAGTTGTATGGAGATACGAAATATTTTTTTCATTTTTTAATCTGTGTTCCTCAGGGAAAGTTGTTAAGTTTAATGGGGAGAGTCATCCCCTGAACACCAGTCTGGCAATGCGTTAACAACATCCGTTTGTTCTGTCGTTTTCATAGACGTAAAGTATATACTCGTAGTATAAGGTATTACAAACAGTTAATTTTTTGAATTTTTATTAGATTTCAACCTCCATCCCGTCCAAACGCAGCGGTACTCAGCGGTCAGATAACTATAATCGTAAAGTTTCGCTAACTAATTTAAAGTAAGTTTATGTAGTTCAAGTCATTTGTTAGAAAATGAGGTGTGACCTACACTGCCAGCTCTTATAGGCCTCGATCATGTATAGTAGACTGAGATCTCAGGACCGCCAGACCTTACTTATTTTCTTAGTAACCAAAAGCGTGAGAAAGAGTAGTGCTAATATGTACTGTTAATATATGAATACCTGCTAGCCTGGGCCGACGGCCAATTTTCAGCTACCAGGTTCTGAAGGTACTTACAAAAATTACTCACTTGTCTTGAAGTCTGGGTGCTGATGTCTTATAGAATAAAATTAATTAAATATAAAAATTAATGATCAACACTGCCAGACACTCTCCGTGTAATTCCTGTCAGACGCTTTATAGTTTGCAAGTATATTATGCGGTGGCACCTACAATCTGAGCCGTGATTTTTTAATGTGATGTTCAAGGAACTATAACAATACTTTTTATAGCACCCAGACTTCAGGACAAGTGAGTAATTTTTGGAAGTACCTTCAGAACCTGGTAACTGAAATTTGCCCGACGGTCCAGGCTAGAAGGTATTCATATGTTAATAGTACATATTAGCACTACTCTTTCCCACACTTTGGTTACTGAGAAAATAAGTAAGGTCTGGCGGCCCTGGGATCTTGGTCTAAAGCAGAGGTTCCCAAACTTATTTTGTCGAACGCCCACTTTGAAAATCAGTTATTTTGTAGCGCCCCCCATTTTTTTTTCACCTTAAAAACCTCAATAACATATGAGTCTCGCCTGGCGTTCAATTAAACCTACAAGCTGTCCGGTGGCAGAATTCAGATTTAAAATAAAAATAAAATAAAAGATATAAAAACAAGTAATTAAAAAAAAAAATCATCCAAATGTCCATCACATTGGACACACTCTTTAAATCTGGCCTCAGTATTCCGTGCCGCTCGCTTAAGCAAAAGTGATAGGATGGCATCAATGTCGAGAACGATATTTTCCTTAAGCGCTGCGATGGTCGTTGGGTTGGTTTCGTAAACTTTATTCTTGAGGTAACACACAAAAAACCCTAACACAAAAAAGCAGATCTGGTGACCTGGGAGACCAAGGAATGTCGCCAAAACGGCTTATCAGTTTTCCAGGGAAGGAATCTTGATGAAGTGCCATGGTCTCTCTAGCAGTGTGAAGGGTGGCGCCAACTTGTTGAAACCATGTGTGCGCAGTAACCACACAACCATGAACAATGTGTGCGCTTGAAACCATGTGTGCGCAGGTTCTCTTAATATTGGCAGAAATAATTCGTTCAGCAAGCGCTGATAAGAAAAACCGTCCACACTTATTGCTTGCTCCTAATGAGTTTCGAAAAAAAAATGGTCTGATTATTCCACTGCTTGATAATGCACACAGCACACCAAATCGTCACATTGGGACTGTGCAAAGGCTGCTGATATTTTAGATGTAAGTTCTGTCCTTTATGCGACCAATAATGTCAATTCACTTCCATTGAGATGAAAGTGGGCTTCGTTACTCCAAAAGATAGTGTTACCGTAAGAAATCGCTATAACATTGTCTCGCAGAAACTTTTACGCGAATAATTGTAATCGTTATGCTTAAGTGTTTGTAAAATCTGAATTTTAAAAGGACGAAATTTAAGATTCTTCTTCTTAATTTCATGCACGATAGTCTTTGGGAGCTCTAGGCAGCCGCTTTTTTGCACACGGATTGACGCGGATTTTTTTCAAGCTGTTCGCTACGAGTTCAATGCGAACGCTCGTTGTTCACCTGTCCAATGCGACATCGTGATTAAAAATCCGAATAAATGACGAAGCTAATTTAATTTATTGCTCATTTCTTCTACTTCCCCGACCAGTGGTTTCAGAGAAATTTGAATTTGAAATCCGAATTTTGCCACCGGATACCCTGTATATTCTAAACGAGATTTTTCTTACCAGAGAGAGAGCAATAATAATGCAACTTTACAATATTAACAAAATTAGATATACTTATTTTTAATACGTGTCTTTAGAGGTGGGGACCTCACCTGCGACACTTAAAGACACGAATATTTTTCAGTGTTTGATACAAATTACTTAAGATATAAATAGCGTTGTAATAAAGAACGCAATAAAAATAATAAATATTTAATTTATTTTTAGTTTATATTTTTTACAATAAAAAAGTATATAAATATGAACTAATAAATTGATGTTGTGTAGTAAGAGGATTTTAATTTCAGTGAATTTTAAAATATGAAATAGCTGAAGTTACAAATCACCAGCGCCCCCTAATTTTTTCTGGGCCCCTTACCGCCCCCCTCTTGGCCTCCAGCGCCCACAAGGGGGCGTTATCGCCCACTTTGGGAAACACTGGTCTAAAGGAAGTAACATATAATATCATTGTCTAAAGGCATCTATCTACGATTGAAACCTGTTCTTGTCACTGTGGCGTCTGACACTGTCATCTGTATAACAAGTGTTGAATTTAGTTTCAGGAAAATTGTAATTTTAGGATGGGTTACTGCAAAGCCATCTTCCATTTCGCTCGTTTCACTCCTTGAAATAATAGTGGGCCATTGTTACTGTCATCTATATGGCGCAAGAATATGTGTACTGACATACGATCCCCGAATGTACCGGTCGTGGACTTACAGAATTGTCTTTGTTTAGTGAGTGAGCACAGAAGAATCTCTTACCAACGAAGCTGCTATCGCAAGCGTTAGCCCTCTATTCCTATTAGATCAATCAACTGAACGACCGAGATAAAAATTTGATTAGGTTTTCAGATATGTGTAGATAATTTACTCTAACAGTTCTAATAATAATACTGTCAAACAATTATTTAATTTCTCATTTCATACTTTATGGCCCGTATTACAGAAGGAGACTCAAGTCTTGATCTATACTTAAGTATTGATAGTCTCTTTCTCTCACTATCAAAATGACAAAGATGACTACTACATAAGTATATAGATTAGAGTCTAAGTTGCGTTCTGTAATACGGGCCGGGCCTATGACTCATCCTGCTTGTATGACATGAGGTTAGTTTGCGAGTCCTTAGACGTGACTGTCTATGAAGTAAAACAAAATTCTCGCGGAACCCATACAAATTTCTCCAAAAAAGGGGAAAGTAGGACCATTTAGTAGGCCGATTCACATCCTGTACACCATTGCATTGCTGACTAACTAAAAACCCTCCAATATTTCAATTTTCAATAACATGTCAGAAATGTTTATCAAAATGTAGCAAAATTAAAATTCATCGATGCATTCAACCTTGCCGTAACCAATAGTTTTTTCCAAACAGAAATGTGATATTACATGGTACTGTGTGAAAATGTTAGGTTCAAGATGTTTTAACAAAGTAGTGATACGTAGTTTTGTGATACTCTTAATATGTAATAATAGCTGCGCGATATTAAAGACTCCTCGTCTTCTGTACATTGGACACAAACAGTATGGAAATACTCTGCCTACGTTTGCGGGTAAGCCACAAGAATGTTACCAGGTAAACTTAGGCGGCTATTCCTCTGATCATTGGCGTCTCAGTGGCGGTGGAATGACAATGAATGGTGACCATCATAACAGTTCAAGTGGCGAAATTAAGAACTATCGAAACCTTATACATTTGATGGCACCTTGACTGGCGCTACTGGTCGGATGGTTGTCATTAAGGCGACTACAGCACCTAAATTACGATTTTATGATGCGTAGATAAGTATGACGCACTGCATTAAATCGAAGAAAAAAAATGCTACGGTAATATTCAGGACATAAACTAGATAAGTAGTTTGCTGAAAACATGATTCAGTACTTTTGGTTCGATAGAAAAAGCTCACAAAGTCACCTCTAAATACCAATATTATGTATCTTTTAAGCTGTAAAAACGATAGTAAAATGCACACAGGAACTTGAATTTGCTATCAAAATTTTCGTAATTGAACACTCTCGATAAGTAGTTAACGCATTTTTCGATTTAAGCTGTTACCTTTCCATAAATCTCATTTTTCTAACTTTCGAACATATTTTTACGCACGCACGCTTTCATAGTCCGTAAACTTCGTGTATCGACACTGTTCGCACCGCCGGCCCAGGCCTGTTGAGAGACGGAGATGGCACTATTCCTATGTGTGCTGCCTTTATCGGGTGCTGTAGTCGCCTTAAGTGTTAGAGGGTTTGATAGCTCTCGATTTCGCCACCTGAACTAATAAAAAAAACACCATTTTCATTCCATCGCCATTTTGACGCTGTTGGTTAGTGGAGTAGCCGCACCGACGTCTGGACAAACTTGGCCTAAGATTTCCAGCTTGGTTGAAATTCATTATTAGTCCCAAACTACCAGTTTTCTCTTCTAAACTACCAGTTTGTGATAGGTTTTCTCTTCTAATAGTGATGTGTCACTATTACGTTAGATAGATAGATAAAAACGTTGAGCTCGTCCTATGCAGCACATTTCAATATCACTACCATAAAACTAATTCAATAAATAATCGTAAAAATAAAAAAATAATTTTTATCTATATTAATATTATAAAGAGGAAAGATTTGTATTTTTGTATGTAACGAATAGGCTCCGAAACTACTGGACCGATTTCAAAAATTATTTCATCATTAGGATGCTATCCCTGAGTAACAAAGGCTACATAATTTTCCCGAATTCCCACGAGAACGAAGTCCCGAGCGGGATGCTAGTAATAAATGAATAAATAATCGTTTATTTGCTCAATGCAGTTGATACACAATCTATTGGGTATCTGAACTAGTATAATTAATTATGTAACAAAAGATTAAAGCAAAAAGGTAGGTACCATCAGGTCTCAAAACTACAATAAATGCAGATTTTCAGACCTGCTTTGGAGACACTACTGTTATTTTAATTTAACTAGGTATTTTAATTTAAAGCGCTTGCTACTAATTACAAAAAATAATTACAAAAATAAATTATAAAAAGAAATAACAAAGTCCAATTGTCCTAAGTTCAATTTGACCGGATACATTTTATTGTATGTGTCTCATTAACCAAAACATGTAAACATTTTTCTTCTTCTTATCGTGTAGGTATAGTCAAGAGTGTGGCGGACTTGACTAACCCTGGTTTCAGAGTTTTCAAATCGCACAATGGCCTCTGACTTGATTTTAACATTTTAATAACTGTATAAATCATGTAAACATTAGCTTACTTACTTAAGTAGGTACTTACTGATTTTAAAATCTCGATAGAGACATAGAATAAACACACATCTAAGTAGCAAAAGTTTTTTTTCTACAATTCTGCGTGAAAGCTGTCTGGAAGTAACAAAATACATTTTTAATTTATCGAATAAACTAACTCAAAATCTGTTTGTTATGTGTTTATCTTTCAGCTCAATTTAACAAACAAACCGCAAATCAATTTTTGGGTCAACAAAAGTGGTTTCAGCAACAGTTTAAAACAAAAATGACTGATAATAATCGCGAGAAGGTATTTAAATCAAAACCACATGCATGGATTATTGAAAATCCGGTAGAGTCTGCTTTACCTCGTTACATCAACAGTATGGAACAGTTAAAAGGCATCCTAATCCAGAAAATAAATCAGCAGAATCAAAAGCAGACAGTTGTTTATACAATGCCAACCTCACAGCAGAGACTTCGTCAAATTACTGATTTAGAGCTAATTATTAAGAGAATCCTTGATGCTAATTCAGGCCGCGTGCTAACTAACGGACATAGCATCCATTCCTTAGAACCTGCAGTGCATTCATATGTACCAGACGTTCCAAGAAATAACAAAAAGCCACGTTTAAATGCATCCCACACTGTGGTTGAATTCCACAATAACATTAATACACCTGAAGACCATAAGATGTCTGTAAACCTTAGTAATGCCAAATCTAAACCTGTGGAAATATATCCTAAGATGACTAAGCTAATAAGACTGGGACCCTTCAGGCCTTCTGTGCCACGAACAATGGTCAGAAAAAAGATAAGAAAGATCAGAAAGAAAAGACCAACAAGCACAAAAGAAGTAGAAACGAATCCGGTAAAATCCAGCCTTAGTTCAGCACATCTTTTAGCGGCAACGAACATTCCATCGAATTTGGTAAAAAAATGGATAGTAGAGATAAAAACCACCGAAATATTAGAATCTAAAACAACGTCTGTAGTTACTAAAACTGTAGAAAACGCAAATACAACTACTGAAGTAACTCCTTCAGGTACTGTGAAAAAAGTAACCACTGTAGACGAGGCAACCTTGAAAATCCTGTCAACAGAAGGTTTGAACATTACGAATGAAGAACGTTTCCACACACAAAACTCGAATCAAAATAGTACTCCAACAGAAATCCAAAATGAACCAAAAGAAAACTTAGCTAAAACAATCTTACCTGCAGAAAGTAAAAAAAAAGAAGATACACCCGCAGAAAGCCCAATTGAAAAAAATTTTACTACAGGAAACCTACTTAATGTAAACTTACCTACAGAAGGTCAAGTTGAAGAAAGACCATCCACGGAAAATTTGAATAAAATGATTCCATCTACAAAAATCCAAAGTGTAAACCACTCACTCATAAACAACACACAATTAGAAAGTCGAACTGTAGGAGGATTGCCTATACAAAAAGTAGTTGAAGAAAAGTCATCTACTCTAAGGGCACTTGAAGACAGCTCTCCTACAGAAATAACAGTTAAAAACGATGCACCTACACAGAGACTTGAAGAAAGTTTGCCTGCTAAAGCAGCTGAAGAAAATTTGCCCACAGAAAAGCCAGTTCAAGACCACTCGTCTGCACTAAGAGTTGGAGATAGCTTACCTACAGAAAAAGCGGTTCAATTAAATTCGGCTACACAAAAAGTTGAAAAAAGCTTGCAGACTGAAAAAGCGGCTGAAGAAAGCTTGACAAGTCAAAAAGCAGCTGAAGCAAGTTTAAATACAGAAAAAACAGTCCAGGACAATATGCCTACACAAGAAGTTACAGAAAACCTGAGAGCGGTTAATGAAACTTTATCAACACTGGAGGCAGCTCCAGAAACCTCGACTGTAGGGACGGCAGTTAATGACAACTCGCCTGATCTATCACCTCTAGAAAAGGCAGGTGAAGAAAATATGACTACACTAGAGCCAATTCCAGAAACTACAACTGCAGAAACCGCAGTTAATGATAATTCATCGGTAACATGGGGCGCTGCAGAAGTCTCCCCTTTAGATAAGGCATTAGAAGAAAGTGTCCATTCAGAAATACCTGCTGAAAAAACGGAAAGCCCAACTACAACATCTACCATAAGGACTCTAGGGGTGAGTAATTATTTTTGAACGATGTAAGCGGATCAGGATAAAATAAGTCCATCCACTATTTCTTATGCGGTCTCTATAATATGTTGCTTTCAAAAGGACCGACTTTCCTCCCATGATATCCCGTAGAAGAGAAACAAATAATAATAAAAATGTTCTTGGACAAATCACGCAGCTCCATCTAACCCCAAAGTAAGCAGGGCTTGAGTATGGCTAAAACCCCTTTTTTTGTAAACATACATACCGGCTTACATACCGATATTCTTTTAATAACATAAAAATGCAGGTTCTAACTCACTGACTCGATCATCAACGCCCATCCCTTGGACCCAGAATGCTGAAATTTGGCACGCAAGTTTCTTTTATAACAAAGGCAAGGAATAAGGAAGGATTTTACGTAACTCACAAGGGAAGGAAGTCCCGGACATCCTCTAGTTATAAATAAATCCTCAGACTTCTCACGAATACGTGAAAACACGATTTTCAAATAAATAAAAAAATTAAATACGGTCGGGAAATGAACCTCTATCATTGTACATGTTTGTGTAATGTTAATATCAAAGGTTTCAAATTTATTCTCTATCGGAGTGGGCAGAACAACGACACATACCTATGATTGTACATACAATATAAATGTAACTGATAGCTGTCTGTACATGGAAGATATACATATACCTATTAATTAAACTATTACTGGGAGCCTTCGTAAACGCAAAAGAACCCAAAACAACGATTGTTAGAATTTTAACCTGTTTGTCAATTTATCTACTTGTCTGTACGTTTGTGCGCGATAATCTCAGAAACGACTTAATTGATTTGATGCGGTTTTACTAAAGTATTGTGGTAAGCTTCTCTTAAAATTTAGTATGTTTCTTGTCCATCAGTTCTTAAATAAAAAAGTTATATCAGTGTGAAAAATCACGTGGAACATATTTTTATACAGGGTGGAATTTTGTAATGCCACCTGAAGGGAAAGTACTCCGGTAGATAGAAAATTGTACTCAAAGAAAACATTCCTTATATTTAAAATAAAGAAAACTGCATTCAAGGATTTTTTGGAAATTCTCTTGCCACACCCGGGAAAGTAACCGACTAAAATAAATAAACGAAAACCATACATTATTTAATCTATAAATAAAAGACTTTCTCCAGCGCGTCACATCGAGGCAACCTGCCCAACATACTGGCAGCATTACCGCGTTGCAACGATCAAACTTATTAGTTATGCAAAATAACTGCCAGCTCTCCTGTCACCCGTTGTCTCGATGAGACGCGTAGAGAGGCTCTTCATTTTTTTTTTTTTGCTTCGGCTACCCATGGGCCTAAGGTCTCCACTGCAAATGGCACAAAGATATAGTTACTGCCTAACACGCTGTATTTTCGGGATTTTAAAAGCTCTGCCAAGTTCGCCGCCGTGCCTGCTCTGATAGAAGTCGCCAGTACGTCTGAAGGTTCCAGTGCAGTGTGTCAACACACGTAGCGTCACATACGAGACACTTGCCAAGTTTCCAGGGCACAAGCGTCAACCTGTCTGGACGCTTAGCGTCCGCACGCACTATTCCGCTCGGTTCAAGAACCGACGGAATACCAGCAGTGGCAAGTGCCCTACGGATAACGTCGTTTAAAGATGCGTGGCGTGGAATTTGACCAGCACTTCTTATACCGTGATGTCCCAACTCGTTGACCATTTCCCCACAAACGCATCGATGTCGTTAATTGAAAGGCACACCCGGTCGAAGCCCAATGGCAAGAGAAAAAGTGCGGTTGTCTAAGAAGGAAGGAGCTAAGTATTCTACGGCAAAATGGGGAAGTGGCATGAGTAAAGGATAAAAAGGCGGACAGAGCATAATATTAGTAGGATATTGTCTCGTTTGCTATGCGGCGGCGTCAGCGCGGTGGCGGTTCAAACTTTATAATAAAGTTTGAAAAATGAAATCGCTGGTAAAAAGATGCATAAAATTCGTTATCTTTGTAGTCGTTTCTCTATTTTGTAGACATACCACAATGGTAAACAATATTAATTACAAATAAGTTACATTTTAATTTTTTTAACTGGATAGAACAATTATTAACGTCTCAACCGAAAAAAATAAAACTTTGCAACATTTTTTATAGTTTACGTATTAATTTATGTTTCGATACAAGATTTATTTGTGACGAGCTAGTACAATTTTATCCCGATCCGTTAGTACAGCTTGTATAGAATTGAGCTGATGATTTGCCGGACAGCCGCTGGGTTGGTCGAGTGGTAGTTCGATTCCCAGTCGGGGCAAATATTTGTGTAAAAAGCAAATGTTTGTTTTCGGGTCATGAGTGTTTGTGTATGGTTCAAGAGACTTGTAAAGAGGCAATGAGGCTGCATGCGGCTCGCTCTCAACCTCCTTCATCATCTTATTTTAAATAGGAATTGCACATATTGTTTTTTTAAATTAAAAATATTTGCATTTTATCTGAAAGTTACGCATTCAGTTTCAGTATGCGCCTGACCTCGGAGCTCAGACCTACCAGAAAGATATATTTTCTGTCTTTAAACCCCGATAAAAAAGAGGGGTGTTATAAGATTAACGTGTGTATTTGTATGTCTCTGTATCTGTGTGTGGCATCGTAGCTCCTAAACGAATGGTCTGTTTTTATGCCGTTTTTTTGTTTGAAAGCTGACGTGATCGAGATGATTCTTAAATATATTTGGTCAAAATTGATTCAACTGTTTAATAGTTATAAAAACTTAATATCGGGGGTGAAATTTAGAGTCATTAATCAAGTTATAATTATGTTATACTTATTTCTAACTTATTTTAAAATCAATATGTTTATTAAATGTTTCGTCGACAATACTCTATGTGTTACTTGTAAAATATTAAAGAGGTTTACAATAATTTTAAGTATTGCTTTAGGTAATTCGTTTCCTCGCAAAGTGCCACTTACTAAGAGCACCACCTAATGTCTATCCGTGGGTATTATAAAAGTCGTCAATATTGGTTTCTGCATCAGAAAATTGTTCCGTCGTATTTACATATTTTTTTATCAGTCGGCGATCGCCTGAGTGTAGCCACTATATACAGTTCTTTTCCCAGCAGTGGCATTACTTTTCAAATTAATTATGTTTTTCTAATAAGAATATTTCCTTTTTTTTTTCAGAGACCACTAGTGTTTGCGTCTGAATAAATAAAATATTTTGTAGATTTACATAAAAATAATATAAAATGATTTAAAACTATTTCAGTATGAGCATATTTTTTTACACCTTCAAGACATTTAGCTATTATTTTTAAAAGAATAAATAACTGACTTTTACAAATTTTAAATGTAATGAATTGATTGGTTTTTAAAGATACAGAGGTACCTAAAAACATTTTTGAAGGTTCTTCTAAATAAAAATATACTTGACCAACTATAGAATCACAATAACAAATAAAAAGTTATAAAGTAAGTTGTTTTAATATTTACCTTGACAAACTCCAAGAAAGAAAATCCAAGTTATTGCCTAAGCAATAACTGCAACAATCTTCAACTGGTGGCGTGTAACATCACTTTACAATTTATTTACAGTCCACAAATAAATAGGCTGTAACTCTAAAAGTGCCTTTGCCTAGTAACGCAATCGAATTCCCGCCAAACTAAACGTCAAACTGTCAAAAGCGGGAACATTGCGCTCCTGAATACCCGATAGCCGACACTCCACTGATTACAAATCACAATCTCACGTGGAACGGTATTGCCTGTATAAACCTTTATAACTAAGGGCTCGAGATAGCTCTATTCCCCTACACGCAGACGAGAAAGAGACAGCAACACAACTCTGTATCAACTCCCATTGTAAGCCGCTTACTGCATCTAGGACTGCTCATTTGTTGAAGCGAGACGCATAGCTTTTTATCTGTTGTTTTAATTCAAGCCCCGCCCACTTCTCATTTTAACCCCCGGGTGGTGGGGCGAGTTGGCACTTTTAAATTATCTATTATAATAAAATTATTTAGCGAAATAAGGGGTTGGTTTTGGTAATGATGTGTTTAATTTATGTCGATATCTTTATCGTCTCGTGAATGGCGTGACAGCAATAACAGTCGAGACGAATCTTATGTTAATTTATAAACCTCGTGACACTGTCGGCCTTCTTATGTTAATACTCTTTTAATTCATATTGACATCTTTAGTGCATCTTTACTATGACAGATGAGTTAAATGTCTATGAAGTTTAAGAAAAGGTGTTTTGTAGACACTTATTGCAATGACGTACAGAATCTAGTACTGACTCACCGACT
Organism: Aproaerema taeniolella; assembly: GCA_949987775.1. Taxonomy (NCBI): domain Eukaryota; kingdom Metazoa; phylum Arthropoda; class Insecta; order Lepidoptera; family Gelechiidae; genus Aproaerema; species Aproaerema taeniolella. The sequence goes on from OX465245.1 coordinate 8,949,790, forward strand.
CATCAACGCCTTGCCTAAACCCTTGGACCTAGAAAGCTAAAATTTGGTGTAAAGCTTTCTTTTATGACGTAGGTAAGGAATAAGAAATTACTTTACCAAATTTTCACGAGAACGAAGTCCCGGGTATACTCTAGTATTTAAATAAAAATGTGGCTAACCGCAAAATTAAAAACGACCCTATTCATCAAAACTAACTAACGAAGAAATAATATATTTTTTTAATTTAAAAGTATTTTTATATCAGAAAAATACGTCTTCGACTCTACCTTCAGCCATAAGGTGTGAAATACAAAAAATAAACATTTTAAAGGGGTCGTTAATTAATAAAATAAGACATAATATTTTATTTTGTAACAAGAAATTAAAGATGTTATGAATTAAACTTGTCAGATGTTACACCTAGTAAAAAAGTATGTTTCCAATAAATGCATGAGTCCCGTTGCCGACACTTTTCTTCTTTTTTTTATCGCACTCTTGTCATACGTCATGTGGCAACTAAAGTTGAGGCTTGTGTCAAATTACGTAAAGTTTAATTTGGCGTGCAGAAGGGTAAGCCTTCCGACAACATTGCGGTTCGTTTTGGTCTCCCCCGCAAACTTGTTAGTCATACTAACATTATCTTTGACCAATGGGACGTACCGCAAGCCTTTTAGCCAATCAATGAGCTTAAAATTATGGTTTCGCGCGCTTCCGAATTTGAATTTCTTTTATTTTTATTTTGTTTTTTAGGTAGGTTAAGAAGTACAAACTTTTTGTGACTCAAAACTTTTTATTTTCCCACTAAATGACAGTCACTTAGTGGGAAAAAAAGTTCATCTTATAATATGGTCCCTTATTAAAAATCTCAATTTCGCAAAATGTTAAAATACTTGAACCTTGACTGAGATACACACATCAACACGATCTAGGGATATTGCACGATTTTTCATACAAAAGAGGTCTGTTTGAGAAGCTATAACGAAAAGCTAAACGAAAATGCACTTTTTGCCTGCTTTTTGTATGAAAATGGTCGAATTTACTTACGCATTTTTTTTTTCGTTTTTGTCACATTTTCACAAATTTCAAGTAAAACAAAATTTATTAACAAGAATTTAAAATTCAGGCATAGCACTTGCTCGTCTGAAAATTATAGCCCTCCATGTATCTCGACTATGCTTTTATAGCTTCTCAAACAGACCTCTTTTGTATGAAAAATCGTGCAATATCCCTAGATTGTGTTGATGTGTACGCTAGCTACAGGTAGCTACTAATATTATAAAGAGAAAGATTGTTTATTTGTTTGTATGTTTGCATTGAACAGGCTCCGAAACTACTGGACCGATTTGAAAAATTCTTTCACCATTAGAATTCTACATAGAACATAGGCTACATAATTTTCCGACCTATAAAGATGAAAACATCTTAAAAGTCTTACCCAGAATATTTAATCAGAACAGATTTTAAACACGATAACATTGATAATGATTAATTTAGAACCATTTACTTATAACGAATTAGTGTAGCTTAGATAATATGCACTTTGCATAGTTTTTTTTATTAAGTACTAGCTTTCCGCCGGGACTTCGTTTCCGTGGGATTTCGGGAAAATCATGTACTCTATGTTCATCACGGATAATGAAGGATTCTAATGGTGATTGGTGAAAGAATTTTTAAAATCGGCCTAGTAGTATCGGAGCCTATTCAATGCAAACAAACAAACAATCAAGTACTTCCTCTATATTTATTATTAGTATAGTATATTAGTAGATAACGAATGTGTTCGCTCTTGACCACTATTAGCTCAGAGGCAATATGTGGCCGAGGATGTAGTTTTGTTTAAAAAATATAACTAAAAGAATACCTACCTATACCTAGGTAAATACATAATTAAATCTTTCAAAACTCTACCCAAATCTTTGAGTGAAGTAATCTTACGGTGAGATCCCCAAGGCTAGGATTACATCAAGGTTGCTTTTTCGTCAAACTTTTCTTGCGACAAAGTCGCGTTTAGTAAAAAAAAAACTTATCATATGTAGCTGTTATAGTATTTTTTATTGCACAAACATAGTTATTAAATCAATTGGAAAAACCAAGTGTACAAAGGCGAGCTTATCTCTAAAAGAGATCTCTTCCAGCCAACCTAACTAGTGAGAAATAGTATATAAGTAGAAGGGGTAGAGAGATTTGCGCACAGAGTTTACAGAAGAAAAAAAAAGGTAATACCAAATAAATACAACAATAATAAAACAATACTTATTACAATAAAATAAATACATAAATATAAAATACATGCATTATATAATACATATATTATATACTCATTAGAGCCTCGAAAGAAAAAACAAAGCACTTGCTTCTTACATAATTTTAACTGTATCCTATGTTTTTGTTTATTCTTCTTATTTTCTCTATTAAGATATCTGCCTATCATTTTATGTGAGTATGATAAAGTTGTCATTCTCACATAAAAACAAAGTTCATAATAAAATGAGTGAAGAAGTCAATCAAATAATAATAAAGTTACGATTAATTGAACAATGAACAAGAAAAGCATTCAGAAGTGATGTTTGCAACAGCCTCTTAATGCTCAATTTGGTCCATCTTACCCGGCTAACTAACTATGGAGAGAGCTTTTTTTCTACCCAATATTATGTAGGCACCTTTTTTTATTCAATATCATTAATCATTACATTTTTTTACCATTGCCCTTCGAAAAACGGTCCGTTTTTCTTCAAAAACAGTGAATAAAACGCTATTTATTTCACTGAGTGAATAAAACATTTTGAATTTGGAACATGCGCGAATATACGGATTTTAGTAAGAAAACAAAACAAAATTTGCAAGGAGGTTGCATACTCTCGCTATAAAAACGTACTAAAAATTTGCTGTATGTAATAACTGGCTATATGGAGTATGGCTCGGTTAAAAAATTTAAATTTAGAAGAAGGAATTCAGCCAATTTTCTGTGCAAATTTCATGCAATTAAAAGTTTCTGTTAAAAGTTTTTGTCTCAAAATCATAAAATGAGTTCGACATCCAGTGATGAAAGTGAACCTCTCGTTCCAGTTTCATTTCGCGTTAAAGTAGCAACTATTGTTGATAATTTACTGTCACAGAGTAATTATTTTCTTTTTCTCGTAATCAATGGTAAAAAGTAGAGTACCTAACACGTGAAAAAAAAATTCATCTCGGCTCTTGTATTCCTCGAAAAGAATTCACCTTTTTTTCACTTGTTGGGTAATCTACTATTATGCCACCGAAGAAGTAGGTTTTGATTTAATTACCTGACATCGATTGGCCGTTATCATGTCAGCCGCAAAGTGCCCACTGCTGGACATAGGCCTCCCCCAAGATCTTCGATTTGCTATACATTGCTTTATTTGGTTTATAATTCTACAGTGAAAGGATCTCCGATTTTCTGTACATTGGTTTATGATTCTACAGTGAAAATCACTTTGTGCTGCAGCAAAATACTACAACAATGCTCCTAATTGCTTGTTGTGTTTAGACAATCATCGATTTACCCAACACGCACGAGTTATCTATGAATAAATTACGTATTTTTTTCTCGCCCACTATAATTTGAATTCAGAACAACGTACTTTACTGTTTTTCGTATTGAGTTTTATTTTATTAACTAAATAATTGAGTGCTGACCTGACTCACTGACTCATCAACACCCAGATCAAACCCTTGAACTTGGAAAGCTAAAATTTGGCACAATTAGTTAAAATTTGGCACAAAGGCCCCTTCAATCCGCAGAGGTAAGGAACAAGGAAGGATTTTACAAAACTCTCACAGGAACGAAGTACCGGGTGTCCTTTAGTTCTTAATAATATTCAGTAATTATTGTGAAGAAAAAATACTATTGTTGTATTTATTTATTTCGTTACCCCTTAAAATATAAATGTAAAAGTTTGTCTGTTTGTCCTTGCTTCACGTGACTTTTTGTACAGGATGTAATTAAAGGTCTAGAGAGTAACATATGCTACTTTTCTCTGAGAATGAAGTCAATTGCGAAAAGGTAATACTTGACAGAATAAAGTTACGTTTTGTAATGAAAAAATTACCCTATTTATTTCTTTTGTCCTTTTTTAAAAGCCAACACTAGGTAAATTTATTGTTTTTGAACGAACATAATCTAGGCTAACGACTTCTCATCATTAGTTACTAATAATTATATTACCTTCGCTTTGAAATAAAAAAGCCTTCTCCACAACTGTGTTGGTAAGGTGGTGCTCAACGCAGTGTGTGCGCAATTGCACACCAAATGGCGGTCTACGGTCTACGGTCTACGGGCTACGGGCTACGGGCTACGGGCTACGGCTACGGCTACGGTCACGGTCGCGGGAAGAAGATGGATGTATTCACTAGTACATCTTTATAAGCTTTTATATTTACATGAAACACTCGTAGCGCATTGGCACTCGCTGTTCGGAATCAATCATTGAGGTTAAGCACGGGGAAAAGAAACTTGATGAATGACCGTAGTAACATAATTCCACAAGCCGGCTTTAAGTCACATGAATAAGATTAAAATTGTAGAAAATTAGTAGGTATTATCCATTTTAATAATTTTGACGGCCGGCTTGGTCGAGTGGTAGTGGAGCTGCCTCTTGATCAACGAGTCCTGGGTTTGATTCCCAGTCGGAGCAAATATTTGTGTAAAAAACAGGTGTTTTTTCTTGGGTCATGGGTGCTTGTGATTGTCTTTATGTGTGTTCCGTGGGACCCACGACACAAATGTGGGCTTTTGAGTGTGTAGCGTTTATTTATTTAAAAAAAAAATAAGTCTACTGCTAACATTTCACTTAGTGACTTTGTTCCCGCGGGGATTTCGTAAAATCCTCCCTTGTTCCTTGTCTCCGTTAAAAAAGAAGCCTAACATAATAATTTTTAATTAAAAAATGTTTATTCGGATTATTACAAAAACCGTCTCATCCATAAACATAATTTAAAGTTAAGTGACAGTTGTTATTTTACTAAAATTAATTTACATTTTAAAATTATTTTAAACTATAAAAAGATTTTCCACTAACTGGGTATTTAATTGTTTAAATGAGTAAGTAGGTATAAATTTAAATAATCTGAAACATACATTACAACAGTTTAAGTCGCTTTTGTAGCTTTATCATAAAGTTGATAAATAAAACAACAAAGGGGTTCGATGATTTTAGTATGGGAGCCGGCCTGTGACCAGACGCCTTGGATTTTCTCGAATGTGATGTCGCAGTTTGAAACCTAGTCACATCGATAGAGGATGGTTAGGTGACCAAAAAGTATACAGGTTCATTTTGTCGTATCATCACCGGAAACAGAGATATAATTGATTTTTGTTAAATATGTGCTGCCATATATATTATGTTCTAAAAATTGAGGTTTTTCAAAATATCACGAGTGTAATGATGGATACAATACGTACATGCAATCTGATGAAAATAAAGCCTATAGGAATTTTTAATTGGTCCTTTTTTTTTCATTTTATTTCATAATATTTAATGTTTTATTTTATTTTAAAAAGTCCAAGTATCTTTTAAATTAAATAAATCTGGTAATTTATTGCAATAAAAACCTTTAGAAATAAACCATTGAATAGATTAAATAAGTTGTCACAAGATAATTAAAAGAAAAAGGTCAAGTATAAGATCAAACACGATATCACTTACACAACAGGTTATAACAATTAGGTGTTGTTACAATCTAGTACACAAATATCTAAGGCTGTAACCCTAAGAGTGTATATGTCGCCGGAAATTAATAAGAATCGTAAGTTGATCAAATTTCGAGGTAGTTTATCAACTTTCGGCAAATCATATACGGCAGTTAAATGTATTATTTAACGCAATAAATTTTAGCTAATTGATCAACTTACGCTGCCTGGCTGTAAGTTAATCAACTAACGATTTTGCCACACGTCAAATCATACACGAATGGACCAATCGCTGCTCAGTGTACATTTTTACGTTAAACTGACATCCGTAATATAATACATTGTTCTCTGATTGGACGTTGCGACAACCTCTTAAGGCAACAACAGTCGAGTCGTTTCTGGCACTTCGCCGGCCGCTACCGCGGCACGCTCGCTGCGCTCGCTCGGCTCGTGCGTTGAGGGTCGCAGTTCTAACCTAACGTAACCCAACCAACTCGTTTACCTTTTGGGTTCGGCTACTAACAAACCTACTTGTCGCAGTTCTAAGTGAGACATTCAACCAATCAGCGAACATCTCGAGTTTTCAACCAATCAGCGTACACATCGCGTTCGTCGGATCATTTTACCGCGAGACGCCGTAAATTGATCAATTACCGGAAATGTATACGTTAAATAATACATTTCAACTGCCGTGTATGATTTTTTGATAGTTGATAAACTACCTCGAAAGTTGATCAACTTACAATTATTATTATTTTCCGGTGACATATACACAGCATTATTAACCCGCCGCGTGCTTTTTTACGCCGCGTGCGATACAAATCTCGTACACAATGTGTTCAAAAAGCACACGAAGGTTTAATAGTTATAAAGATAAAATTACATGTTTTCGAAATCAGCACCTGCTTGAGCCTATTAAACAGCACTCAATTCAAAATTTAAGAAAAAGTCGAATCCACCATCTTGGATTTCAAAATAGATATGATTTCCGAATTCTCCGCACCTTTCTCCATCTTGGATTTCAAATGTAATTTTCGAAAACAGCACTCCCGAATACCATATGAAATGAAAGTTATATGTTAATAGCTCATAACTTACAAGGCTATTTTTTATCCCAACAAATATTTTTGCGTGCTGGCTGGGGATAGGGCAAGAGGTAGTTGGGGATGGAGCACTCAAGGCTGGAGATGAGGCGTCTGGAGCCTCGTGTCTTTTTGTTAATTTCACCGAAACAATGAGTTCATCGTTCGGTTTTTTGATTTAATATGAATAACATGATTCTGCTTTCTGATATTTCATCGCAAAAAACAATGATTTTAAAATTTTTCAAGTAGTTTTAGCCTAAAATTTAGAGAGATGGGCTTAACTGGCTCGAGATTGGGTATCTTCCCCTATTTACATATTTTTAACAATAACTAGAGTTAGGTACTTTTCGTTTGCTGCCAGCCTGTTTTTTTTGAGCATTGTCCTTTTTTTAGGCTCTGGAAGATTCTTACAGACAAAAAGAAAACCTTAAAAAATACCCGAATGTTATGAACCCAAAGTCAAAAAATAATTTATTTTGTGGAACGAATTATGTCCGTTCTTGTCAATTCGTATGCGAATTGGAATTCTATTGTTTCAAAAATCAGGCCCCTGTTCTGGGAATACCTCAATAATCTACTTTTCGCAAAGTCCGACTACGACGCTCCCCTTAGCGCCATCTAATAAATGTTAACAAATGTTTGACAAGAAAACTGGTTGGTTCAGATGGTATTAGTCGAGGTGGCGCCACTAGACTTAAACTCCTTTCTCAACTACCTTGTATGTTAGTTCAGTAAACTCCCGATAGGTGGCGCGTCGGTAAAATGTGCTCTGGTTCATTTCAAGTTCTCAAAATCTAACAGTAGTTCTTACTATAACAAGAAGATGGAGCTAGAACCAAAACTAAGTCACTCTTTTCAAAATCCTGTGTGAAGGAGATAGAGAATACTTTATACTTACAAGATGAGTGACATAATAGCAGAAAAACGACAGTTACTTCATTTCATACAAAAGTACTCGAACAAAATGTATGAAACCACTGATTTAAAAGTTAGTACTTAATTTTTAGAATCATAGTATTAAATTAAATGTTATGTCCAAGGGTTTCTAATAAATAACAGTCCCTAGCAGGTTGGGTATAGTCAATCCTTATGAAACCAAACAATTTCCTATGAAATTCTCAAAGAACATAAGTAGGTAGTTAGGTGGAGGTGTAATTGCAAACAAGATTTGAGGAAAAAATCACAGCATAGTTTAATTAATTTGTTTTACTAATTATTATCATATATGTGCTTATTTTACATATTTTTTATTATAATTTAACTAGCATAGGTGTATATTATCTTTATCTACTATCTTAATAAATATTAAAAATTATAAATTTCACCTAATATACTCGTATTTACAAAAATTTACGGTTATAGCATCGTAGATAAATATAAGAAAGTTTTGTTAGAGACCTATTCAGGAACATGACCATTTGCTGCTTTGCCTACTCTAAATTATGATTATCGAGATTAAAATATTTATTCCCAAAATCAGTTCAAATCTTGTCCTGTCTTGACATCATGTTTTTTTATCAGGAGGCAAAAATGACGCAACCACAAGGCCACCTGCAAAGAAACACTTGGATAAACATAACTTTGATAATGAGAATCTACAGTATTTTTAATTCTAACCCAAACATAGATAATAGGTGCTTTTGCGTAAGAACAAATTATGTAAAAAAAGTAAATACGGTTATTATTTATATTTATCTGAATGTTATGAAAGTTCGGAGTAAAAAATATTGGGTGACGTTAAATTAATTAGCGAAAATTAAGGATGTAAATCAGCCCACGAAACTGAACAACATTTCCCTGGAAACATAGGTCGAAATATGAAGAAAAAAAATTACCTCCCCATATTTGCCTTTGTGTGGGATGGCGAATTTTTTTTTGAGAATTTCACATAGGTTCCTTGGGAAAAATTGTTCCCCAAGGAACCTATGTGTGTATGTGTGTGTGTGTGTGTGTGTGTGTGTGGGATGTTGTGTGTTGTTGTGAAGTTTCTGCATGAAACTGAACAATTTTCCCATAAATTTTCGCTAACTATTTAAAGTCACCACCCCATATACGTCCCCACCGCAGACCTCCCTAAAATAAAAGTTTGGAAGTACCAAGGTATTTATGAGGCGACTGCAGTGCCTGTAAGTAGAAGTCGCGTTAGATATTTTAATAAACATGCCAGCAGTTCAAGCACAACGTGAAAACAGTGGCGATAACGCAAGAGGGCGAGCAAGCCTTTGTGCAGTGCCCTCACGCAAACGGAATGGCTTGACGTGCGAGTTTGTCATCGGAATGACTTGACGTGCGAGTTTGTTGCGGGCCGAGCTAGCTATGCAGATGCTTATACACACATCAATACGGTCTAAGGATATTGCACGATTTTTCATACAAAATTTATACGATTTTTCATATGGAGCGCTAGACGAGCAAGTGCTAAATCTGAATTTTTAATTCTAACTAATAAATTTAGTTTTACTTGAAATTTGTGAAAACGTGACGAAAATTAAAAAAAATTGGTGTACATTCGAATATTTTCATACAAAAAGCAGGCAAAGAGTTCATTTTAGTTTTCGTTTCCGTCACGTTTTCCCAAATTTCAAGTAAAACAAAATTTATTGATTAGAATTGAAAATTCAGCTTTAGCACTTGCTCGTCTGAAAATTATAGCGCTCCATGTATCTCAAGTATGCTTTTATAGCTTCTCAAACAGACCTCTTTTGTATGAAAAATTGTGCAATATCCTTAAATCGTGTTGATGTGTGTACTTTATATTAGCATTGTAAACGTCGTGATACCGCAGATATAAATATTTGAGTAATATATCTCTGCCGTGTTTATTTTATGATCTTCATTATTACATAATTATTTGTCTGTGAAAGTCTACTTAATACTCAATGTAGGCCTCCTCCTATGCAAATAACTCTAGACAAGCGGGTTAGTGAGCACAGAGCAAAGTCTCGCATCGACTATGCATGCTACTGTAAAATGTTAGCCAAAGAATTTGACTCGGCCTTTACTTGGTAAAATTGCTATTGGTATGGTCGCAAGAGCTACATCCATACATCCAACTGCATAGCTAGCACAGCCCGCGCTAAGCTCGCGCGTCACACCACTCCAAGGATGGCTAAGCTTCACTTTGATTGTGCGAGGGCAGGGCGTCAAGTCTTGCTCGCCCTAGCGTTGTCATTTCTAAACTTTTTTGACATTTGACCGCGTTGTTTTCATGTTTTACTTGAGCTGCTGGCTGCTTAGTATTCTGTAGTCTACGAACGATACTTTGGAACATCAGATTTCAGTGCATCTCTTTCTTGATAACAATGATAGGTAATGGGATAAGTATCGGTTGTATAATATGTCAGTCGTGCCTAGTGGGTGGCATCGCAGAAAGGTGAAGCTGGTATTTGGGACTCTTAGTATCTTTCCTGACTAAAACGGTTCGTAAAAAATAAAAATATCTAAAGTTTTTCAACCACAACCATTTCGAGGGGAGACCAAGTATCAGCAGTAAGGAATTTACTAAACAAAAATTGCCACGAAATTCAACGAGTAGGCATTTTGCGGGGTTAGTCGGGTACGTAGAATTCATTGGGTAATGCCATATAGGTATATATGCATATAGATAGATTCCGTGTGTATATTTATTTTATAATACTTACTGAAAGCAAGAGCGATGTATCCGTACATCATGTGGGTACAGTTATCGGTGATAAGGGAGGCGATGATCTGCACACTCACGAAGCCAAACCCTCGAGCCACGATCACCGAAAGGCAGGTTGCCATACCCCTGAAAACAAAAAGTACAGTTACCAAGTTTTCCCTTGTATTGTGGGTCCCTTGGAACATACACAAAGACAGACATGAACATCCATAACCCGAGAACAAACATCGACGGGATCAAGAGGCAGCGTCACTATAACTGATAAAAAAAAACAACAACTAACCTCAAATGTGTCGGGTTTAGTTCTACCAGATACGCATTACAATTTCCCATCATGAGAGCGATGTAAAGAAACATATAGAACAGTCCAAGGCTCAGCAGCGGGATTTTGACAAACAGCAGAAGGAACCCGCAAAATGTGGAAATCACGAAGACTAGTAGTGTAGTTGCCTTTCTTCCGAGGGGCTTCTCAATGAGCATAACCACGAAGTTTAGTGTAGTACAGCCGACAGAGTACACCATGCACGCGTAGAGGGTAAACGGAACGATGACGTCATTACAATTCTCTGGAACCGTGACTGTCTGTGAAATAAATAGAAGGCTGACATAAAGACAAAAATGCTCAGCAGCTCAAGCAATAACGTGAAAACACGGCACAGTACCTAGGTAGTAGCGATCATAGCTCGTAGCTGATCTAAAGCGATCAGCGAGGTTTAGTAACGACTCATGAACAGGGAACCTGCAGCGATATTTTTGAATCACTCGTCTCATTTCGAGCGATATCTTTCATTGATTTGCGTCGATGCTATTGATTTTTGAATTTTTTTACTAATAAAGTCCATGAGTGCTAAGACCCTTTCGCTGAAGTGCAGTGATTATAAAGACCAGAAATCAAAAGAATCCGAGCAAATCAAAAAAAGATATCGCTGGAAACGAGGCGAGTGATTCAAAAATAGAGCCCCTGATATAGGCGACGAAAGTGGCAATTCATCACGAGCGATTCCGTGCTCGGACGGACACGTTAAGCTGTCGGTCCCGGCTGTTGTCGATTGACTACAGTTGTTAAAACCAAGTCAGAGGCTATTGTGCGGTTTGAAAATTTTGACACCAGCAAGTTCGTCACATATTTGACTACACCTACACGATAAGAAGAAGAAGTACCCAGTCATAGACATAGAAATAAGTTAATAGTACTAAGAAAAAGCTATACTCACAATGTTTTTAGGCTGAGAGAGAGTGCTGGCTACCTCACAAAAAGTCTTTCCAGCCGCGTCTCCATTGAAATACACATTTGCAATACTGGGTATGAACATTGCAAAAGCTGTTGCACTGAAAAACAAGTACTGATTACTTATGAATCTATGACTATATCTAACACAAATGTATTTTGTTTGCGATAAATACATGAAATGAAATGAATGACTTCAACTTAGATAGCGAAACTTTAGGGTCAATTCACACCGCGACGCGACTAGACGTTGCGGATAGAGTCACTCAAAATTGAACTTTATTTATTACAAATGAGAATTTAGAACACGTCGCACCACGCACACACGCACCAGGCGTTCTCACGATGAAATGTTTATCTTTTCATGTAATGAATAAAGTTCAATTTTGAGTAGCTCTATTCGCAACGTCGCGTCGCGTCACGGTCTGAACTGACCCTTAGGAATGTTTTTTTATTTATTTTGGCCTATGTTCCTTGGGAAAGTTGTTTAGTTTCATGGACTGATTAACCACCCGAGAGGTCAAAAGAGAGATACCTAAAACCTCGTTGCGTAGCTAAAATAGATCTAAGCATACATAGGGACAGACAGACAGACAGCGGGAAGCGACTTTGTTTTATACTACGTAGTGAAGCAAGGATTCTACCAAAGCCAGCGAACGCTCTCAGCGTAGCTAGCATAGATGCGTGAGATAATTTTGTCATATGTATCTCGTTCTGCCCTCTCGTTTTATAGCATAGAAACAGGTAGCAATATATTGACATGATAAAATCATGTCACGCGTCTATGTTAGCTTTGCTGAAATACATCCCCCAAGACAAGACTGCTATATTCCTAAGCCGCGGCATATTTCGGCCTGTTGACAAACCCGGCACTGGGGCACTACTCTGTAGTATCTACGATCGACGGACCGCCTATAATTGTCACTATCTATCACTGTCATCTGTAAAGCGCAAGAAAGAAATGTACTGTCATTCGACGCTTCAAAATTTCGATCGTAGATAGTACAGAATAGAGCCCCCTGATTCAGTGAAATATCAAAACAAATTGTTGTTAAAAAACATACTTACATCATATACGCACAGAAAAACAAATAGTAGATGATAGCAGAGTTTCTAAGTAGCGGAGGCTTTAATAGTGGAGCTGTCTGATTCCACAATTTACGAAATATAGACACTTTAGCGCAATCTACTTCATTTACGACATCTGTCAAGTCATCTAGATAAACAGTCGTAATTTTCTGAAAAATAAATAAGTATTACAAATTGTACACGCAACAGTACTGTATAGGTCTACAAAGATCTTGTGGCCGACCGGTGACAGTTGTAGCTAGTAGAACTTGTATTGGAAATATAGGCGTCACCATGGAAACCGCGGGCCAAAAGATCTTTGTAGACCTGTATGCTTGATATAATTTTGTCACGTCAATGTCGTTTTTGCCTATTCCCTACTTAGCAGCTCAAGCACAACGTGAAAACAACACGGTGAAATATCAAACAAGTGTCGAAATGAGAACGCCAGAGGGCGAGCAAGCCTTTGCGCGGTGCACTCGCGCAATTAAAGTGAAGTTTCACCGTCATCTGAGAGTTGTGGCGCGCGAGTTTGTCGCGGGCCGAGTTAGCTATGCAAACGCGTCCATGTTAGCTCGGCTGGTGCTCTTACGGCGAGGGAAAACATCTTGAGAAAGCCTGTACACGAAGGAAACTGGATAACAGGGTCACGGAGATCAGATGATAGTCGGGCATTGATCTACCAAATACAGGACTATTCCACTAATCAGTGGCGTCTCAATGGCGATGGAATGGCAATGGAATGACAATGGTGACCGTTTCATCCGTTCAGGTGTTGAAATTGAGAATTATCGAAACCCTCATACATTTGATCACAACTACATTGACTGGTGGCGCCACCGACAACTGAAACTTACTAACTTTCAATGGGCGATTGCATGGACCTAACATGGCGGTTTTCATCTAGTGTAAGAGGTTTAAATAGGTCTCAATTTCGCAACCTGAACGGATGAAATGGTCACCGTTATAGCTCTATCACCATTTAGACGCCACTGATTAGTTGAATAGCCGCCTTGGGTCATGGTAAAGCAGACCAAATGAGAACGGTAAAAAGCGAGTGGTCATTAGTAACACGCGATAGAAGGAAGAAAAATAAAGTAACAGGACCTATTACATTTACTGAAAAGTTCTCAAACACATTACATACGCTCATGCCTGTAATCCCATGCAAGGTAGGCAGAGCATCAGTAGATCAAAACCACTTGATAAATTGTGAGGGTTATTATATGAGACATGATGTATAGTGGTGAGAGGTTGTCAGCCATTCGCCTAAAATACAGCAAAACCCTCGCATCCCTATTTCTTACTGTTTTTTACAGTATGCCTGGGAAGAGTCGGCTGCTGGTACATTCTAAGTTTTTCTTTCAATTCCAGTCCAGCGAAGAATATTAAACAAACTTACTGAAAAGAAATTTCCACTTGATCCCTTATTACAATGGTATATTCTTCGCAGCACACTCAGAGCCTGGTCTTCTCGCCCCTTGCTGAGGATGAATTTTGGACTCTCACTCAATGGGATAAGCATGAGGATCCCAACTAGCCCTGGCAGGGTGTTGAAAAATACCGCTAGCCGCCAAGGAGTATAGACGAGTCCGAGCCAAGGTATGGGGATGTGGAAGTCAAGGCCTATGACTGGTAGCGCAAACGCTGAGGACAAAATAATGTATTATGAGTTTCGGAGCTATAACCCTTGCATAAGTCAAAAGTTTGCACTAAAATGCCGCTAGATGTCTCACAGGCAGAAGGTGCGTAAATATTAGATCGCGGTATTGAGATTTTCGCGGTCATGTATATATACAGTATAAATTCTGAATTAAATCGTTCAGTGAAATATTAAAATAGCGAGTTTATCTATGACCGTACCACCCTACTGTTGAAAAATGTGTGACGACGCACCTTATTGTATCTATTCCTTTAATTATTATTTTTATTATTACATGGGTTAACTCTTGACTTGACCTCAGTCTTGAAAAAGTTCAGTTAACCCAGAAAATGCCTATTAAAGGTACTGGTACTCCTACGCACCGACGGAATACAGCAAACCGTTTGGCGTCGGACTTCGGTAGGAGGGTGGGCGCGAACCAGACGGCCCTTTACAGAGCCTACCACACCGCATGAGACCATAGGACGCCATCTCAGATTCAGAACAAACTGAGGTGTCGTTGCCTGGGGTGGATTAATAGGAGGCAGGTCTCATTTGTGTTTCCTTAGTCGCCTCTACGACACCCACGGAAAGAAATGGGGTGGTGTTATTCTCAACCGATCACCACACGGCATTCCTTTAATTTATAAATTGACTCGCTTTTATATTTTTGATTCTGTGGGGCACTTCAGATAAACAGAAAATTCAAGACCGACGTAGTTTTTGTTGCATTTTTATTACTTACTAGCTTTTCGCCCGGGACCTCGTTCCCGTGGGAATTTCCCCGTCAATTTTCCAATGTTTTTAGAAGTTATTCTGCTATTCGGGACGGAGAGAAATACAACAAATCAAAAACCATGGAAATCGGTCCAGCCGTTCTCGAGTTATAAGTGTTGTAACAAACACGAGTTTCTTTTATATATATAGATTATACCGGGCGAGCTGCCGACGACGTATTGAGACCCCCAACCACAGTTCACAACACACCTACTAATCCCTAAAGGAAACAGCAGGGCATCTATTCTTACCGATACCTCAAAGCATCGTAAGTCAGTACTTCTCTCTTTTGCACTATATTATATGACAATGACTGGTTGTGACAAGTGTTGGTCGTATAGTACTGTCAACCGAGGATATTTTAATTACGAAAAAGGTTGACGTTGTGTGATGTTATTTATTACGCCATTATTATATTAACTCCAAGATAACCGACGGCAAATCGGTGCCGGCAACAAATATTCTGTACGATAGGCTTACCACTGACAAACAGCTGGCTGCTCATGACTGCAGTGGTCATTAGGAACACGCACTGACTGCGCCAGCGCCGGGGCACGCTCTCCCCGAGCAGCGCCAACCCGGCAGCATTTGCTGATGATGTGCTGCAAACGTTATCATCATTAGTCTTCTTTCTATCTTTATCATGAAGGCGAACTTGACTAACTCTGGTGTCAGAGTTTTCAAACTACTTAAAAGCCTCTGACTTGGTTTAACGGTGTAGTATTCTAAATCGCATTACCTTCGTTAACTTTTCGCCCACGATACAGCAAAAACGATCGTATACTCATAAAAGCAATATTATACCATTCAGGATCTCACTTACAAGCATCCAGATAGAAACTTCAGGCTAACCAAAGAGGAATAAGTGGGTGCGAACGTCGTAGCCATGCACAGGGCCACTCCAATAGGCATGGCCAGCATTAAGACCCTGCGACGACCAAAGATGTCGGCGCATAAGCCCCATGGGTACGACGATATTAGGACACCTGGAAAAAAAACAATTTTTGTTATAGGCAACGAACAAAAATTCTGGCCGTGTGGTGATCGGTTAAGAATAACACCACCCCTTCTCTTTCCGTGGGTGTCGTAAGAGGCGACTAAGGAAACACAAATGAGACCTGCCTCCTAGTAATCCATCCCAGGCAACGACACTTTTCATTTTTTTTCTGAATCTGAGGTGTCGTCCTATGGTCTCATGCGGTGTGGTAGGCTCTGTAAAGGGCCGTCTGGTTCGCGACCACCCTCCTACCGAAGTCCGACGCCAAACAGCCTGCTGTGTTCCGTCGGTGCGTGGGGGTACAAGTGCCATTATAGGCATTTTCTGGGTTAACTCGCTCCATCGTCGGCCTCATCTTTGACCTTTATGGTCAAGATTAAGGTCAAAAGTTAACCCATCTTATAATAAAAAATAAAAAAAAACGAAAGCTCGTAGTGTAGTGCCTATCATCCCTTTCGGGGTAGATAGAACGAATGTGGTTCTAGAACCACTTGATGCCACACTTGACATTCATTTGAGGGTTATTAGATGGAATAGTGGTGTTAGGTCTTCAGTCTTTCGCCCACAATACAAGAAATCCTCGCATACCACTTCCTAGTTTCTACAGTATGCCTGAGAGGAGTGGGCAGGTGGCATTTTCTAAGTTTGACCTTCCCGCCCAGTCCAGCGTGGAACTAAGTACTGTAGACTAACTTCTACGTGAATAGCTTCTACAGTACTGTAATACGAAATCATCTGTCAAGATATATGTACGTAGTAGAGGCGTAGAGAAATTGAAGCAGTGAAAAGTACTTTCGATAAAATTATTTGAATTTGTCACTCGCACAGTTAATTTATTAATTAAAGAACAAATAATTGAATCATATTTCGATATTAATATAAAAAAAACTGACGCCAAAATACTTAAAATCACGGAGTATTGGTGCAAAATCATGGCAGTAGATACTGATAGATTTCCTAATTGCTTTTCGCGGTAACTCGTGGCAGTTATTTTAGTTTTGTACAGGTTAAAGGCCATCTATGTTACTTAATTTCATTTTTAAGGGAGCCTTTGCACGAGGCAACTTAGTTACGTATCGAACGCTTTGCTCGAGTTACATTACAGGATAACAGGGCCCTGATTCTGTAACTAAAGTTGTGTGTTGATGGAATGGAGGCCATTTTAACCGTTCAGGTGGCGAAATTTAAAACAATCCAAATTTCATACATCTAATGACGGCTGCTTCGACTAGTGGCGCCACCGCCAACTGAATTTTCAGTTGCTAGGTAGTTTGCAACCTTAAGTTCGGTTGTCGTTGGCGCTACTGGTCGGGGTGGTTATCAGCAAGTATATAAAAATTAAATAGTTCTTAATTTCGCTACCTGGACAGATAAAATGTCCCCTATTCCATCGACACTCAACTTAAGTTACAGAATTGGGGCCCAGGAAGCAGCTCGATTTAGGGGCCTTTTTGTGACCGAGTAGATAGCTGTATAATACAGATTAATACAGCTGAATAATTCAGGACCCGACAAAATGAATATTTATTGTTAACTCTCCTCGGCTTTAGCTGTTTTAACCGACTTTAAAAAACAACAAAAAAGACCATCTCAACTAAAAAGGAGGAGGTCCTCTTTATTAGGTTACACTAACTACCATGTGGTTGTTTGTGCCGAGTGGTGATCGGTTGAGAATAACACCACCCCATCTCTTTCCGTGGATGTCGTAAGAGGCGACTAAGAAAACTCAAATGAGACCTGCCTCCTATTAATCTATCCTAGGCAACGACATCTCAATTTGTTTTGAATTTAAGGTGGCGTCCTAATGGTCACATGCGGTTTGGTTTATTACTGTAAACTTGTTATCTTTTTTGTTATTATTGTACAATAAAGAATCGTGTGTCGATAATAAAAACAATTTCTTTTTATTATTGACATTGTTTCCGCTGCTTTAACAGTGATTTCCCTAATATTTCTAATAATCATTGATTGTTAAAAGATTTTTAACACGAGTATCATCTGTGTAACTTTCTGGGGCCTGTGGCACCATTGGGCCAAATCGTTTGGTCTTACCGATCAGTGATATGGCAGAGATGAACCCTTGTTGCTGCGTGGTGAGGTTTAGCTCGCAGGCCATAGACGGTAGGGCAACAGAGACCCCGAACATATCCAGGCACATGCCGAGGACGAGCAGGCTGCAAGACAGTACCATCGCCACATTGTACTTGCCGAAACCTGGGCAACAAAAACTTCAGTAAAATAACTTTAGAATTAAAAATAAAGTAACACCCCTTACATTCAAAGCAGATAACTTTTAAACAGATGAACCAATTTTGATAAAAATAGCTAAGAACCATCTTGATCACGTCACCTTTCAAACAAAAAAAAACGCATCAAATCGGTCCTTTATTTTAGGAGTTGCTATGCCACAGACAGACATACATGCACAGACACACACTTCTTTTTTAGTCGGGGGTTAAAAAACCATCACAGAACCGACACAGAAATAAAAACCTCACTTATTACAGTTACTAGCTTTCCTGACTAAATTATCAGATTGAACAAGTTGCATAATGGTGAGAGGTGGTCAGTATGGGAAGAGTAGGTAGCTGGCACATTCTAAGTTTTTTCTTTCACTCACAGTCCAGCATGGAAGGACTATCAATATTATAAGTTATAATTTAAAATAACTTACCAGCTGCATCTAAACCTTCTTCCAATCCACATTTATTATGAAGCACACCATTAAACTCCATTTTTGAACACTTAAAAAATACGTTTATTATTATTCTATTCCTTTTATTTAAGTTACACTAAATAACCATTTCAGTTCATGTTTTTGTGCATCATTTTTCTATTTTTTTATTTTATTATTAATTTAAGTCATCATCTTCCCATCACGTCTGCTGATTCAGTTATCATAACCCGAATCACACTAAATTAACATAAAATAACAAACATGCGATAAGATATCTCAGTTTTTAGTTTAACAAGCATTCGAACGCGAGAACCTTTTGCGTGTTACATCATTATTTCCTATTTATTTAATGTTGTATTTTCAGATTAAAATTTATCAACCAAGCACGTTTGTCTGTAGAAATAGTGAGCGGTTCAAGAGCATATCAGTAATTCTGAGGAGCTGGCGGACAAAATTTAAAAAGTTTTTGGTTTTTGCTTTAAAGCGACTGAGCTATTAATACTATTTTATTAAAGCAACCACGCTTTCAAGTTTATTAAACTAATTTATGCAAAAATAGTATCACCTACGCAGTGTAAATAGACATGAAATAGACAAATGAGTATGAGTAGGCAACAGAAGCAAAATGTTCTCCGTGGGGGTCACTGATGGAGTCAATTTGCATTCATGAACTTTCTTTCAATATGTTGACGTTAGCATTTTAATAATGTGTTAAACTGGGCAACTATTCCGTTAATCAATGGCGTTATAATGGCAGTGGAATGAGCTTTACGAGATGAAAGAGAGAATAACAGACACAGACAGCAGCACGTCAGGCTACCCATTTGCACTGCGAAAGCCGACGCTATTACAAGCGGAATAAGGGTGACATCAAGGTCAACTTGTATAGCTTGATGTGCTGCCGTGTGTACATATCCCTTAATATCCTTCCTATTTACATCAAGTACAATCAACTGCACGTCAAGCTTAACATTTTATTTCTTCACAGTTTCAGCTTAATGTTTCCAAGTATTGAATTATTTACTGTGGTCATTATTTAGTAAAAAGACTGTGTCTGAGAGTATTCATTTCTTATTCCGGACATATTCGCGCTTCTGTCAATCTTTATAATCTGACTGTGTTGTTTTGATACTTATCTATTACACATGATTAATAAATACAGAAAGCGTTATTCCACATACAGGGCTTTAGGTAAATAACTTTAAACCTCTCCGGTGGATAATCAGTCCATGAAACTGAACAACTTTCCCCCAATAATAGGTCAAAATACGAAAAAAATCTTTTGAGTTTCCATACAAAATGCGGTATATGCTGATGAAGTTTGTATGGGAACTCAAAAAATTTTTTTCGTATTTTGACTTATTATTGGGGGAAAGTTGTTCAGTTTCATGGACTGATTAACCACCCGAAAGGTTGAAAGAGATTTACCTAAAGCCCTGTACAATACATTTAAACATGAGGTTACGTATTTTTTCTAGCCTGTAGGCTTCCACTGCTGGGCAATCGTCTCCCCCGCATCCTTCTACTTCTTGCAATCTTGTGCAAGTTCTAGCCACCTGGAATTGTATAGGTAGGCATCAAGATCATACGTTACAATTACGATGGCTCGCTTCTTGAATACCTGTGTGTTCAAGATTTGTATCGCACGCGCCGTAAGCAAGCGCGGGTCGAGTTAAGTAACATTATTATTAAAAAAAAAACGCTACAAGCTTAAGGCCCACACTAAGGTTTTCCCTTGTGTTGTGGGTCCCTCGGACCTGTAGACCGTTGTTTGCAACACTTAAACTTTTACCCTTACCATCGCTATTCAACGAAAAACTTTGTGTACGACCATAGTACTCGTATCCAAAGAGATCCTAAACGACTAGTACTTGAGACTACGCCTAAAACAATAGTGTATGACAAAAGTTGTTAAGCTATGGCAATCAGAATTTTTAATAAACTGCCAAAGGAAATGAAAATCTTCAATCTTAAAAATCAAAATAAATTGTACAATTGGTTAAATGTGAAAAAAAAATTCAGCAAGTTTTTTAACGAATGACACGATATGTATTTTATTCAGTTTTTATGTATTTTTATTGCATGAATTTTATTTATTGAATGTATTAATTATTTAGTCCATAAATATTATTTTAGTTTAAACTGACATTTGCATGCTACTGAAATTAGCAAAACATGTATTGGACAAAATTATCTTGTAACATCTTTTATACCATGTTTTAGGTATAAAAAGACTTATCTTATCGGAACACAGATAAAGACAAACACAAACACCCATGACCCGAAAACAAACTCTGCTTTTTACACAAATATTTGCCCCGACCGGGAGTCGAACCCAGGGCCCGTCGATCAAGAGCGCCACTACCACTCAACCAAACCGGCCGGTGTTATTGAAACTGTGGTGGCACGGGTTGATGGGAACAGCAAGCTGATTATAAGCTCGCCCTGAGTCGATAGCGATTAAATATTTTTGAAGTGAAAACTTCTTTAGCGGCGTTGTGCACTTGAAGTATGGGTAAAAAATGTTAAACTCGCGTCAGGACACGTGACCCTGATCGAAAATTCGTAAGACGGAGGGGAGTAAAAACTTTTTTGTTGTACTCTTTTTGGGATGGGTAAAAAATGTTAAACTCGCGTCAGGACACGTGATATGTGTTCAAGTTTTCACTTCTGCCGGCACTCCCGGAGTGCAACCCGTTGTTTTTTTAAACATGAAATGTAGAAACCCATTTGTATGTAGAAATGTAGAAAACCATTTATACCCTTTTAAGCAAAAAATAGATGGATAGATAAATATTTTATTGCAAACTTTAAAAAGG
Organism: Aproaerema taeniolella; assembly: GCA_949987775.1. Lineage (NCBI taxonomy): Eukaryota > Metazoa > Arthropoda > Insecta > Lepidoptera > Gelechiidae > Aproaerema > Aproaerema taeniolella. The sequence continues at coordinate 8,971,355 of OX465245.1, forward strand.
TGAGACAAAATATACAATACAAACTTACAACATAAAGTGACAAGGGCGGCCTTATCGCTAAACAGTGATCTCTTTCAGGCAAAATAATTATTTATTAGCTTACAAGGAAATAAGTTTATAATTTACATTCGCCATTTTTAATTTACACGGTGGATGACAGGGGGTTGTTGCGAGTGTACCTAGTATGGAACGGAAATACCTAGTAACTATTTAGTCGTAAATTGTTTTAAAATGATGTGATGCCGTTCACATCTTGGCGAAGTATCAAATACTTCTGTTCAATGAAGACTGTTCAAGGTTCATAGATGTTTATTGTTCTGACTGTGAAAACTGTTCATAGCTGATTACATTTAAATATATAAATAAAAGAAGAGTGACTGACTGAATATCAATGCACAGCCCAAACCACTGGGCCTAGAGATTCCAAATTTTGCACCTAGGTTTCTTATGAGGTCTTGGGGAGCACTAAGAAAGAATTTAGTGCTCCCCTAGACCTCATAAGAAACCTCAAGGGGGTGAAACAGGGATTCGAAGTTTGTATGGAGAAACATTTTTTTTTGACATTTTGACTCAAAACTACGTGAGGATATATATAACGTGAAGCAAATAAATGGACACGTGTTTAGTGATTTTTCGAAAATCAAAGATTTAGAGAATGAAATGGGTGGCAAAAAAAGGTTCTTTGCGCGAGCGAAACCGCGGGGAAAAGCTAGTGTAACATAAATGTAGAATTAAGTATCAAGAATGTAGAGTACAGTATCAGTGTGGGCTAATGTAAGCACGTATGTCTTGACACTCACTCTCAATTTGTGGAGACGTGATAGCCAAACATGGAGATGTAGGTATTTTATTTTTATTAAAATGACGTAAGTTTTTAACCCTGGCAAAAAAGAGGGCTATAATAAGTTTGACGCGTGTATCTGTCTGTCTATGTGGCACCGGACTCCTACAAACGATTGGACCGATTTTGTACATTAAATTGACACATTTTTGCTTTTACTAAGTGAAAGTGAGTGTTTTTACTAAGCTTGTTTCGTCTTAATTTTCTTTATTTTTGCTTAATCATAGTTAATCTTGCCACTTTCAATAAACTGAGTATGCCATTAATAGACTTGCAGACTTTGTCTAAACTTTAAGGAAAAAAAAACTATTTTCTGTGGTCTAAACCATATCACATTTGATGAAATTGTATTTCGCGTTCCTGAGAAAAAAAAACAAAAATGTTTGTCACTTCGTTCCCGTGTAAATCTGGGAAAATTAGCGTTTGCCGCCCGGTGATAAGGGAGCTTTCTATTGGTGAAAGAATTTTTTATAACCAATAAAACCAAATCTTTCATCTTTATAATATTAGTGTAGAAGTCTTTTAATCGAAGAAATAAACTAATTTAATTTCGGGAGCCTTATCAACTTTATTCGATTGTTTTTTTTTAAATCTTTGATTCATTAAAGAAGGAATTTGATTAACCCAGCAATGATACGTGACCTGAGTACAGTTAACTTAAACTGATTTCGTTAAAAATAACCCTTCAATTTCTACTGTAAGTCAATTAACTAATGGATGTATTTTTTTGTGTTAATTAATTAAGGTGTGTGATGTAAAAATATTGTTTTATTTTCTGTGAAATACATTTAAATATTTACAGTTTATTATTTAAATAAAATAAAATAAAAAAATTCGTTAAACTGAATTATTAATTAAATTTGAATTAATAATTTTGACATCTTATGGATTGTTAGCTGGATATTTTTGAAATTTTTAACGTGTTATTATTGTATTTATAATTGTTTATTATGTTTTTTAAAGTTAATATTTGCAAACCTTGCCGGTTGAATGCACAGATCAACAATTTAGTTTAAAATGTATTCTTACAAATAAATGAATTTATTTATTTATTTATTTTAAACAAAATAAAAAGAAATACTTTTATGAATCTTGAATAAAATTATATTGATCCCACTAGCGGAAACAAAAAGCGGGAGACCAAAACAGTCCAAAACCAAAAATATTGAGTAAAATTTAAGTTAGCTAGAAAATTTTTAGAATATAAATTGGTTCATAAAACTAAGTTCATAAGTAAGTAATTGGTATTTAAAAAGACAAAGAATTACAATTCACCATTGTTTTCATAAACATCAACTAAGTCACAATAGGGAATGAGCAATAAAATAAAAGTTAACTTTGGCCTCAAAGCGACATACTTAAAGTGCAACAAGTATTTGAACAATCACGTCACATAATTCACGAAGCTGTTTCTATATTCTAGGCTGCAACGGGGGAAGGCCGCCGGATAGGCGCCAACGAAGGAAAATAGTATAGGTACGTGTATTCAGGTACACTTCTTCTTTTCGTGTAGGTATAGTCAGGTGTGTGGCGAATTTGGCTAACCCTGGTGTCAGAGTTTTCAAACCGCACAATGTCTTCTGACTTGGTCTTAACGACTGTAGTCAATCGACAACGGCCGGGACCGACAGCTTAACGTGTCCTCCGAAGCACGGAAATTACCACTTTGGTCACCCATCAGGTTCTCTGCCTCTGTACACGTTGCTTAACCTCACTCATCGGTTGAGATTAGCAAGCGCCACTGGGCTACCAGGCGCTTCTACATTCCGGTACATATAGCAGCACGTTAGGTTACCATTTGCATTACGAAAGCCGGCGCTATTGTGAGCGAGATAAGGGCGACGCCAAGGTCAACATGTATAGCCTGATATGCTACCATGTGTACTTTGATACCTTGAGATGGAATACAAATGCTTTTTACTGCATTCGCTCTTCCACGCTGCCGGATTTGTTTTTTCCGATGATTTTTTTGTTCACGTGAGTACAGTCACCTTTTTTGAAGCTGACGGTACTCCACCTCACCAGTTAAGGATGAAGTTATCTAAGATACCTATATTTATAAAAAACCTTAGTTTATCAAACTTTGACTAAGCGTCATCGTTTTGTTCGAAAAACTTTAAAAAAATCACAGATTTCGACCACATTGGAAATGAATCTACGAAATTCGAAAAAATGTCGTTCTGACTTTTTGACTTTTATTCAAAAGGTTAGGCTACAGGGCAAACCCTTAACCCGATCGTCTTTATTTTAAGCTCAAATTGTAGCTGACTAAATTTCGCACAGGAATTTTTCACAAATTTTTCACATCATTCTTCGTTTCCAAAATATCGAGCGCCAAAATCGAAAATTCGGAAAAAAATGATTTTTTTTTTCACTATTTCGGCCATAATTTTTTTGTTTTGGACTTTCTCGAATAATTCGTTTTGCACCCTACAGCTCTCGTAAATACGCGTCTTTTGATATTTTTTTGAATATCATATCTTCACAACTCTCTGAGATATAAGGGGATCGCACTTTTTCGTGAAATCGGAGCCTATACTGGAGCGAACGAATAGACATTACCAATGTCAAAATATTTGAATACCTAAAACAATTCGTAAAATAATTTCAATCTTATTTCATAGGTAGGTCAGTTAACTTTGAAGCTAACTGTACATTGGTTGTATACTAACAGTAATTTTAATAACTATCTGGAAGCCTAGGTCTAATTCTGTTAGCTATACTAAAATGGAGAGTTCTGAATTGTACGGGGTTGACATGGACTTTTTGGGCCTTTTTATAATTCGAACGGCACGGCACGGCACTTCAAAATTTGAATTACCAGTGCCCTCTATGTTCTCAGCTTCTAGTATTCCTATTACTTAGGAGGCAATGGTAATACAATTTTGTCGTGCCTTTTTCGAATTATAAAAACGCCCATTGTGTGACTTCTATTTTGTGCGTCGATCCCATACATTATAAAGCTTTCGATTTTCTTTATAGCTAAAAGAATGTGACATTGTCTATAGGAGTAAATCTAGGAGTCGGTTTAATTTGCATGTCTTATAGTATGAATTATTTCAAAATAATCATTGTCGTTTATGCCCTCGGTTGCAAAGAAATAATTTTGCCATAACTCTCAAATTACAATTTTTGTATGTTTTTTTTACCAGCCCATATACGTCCCCACCGAGGGGCACGTACACGAATGGATTGAGGCTAGAGTCCACCACGCTGGACTACGCTGAAAATGAATTTTCTTGGACGGGTGGGTTTCATCACGATGTTTTCCTTCACCGTTGAGCAAGTGATAATTAGAAATCCGTACATAAATCCGAAAAGACGAATTTAGTGGTACAGGCCCGCGCCAGGATTTGAACCGGCATCCTTCCGATTACAAGTCTGGTTCATTACCAACTGAGCTATCACCGCTTTATTACCGCTTTTTTGTATAACCCCCGACATTTAGGGCCTTACTACAAAGAAAAAAAATTAAACTTAGACAATGTTTAAAAATGTCTGTATGGACATAATTCCTTTGCCTTTACCGAAAGGGACAAATTAAACAACAACAAAATAACACTTATGTATGTCACTAAGTGGTGTTTTGATATTTTGTGGTAAAGCAGTCATTGTTTTTAACTCTTACATGGCTGAACCAATTTTGATTAAATATAGCTAAGAACCATCTTGATTACGTCAGCTTTCAAACAGTCCATTCGTTTAGGAGCTATGAAAACATACGTCAAACTTATAACATCCCTCTTTTTTTGTCAAGGGTTAAAACGAACGCCTACGCGGCCGAAATCGCGGGCAGCGATCAACATTTATAAAATCATTGATAGTACTGAATGGACTGAGGCGTGAAAAGTTAGAGGAACATTTTGCGGGGGCTGAAGGGTATAAAAGGAGGCTCCGGAGCAGGGATGCGGCACTCGAGGGGCGCAACAGGTGGAGAACACTGCATCAGGTTAGTGGCAAACCAATTTTTTTTTCTGTGTGAAAAATGTTAGTGTTCGTTTTTCATCCAAAAATTATAAGGTTGTCCTAGGCTCTTTTGTGCTATGTTTTTGGGTAAAAATATTTTTTAGTACTTTCATATTTTAAATACGGTCAAGTTTATTACAGAAATGATAATTAAAAATTAAAGTCAAAATATTTATGATGATAAAATGAGTGGGCTCCATTTTTTTAGTGATGTTATTATTAATAATAACCTTTCCAAAAAAAATTCGTCACTATTTAACATCTATGTTGTAAATTTGTGTGGTAACACAATGCTATCATAATTTATTAAATTTAAAAGTGGGTATAAATATTTTAAACTTTAAATTTAGCTTCATAAAATTTCTGAATACCTTTCCACTACGATCGCCCAAACGCCATCCACTTAGGCGGTTGGGAGAAATCGATAGGTAATTTTAAATTAAAGAAAATATGTTTTAAATAATCTCCAAGATTGTAGTTACAGTTTTCCACTCGTTTGCCTGAAAAAGTTGCTTTTAAGCATTAAAGTCAAACCATTAGTTTTGTGGCTCTACAGCTCAGTTGCTCTACCGCTCATTAAAATAAAAGCCTCTTTAAATGTAATTCCGTTCTTGTTTACGTCAACTGTACAGAAAGTGACACTATAATATTTAAAGTACTATTAACTTGCATGCTTCCTTCGTATATTGAGGAAGCTGTTTGTTATTTAGTTGATATTATTATTTTATCAACTTAGTTACTGTTAAATTAAAATTACTTACTTAAAAAATTAAATCCATAATCAAAGTACGTCCGTTATTTTGACATTTTATAAACAAATATTTTTTCTTAAAAAAAACTAATTCATATGGTAAAGAAAAAGCTTAACTTGTTTCAATCTCCTGTATCTCGCTTCCTTTGTGAATTTTATATGAAACGATTGTAATAAGATGTTTACAAAACGTGTACTTATACTTGTAAAGACTCATTTACTGAATTTAAAAAACATTACAGCTTTTTTGTATAAGATTGTCACCAAAAATTATATTAAAAAATTCTAAACCAAAAATTATAATATGAAACTATTAGCTCCACAAAAGTAATCCGAAAATAGGAGGCATTTTGCTGTAACCATTTTTTTTTGTAAAAATAATGAATTGAGTTTAATAGAGCACTAAGAAATATTTTAAAAAAAATTAGAGAAAGTATCGCGATAACACGCCACGTTATTTGAGCCGCTTTTTTATTTTTTAAAGTCTGTTCAATCCACAAATGCCAGAAAGGACTCTATAGACAAACAATAAAAATAAAAATGTGTTAAATAAGAGCTCAAACTACGTGACATCAACGGAAAACAGTTCAGGGCAGATATACAAATGGGTATCTCATGTTAGGGACTTGTATCCACTTTGAATCACACTACCCTATCAAGGAAACGAAAAACAAAAGATTTTCTTTCTGTTTTTTCTCCAGCGCATCTTATTCGACTGCTCTTATTGGACTGAACTATACAATACAATACAATATACTTTATTTGCACACAAAGAAATACAGCAAAATAAACAGAACATAAAACATAGTATACAACAAGGCGGCTATATTTAATTTTTAACTCATTTTAATTTTACTGTACGGTTTTAAATGTCATGTATTTTGAATATTAACTTATACACAGTAGTCTGCTGTAAATGCATAATTGTATAAAATAAATAATAAATAGAAGTACATTTGTAGAATTGAATATTTCGATGAATCACTCATAATAGTAAGATTTTTCCTACCTCTCAACTAACTATTTACACGTTAAGTGTGTTAAGTACTGTATTTTAGGCGAAAGGCTGGCTCAAAATCTCAACTCCGAAAGTTGATTTCTAAGCACGGAAACGCTCGTGATTATGCTCGTATCGTTACATTCACCCTTGTACTTTACTTATCTATTTCGGACAGTGAGAACCACTGACAAAGGTTTTTTTAAACGATAATTGCAGAGGCGTAGCTAGGTAACCAAATGCCTTGGTGCAAAATATAACAGGCCCTAACTGAACTAACCTAACCTAACCTAACTGAACTGCCTACTGGGTGACTTTAAATTAGTAAGCGAAAATTAAGGATGTGAATCAGTTCACTAAACTGAACAGCTTTCCTCAAGGAACATAGGTTGAAATATGCAAAACAATTTTCATCAGAATACTTGAGCAAACTGATCGCCTAAGTTTGGAAAGTCAAAATTTTTTTGGGAATTTCATATTTTGTTTGAATTTCATAGTTTCATGAGGAAAATCGCGCAATAAAGTTTTGCCAACTAATTTAAAGTGAACCCATAGATTTGATCGAGTTAAAATTTTAATATGCTATGTAAATACTTTGAAGGTGCAACGCAAATTTATCATAAGCTCTATCGAGCACTGCAGGGCATACCAAAAGACAAATCTGAAAATGAAAATAAAAATGTATATGCCCGACTGTCTTCCGTTAGCTTTATTAATTTTACTGAATCGTATTTTAATTAGATTTATTTCGAAGGTGGGATAACTTTTTCTTATTTAAACTAGAGGTGGTCTGATCAGGGTCCGAGGGCCCTTGTGCATAGCCAAGCCCTCTGGTAGCTACGCCACTAAATAATTGTATGTAGTCACATAGACATAGACATAACATTTATTCACTCAAAAAACACAGCACATGTAACAACACTAAATCTATATAAATAAAAATGAATTGTTGTTCGTTAGTCTGATTAAAACTCGAGAACGGCTGGGCCGATTGAGCTGATTTTGGGTTTAAAATATTCGTGGAAGTTCAGGGAAGGTTTAAAAGGTGAGAAAATACGAAAAAAAAGGCTTTACGAAGTTCGCCGGGTCAGCTAGTAACAAATAAAGTAAAAAGAAAGCAGAGTTATTTACAAAAACATAAATGTGTAGATGTGTGGTGTAATATGTGTAGGTGTCGTTGTGTACTGTGTGTGATGGTGAAAAGGCCCAGGCTCAGCAAATGTCACAGCAAGCTGTGACGCTGATGATACAGGGGAAACATCCCTTTATAGGTTACTCAACCTCGATGGATGCTTTTAAACAGTAAATTCATTTGAGCACGGGAGTCGAGAGCTTCCTCAGTGAATAGATTTTATAAGCCTGCTATCACGGGCTTATAACGCTTGAATTATTTAAAATTCACATGAATAAATTAAGTTCTATCAGAGCATTCTCTTTAATTTGATCACGAATCATGATCTTAGTATACTAAATAGCTAAAACAGAAGGAACTCTGGCATTCTGTTTAGTAAAATCTGGCACAGATAATTCTCTTGGTTCCGGTATATCCGGTATAGTTCATTGATTTTTATTGTTATTGGAAGAAAACCAAATACAATACATGTAAACCCATGCCTCCTATACAATGAGAAAGTATGTGTTACGAAGTCCCGACGAGAGCGAAGTCTGGGCTTAAAGTAAACTTGTAAATTGCAATTTCCTTTGATTCTTAACTTTAAAACAAAGAAGAAGTTTAATCTAAAGATTAAGATCTAAACGCTTATGTGTTGTTCTTGTTACTTTGTTTGTTAGATATTTACTTTGATTCCTGGGTTATGTAATTCCAATTAGGACATATTAACACCATGTTTAAGTCCTTATGTTTAATTGTAATTATTGAAATTCAATTCATTTTAATGTTAAATAATACATTTTTTATTAAGGCGCAGCTTTCTTGAAGTATGTCATAATTTCTAATTTAAACGAATCTTTTATTTTTAAGGAAAATATATATAAGAACTAGCTTTCCGCCCGCGGCTCCGCCCGCGTGGACTACAGGTTATATCGCGCCCAGCTGTGGGAAAAATGTAGCCTACTCGTATGTCCTTTCTCAGGCTCTAATCTGTCCCTTTACCAAGTTTCATCAAAATCAGTTCAGTAGTTTAGGCGTGAAAGATGGACATACAGACAGACAGACAGAGGTACTTTCGCATTTATAATATTAAAGTAAGGATTAACACACTTTATTTTCACACATCTGGTTAGCTGACACGTGTAGAACTATGGACGTAGGGTATACCCTGGAAAAAATAGGAAAACGAGGTAATTTTCCTCAAACATCTATCTCTTTAGGTATATTAAAGTTACATACTTACGTATGAATGCTCTATTTTTGGAGTAAATCCAATATATCCTTTAATCTACTATTATGTTTGTACAGTACATTCAATACCGAAAGTTAATATTACATTTTAGTCTGAATCCTAAAAAAATACCGAGACTCAAATCATTAAATTTGTTATTATTCCACATCTTTCAAACTTTCACGCTGGACTGGAATGAAAAATAACTAAAAATGTGCCAGCTGCTTACTCTTCCCAGGCATAGGTACTGTAAAAAAAGGGATGCGAGGGTTTTGCTGTATCATAGGCGAAAAGCTGACAACCTGTCACCATTACGCAACATGTTCCATTTGATTACCCTCATAATTTGTGTCAAACGTGGCATCAAGTGGTCCGCGTGGTGCCTACCCTGTTTGGGATTACAGGTGTGAGTGTATAAATAAATTAAAAAACTCTCCAAATTTGGAATAATTAGGGTGGGCAGATACCACAGTACTTTTAAAACACTCTGACACCACCGTAAAAATATCAAAGAGCGTTATTATGAAAAGTCATTTTTTTTTTGCATTTCACACCTACAGAGCTAAATTTATTGACTACAGTCATTAAGCCAAGTCAGAGGCCATTTGGCGATGAGAAAACTCTGACACTAAGGTTAGTCAAGTTCGCTACAAACCTATATGATAAGCAAGCAAGAAAAAGTTCTCGAAAACTATTATTTAATGTAGACTGCATTAATAAATCTGTTTTTTTTTCTTCTGGTGTATGAGATTAGGAGGATCAAAATCCAAACAACCGAAAGATTACCAAACACTATGCTAGGGAAATCAATTCCTATTTCCATACTTACATATACTTACATACATTACATACATATACATACTTACATACATATACATATACACTCATGCCAATAATCCCTATCGGGGAAGGCAGAGCATCAGTGGTTTTAAAAATACTTGAGCCACATTTGACATAAATTTAGAAGGTTATAAGATGAAATATGATGTAAGTGCTGAGAAGTAGTCAACCTTCCGCTCACAATACAGCAAAACTCTCGCGTTCCACTTACAGTATGCCTGGAAAGAGTGCATGGAAGCATACGCCAATTTCTATACTCCAATTCCTCAAAAGCCCAATTTAATATTCTGAGAGCCCTTAAAAAGTTATTGTTTAGATATACATTTTAAAAGTGCCTATTAAGCCAGCAGATGGCAAGTGATTAATTCTGTTTAGAGTTTGTAAAAAGATACTTTTTGTAATTGATAACTGGAATTTGGAATATATAATCTTTATCTCTCGTAATATTAAAATGTGTATTGGATTGGGGTCCTCGGATTAAAAACAGCGTTTTAATTTTTTAAGCTGTATTTTATTTCGTCCACACACAGGGAACCGAAGCGAACATACGGTGACAGAGACAGCGAATTGAAGTGTTAAGATTATATAAATGACAGTAATAACACTACTGACCTACTTTTTAACAAAGTGTTGCCATAAACGGCTTTAAATTTTCACCATGTATGTTCATTTCTCCTTCCTTCCAGGAAAAATATTTTTTCTCCTTCCCTCCAGGATAAAATCTTTTTTTCTATGGTCCTTTCTTCACTTTTACCGAATAATATATCGATGTAATATTTTCCCGGGGATAGTTAACGGACTGGCGATATAATGTATTTGAATGGACAGAGTGGATGTAAATAGTGTCATAGACTATAGACTACTTTTCTTTGCGAACGAATTCGCAGGAAAAAAGCTAATTGCCGAGTTATACAATTTTCCTGCAACATCAAAAACTTTCACCATGAACCCTTGTAGAATAATAATTTTCGTCAAATAAAAAAATTCCATTTTTTTTTCGTTGTAAACAGTCACGATGCAGACCACCGTGAGGATCATCAGCTCTGCCGTCCTGCTGACAGCAGCACTCGTCAACTGCTACCATGATCGTAAGTACCTCCTCTTTCTTAGTCAAGCTTACACCCGAGTGGACTAAACCTACTATCAGAGTTTTAAATTAATTTCCAGCTGGCTCCTACGAAAATAATCCTTATGCGCCGTTATGGCCACCCATCAGGGACGATGACGATACTTCGCTTAACCTCACTGATCCATCACATACTTCTGTATTATTAGCACATATTTGTTTAAAAACTCGTAGCTTCGTAGCATTCTCGTAGCACCTTTGCTACGACGCTACGAAAATTTATCTGTCAAATTAATTTGTTCTGTTGGGAATGACAGTTTGTCGCGTTGCGAGTTATAAAACGCAAACTAAGCCGGGGCAGACAGCCATTCTTTGAAAAAAAAAAAATAAGCCGGGGCACGATGTGCTCACGCGCGTAATGCGCCGCGGTCCTATGTCAAATTGTCAACGTCAGAGGGCGAGCAAGCCTTTGCGCGGGGCCCTCGCGCAATCAAAATGAAGTTTCACCGTCAGCCGAGTGGCGTGCCGCCCGAGTTTGTTGCGCATTATGCTCGAGCTGATGTCATCACCACAAAACTTAAGATATTTGTTTGAATTTAATCTTTACAAGAAATTCTACCTCAAATGAGTCTTTACGTATGTTTGGTGACTTTAAATTAATTAGCAAAGATTAAGGATGATTATAATCAATCAGCCCACAGGAAATACTTCATAATTTCAGCTTATTCTTGAGTGTTTTTGATTAACAGATTCACTTAAATTTAGTTGAAACTATTCTAAGATGAGTTGTTATGTACGTAAACATCAATTAGTCTGAAATAGTTGTTATTTGAAGTTAATTATGGGTACTTAACGATAGGAGAATGTCCTGAAATTGATGTTTTGATATTTGAATAGATTCTCCCTAGTCTGCAATTATAGTTCAAGCACTTCCTTTGCTGGCTCAGCAACCTGAAGTGGATTTTGGTTTAAACATTCAAATAGTTTATTACATGACTAGCTTTCCGCCCGGGACTTCATTCCCGTGGGAATTCAGGAAAATTATATAGTCTATGTTCATCAGGAATAATGTAGAATTCTAATGGTGAAATAATTTTTCAAATCGGTCCAGTAGTTTCGGAAGCTGTTCAATGCAAACAAACAATCAAATCTTTCCTCTTTATAATATTAGTATAGATTACACGAGATATGTATGTATGTAAACACTTTATTGCACATAACCAGAGGTACAAAACAAAATAGATGGATACAAAGAAAACTAAATGTAAAAAGGCGAGCTTATCCCTCAGAGGGATTTCTTTTAGCTGGCCCTTAAGAGAAACGAAATGAGTCTGAATCGCAGGATCGGCGTACTTGCGCACTATGATTCAACCAGTTAAACTAATTATACTGAAAATAAATACTTATACTTAAATAAACAAAATACATATAATATATTAAATAAATATAAAGGACTACGTAATACATGTACCTTGCATACTATAAATTTACATAAATAAATAAAATATTATTACTGCTCAATCGTTGTTCCCAGTGATTTCTTAACGCTACATTGGTAGTTTTAGTTCTAATACTAATAGCACATTTTCTGTTACCATGAACCACCAAGTGGTCGTGAATAGGGTGCATATTAATATTTTAATTTTAAAAATCACAAACCTAAAGCATTTAGAAATTCATGTCAAAAATTCATAAAAAAGGCATGAATTTCTACCAGAATACAACGGTTTATTACACTATTGGTCTAGAAGTTTTTCAAACGGTGCGGCGCGGCGCGGCGGGTAGATTGAAATCAATGGTGGGATTTGCCAGTATTTATAGTGAGGGCCACAAATCGTGCCACATCGGTAAGACAATTTGTAAGATGTAGACGAAAATAGCTTTTGACTTGAACATAAACTCGCTTTGAAAAAAAAAGTGATATTGTTATATTTTAAAATATAACACATCTGTAAAGATTGACAAATCTAGCCTTTCGATCAATCGCTTCTAATCCTATACATCAGTATGTAACATAATAAGAGTTTTTGAGACACGAGGCTATCAAAGATAATGCCTGTGTATTACCTATTACTTTGTCGATTTTCGTATATTATCAAGGAAGAACAAAATTAAATATACAGTCCCCCCTCACAGAATAAGAATGGGTCCTCACAGATTGCTTTAATTTTCACGAATTATTTACATGTTTTTGTCAAACGTGGCATCAAGTGGTTCAAAATCACTGATGCTCTGCCTACCCCATATGGCATTACAGGCGTGAGCATATGTATGTATGTACTTACATATTATACAGAGGCCAGCTCGTCAGGTTACTCCATTTTCATAGCAAAACCGCTCTTATCACAACAGCACAAAGAGCACGCGTGTGGTAACCTGAGTTGCGGTCGTCTGTACAATCCAGGCACGAGTATGACGATTACAGGAATACTTTGATAAAAAGTGTGATTTATTTTAGAAAATGGAGTGAAGCTTCGTCGAGATGGAGTGCTCAGCTTGTACCCCTTCCCGAGGGTAGGCAGAGCTTCACAGAATACCTGGCAGATACCAATGAATGGCCTCTATCTTGATGGTATGTTTAATAATGAATTTTCAATTAACGAAAACTTAGAATCGACTTTCCAAGCGTAACATTTACAACATTTCCAATTCAGTCCCATTTGGTTTGTTACTTGAATCATGAATGACTACAAACTTCAAAAAAGGAGGAGGTTCTATGTTCGACTGTTTGTATTTGTTTTTTTATGTATGTTCACCGATTTCTCCGCCAATTATGGACCGATTTTCAAAATTCTTTTTGGTTCAAAAGAGTATTCTCCAGAGGTGCTCCCATAGATTTTATCGAAAATGATTCAGCGCTTTCAAAAGAATCAACAAAAACAAAAAAAAATACTACAAACCAGAACATAATCTAATTAAATTAGTGACATTTTTGTTTGTGGTTACCTGCTAATAGGAATTGTAGTCTGTAAAAAATACTAGTTATCTACTTTGTCGGCGACTCATACGTTTTTAACGTGGAAAATTATATACTTATATATTGGATGACTTTAAATTAGTGAGCAAAAACTAAGGATGTACATCAGCCCACTAAACTGAACAACTTTCCCAAAGGAAAATAGGTAAAAATATGAAAAAAAATGGCCTCTGTATAAAAATTGACTTTGAAGGAGAAGTCGAATTTTTTTTTTTAAGAATTTCATATACTTACGTCCCTTGTGGATAGTTGTTCAGTTTTATGTGGAGAATCACTAACTAAAGCTTCAGTAACTAATTTAAAGTCACCCTATGTAACCGTTAAGTTATATTATACGAGTATACAACCATACTTAATCATTAATTAGTCTAATTTCTATGCTTAGTCGGCGGTCTTTTTAACCCTCGACAAAAAAGAGAGATATTATAAGTTTGAAGTGTGTATCTGTGTGTCTATGTTATAACCAATTAATATTTATATTTTATTTTATTTATCGTAGATTATATGTATAACATTTTTTAATTTTAAAGTTATTTCTCAGTCTACAAGATTTCACTGAAGGCCTTCTCTCATGGAGGCCTTAAAAAAAAAAAGTTTTAAATTATATAATTCGTTCTCAGATTACGAACCAATAGACAAGCGCCAACTGTACGCGTTCCCACGCGTGGGCCGCTCGGACTCGAACTCGCTACCCCTGCGTGGGCCTCCACTCAGAGCCAGCCAGGGCCAGTCTGTGATGCGTCGCAATGATAGCCCTGGGATGTGGTTCGGACCCCGGTTGGGCCGGTCGCTTAAAGAGGAAGATGGTAAGCAATACAAGCATAAGTACTAAGCAAGAATATGTATGTATGTGTTTAAATCCTTTAAAATCTTGAATGAAAAAATATGAATGTATGTATTTAAATCCTTTAATGTAACTTTGACTGATTTTAACTAATATCCTGAAATAAAGGATTTCATGTTCTATGAAATAAAGCTATTTTTTTTAATTTGACTTTGTACACTATGTTTTATGTTCTGTTGATTGTGCTATATGTCTTTGTGTGCAAATAAAGTATATTGTATTATATGTATTGTAATATATAGTTTTCAACCGACTTCAATAAAAGTAAGAGGTTCTCAATTCGACTTAGTGTCATATTTTTCGAATGTTTGTTTTGCGATGACTCTGCCAGTTACGAATTGATATTGATGATTATTTCTTTTTTTTAATGTAGATAATAATACAAAAATAGTCCCACATACATTTTATCGAAATCAATTAAGCATTTAAAAACAAACATATATATATATATATATACACACATTATGACGTTTTGGTTTGTGGTTCCCTTCAGAAGACTTTTACGATATAATACAATACATAACTCTTTATTTGCACACAAAAAACACAACAAATTCAATAAACACAAACACAAGCATTGTGATACAAAAAGGCGGCCTTATTGCTAGGTAGTAATCTCTTCCAGACAACCTTAGGGTACAGGAAACAGATCGACCGTGCATGAAATAAAAATAACTATATATACCTAACCTTCTAATTAAATACACATACTATAATAAATACCTAATATTATAATATTTATAATACATACATATATGTATAACATACATATTTTGTGATAACGTAGACAATTTTGTGGTAACATGTCGTACCGCCCTGTCGTTCTATCGCATAGTGTCACTACGGATCAGGTAGCTCGACGTCGACATGACAAAATATGTCACGCTGAATTCATGTTAAGCTGCATTTTTTTGTATAACTTCATCGCTGAGCAAGTGATCATATGTACAAAAGACGAATTTAGTGGTACAGGTCCGAACCAGGACTTGAACCCGCAACCTTCCGTTTACAAGACTGGTTCATTAACCAATTATGCTACCACATCTTTTTAAGTAAACATAAAAAATAATGTCTAATATTTTTTTTTCAACAGATACCATGATCCAACAACAGAATGAACGAAGTGACCCAGAACAAGTTGAAAACATCGACTACGTGGAGCGCAAGAAACGACAGACGAAACCACTGTAATCAACTAGTATTATTACAAGTACCTAATTAATAAGATGCCCTGCTATGACCGATACATCAATTTTTTCAGCCCTGTGCTTGATGACCAATAGTTTATTTATTTATTAAAATTTTGGAACATCAACAATGCCTAGTCACGCGCGCCTATCGAATTAAAAAATCAATTGTAAAATTTCTTCCAATTCAATTTGGTCGGTTTATACATCATTCGAAAGATAATTTAATAAGGTAACAACTTTCTAAATAATAACCTATTTGAAATCTCAAACGCGGCGCATAAGCATAACCCAAGCTGTGTCACATATGACACGTTGGTATCTGACATTAAAGATTTTATAATTTAAAACCTTTCTGAGACTTATAGTTATTGATATTAAAGAAAAGTTCTTAAAAAAACCGTCTGTACTTATTATAATATACGCACGAAACTAACTTCATGGTATCGCTTTTTAAATGTCGGTGTGCACGCGTATCGTGAAAATTCACTCTCATCATTTTTTCCAAATGCGCCAAAAGTAGTATAACTTCAAAAAAATTCATGCGGTTGTTACTTAGTAAATCTATCTCATGTACTAAAAATAATATTTACTAACCTAAGCTTTAACGTAGTTACACCCCCCGCCGAAAAAATTCGACGAAACGTCAATTTCTCCCTACGACTTATGTAGAAATTCTACACAAAGTTTTGAACTTCGAAAACTATTTCCCTTCCATCTAAACTCTGCATCGTTCTAGTTGGCAAATGATTTTCTATTAGGTAAAATAAAAAAAATCTAAAAAAAGGAATTGAGTCTTCCACTAATTAATAGCGTCTCAATGACGATGGAAATGACAATGGTGTCCATTTTATCTGATCAGGTGGTAAAATTGAGAAATTTTGAAATTTCGTAAATTTAATGACCACCGACTAAAGGCGATGATGCTATTGGTTGAGGTGGCTGTAAGAAAGTCTATGAATTTTTTTAAAAAGTTTTAAATTTTGCCACTTGAACAAATAAAATGGCATCCATTGTCATTCAACCGCCACTGTAACGCCATTGATTAGAGGAATAGATGGCCTGTATCCAATTATTTAAAAAGCAAGTGTGGTTTCCGACATTATAATTGATTTTAACAATATGACTTGGTCTCTAACATTTTTGAAAAATTAAACTTATGAAACATAAAGTTGATATTAAAAAATATTTACTTCTTTCTCAAATCATTCGCAAACATGAACGATAAAAACGTGGAAAATTCTCGAATTTAATAAATGTTATTTATAATTATGATTAAGACTATAATATTGTTTAAATATACGGGTAGAATATTTAATTTATAAAAAAAATGTTATTAAAATTATCTTTAATACGTAGAGAAATTGCCAAAATTATTGTCAAGGCTGGGTGTGGATTTTAATTATGAAAATGACATCGAATCTGTTGCACGATGAGATACGATTCTCCTTTCTCTCTCTAGTCACAAGAATAGGTTTATACCCATTCAAAAGAGAAAGAGAGAGTTAATGACTTAACTAGACTAAGTTTACCAAATGTGCAGCAGAATTTATGTCTTTAAAATCAATGATTTTAATCCATAAAATAATTTTGGTAAGTCTATACGTATCGTAGTTATAAGTGTATGATCTTGGTGCGAAGTTAATAAATAAAATGGTGATATAAAACCGGATGAGCATTTATTTAATTATCCTACTTTGTCCTCCAAACATAAAACCTCGGGGACGTATTTAGAGGTACATTTTTGCTACACCAAAATATTATTAAAAGTAGCTCTTGAAAAAAAATTCGTCATTATTATTCTCGTACTGTAAATTTGCAAAATTATCAGAAGAAAGATCAAAGTATTGGAAAAGCAATCCTTCTTAATAATTTTTAATAATTTTATTTGCTTAACAGTTAACTGTTTTAAAGGGTATTATTACTTTAATAACATTTAATTCATTTATTAATTAATTAATTATTATTAGTATATGTTTGTCTATAATCCTTGGAATTACATATAATATCTTTGTAACATCTATTGTTGTCTCAAACAATTCTAAAAAAGGTTCTCCTTTGTAGAATTTCTCTATTATAATTTTTAGTTATTTTGGCTGCACTGTATTAAACCTATTCAATTTACTCGGAACCACCTAAATCTGAGTTGGCATTTTCCCTACGGATGCTCTTAGTTAAAGCCTCGTATACAAGCTTGATTTAATTTTGATGTTGGATATCTATTTATAGTTTGTAGTGTGGGTAGAAGCTTTCATAACTTAAACTACCTATTTATACACGGTTTTATGGGAAAATAAGTGACATCATATGACCTAAAAATGGAAACATGTTAAATGTCATATTAACTGGTCTATTATATTATCGTAACATTGAAAAAAAAAAAGATTTTTTAGATGGATTCCATTCAAAGGATACATTTTTTGAAAACAAAAATGACTAATCTTTCCATTCCACCATACAAGCCCCTCGTACTTTTTCTGTACAATAAGAAAAGGTACAAAGAGAAACGTGAGTCAAATTGTTCAGTTGGACAAAAAAAAACGTAAACGGACGGTCCTCTATCAAAGCCGTCACTATATCTTATCTTACAATATAAATTGCAGGGTCCTTAACCCTAGAAAGCTGAAATTTTGTACAAAGGTTTTTTTAATATTGCAACAAGGAATAAGGTATGATTTCACGAAATTCTCATGGTAATGAAGTCTCTAGATAATAAATAAATTAGTCCTATAAGTAGGTGCCCGTTAATTCGAGAAAAGATAAGCCTAAGTATTGCCTGTGGCATTACGGAATCAAATTTTTCATTAGTATGTCCACAAATACGCATAAAAAGGGACGTAGACACCGATTTTGAAGTTCATGAAGAAGAAATAAGTCTTCTGGAAAATGATGACCAGTATATCAATAATTAACTCAATTCTAACATTATACTTGCAAAAATTACTATTATCAATATGTATTGACTGAAACTTTCCTGAAGAAACAGGACGGAATATGAAAAAAAAAATTTCGTGTCTCCATATAACTTACATGATAATTTCTTTTATGGCCTTCTTTTAATCGGGGATAGCGTTGGATGTGAAAATTACAAGAATACGTCCCACACAAATAAAAATATTAATTTACTTTGGCCTAGGGGCGGCTCAGAAACTTAATCCTACCCTGGGCTAAAATCTAAGAATTTTTAGAGGAACATTTGACCTTTGAAGCAGGTCCCTACTTACTTAATTGGATTTGTAGCCGCGAAACAATGCGCTCTTTAATTTGAGAGAGTTTTTAGGCATTTTATAAAAACGGAACGTCTTTGTAAAATGATCACATAAATGGTCGGTGATCCAATGGCTAGAGGGTCGTAGTCTTAAACGATAGGTACCCAGTTAGATCCTTTTTGCCGCCATGTACATGGCATTCTAAAATCGTTCTTATCGTCACATCAATGAGTGAACGCATTTAATTACCTTACGTACGACCCCCAGCATTTAATATTCAAGTCACTGAAAACCTACACATAACAATCATACCACTAAATCTGTAACCATGAACTTGGCTTGCCCCGCTCCTGGACTGGTAGTGAAAAAAAAAATGTTCCAGCTACCTACTCTTCCCAGGTATACAGTAAAAGTTTGAAGTGTGATGCGAGGGTTTTGCTGTATAATAGGCGAAAGGCTGACCACCTCTCACCATTATACAACTTGTGCCATCTGATAACCCTCACAATTTTTGTCGAACGTGGTATCAAGCAGTTCTCTAGAACCACTGATGCTCTGCCTACCCTGTTAAAAATTATAGGCATAAGCGCATGTATGTAAGTATCGAATCCTGGATCACGGACAAGCGTACTCCGAAAGTTAAAAAATAATAAGCGTTAGGAAGAAAGATTTAACAAACTGCAACCACAAATTATAGCTGAAAGTAAACAAACCCAGTAAACCGGAGCAGTGAACTTCATTAAATAAACAGTTCCTCCCATGGAAAATGAACACTTATTAAACACAGGTTTGAACAAACGGATCGTGGACGGAACCCGCAGAGAGGGCTCAAAGTGTTGGTTTTAACCTGGACAACTATATCCCTGTTATGGCGCTAATATACGACTGTTAAAACGCAGTTGCAACGTGATTTCAATATTTTGGTTATGGATTACAAAATTCGGTTGCTTTTGCACGGACGTTTGTAATACATACCTCTTATAAATTCCAGTTTATTTTTAACCGACTTCAAAAAAAAGGAGGAGGTTCTCATTCGGGTGATTTTTTTTTATTCCATACGAAAAAACCCACTTACGTTTAACGTGTAACTTTTTTTATTAAAGCAGAAAAGGTTTAATTTATTATTATGTAGAGACCAGAGTGAGGCTGTATTTTACATAATTCCAATAAACAGTGTAGGCGTAGATTAGTATTAGAAACGAATTCGTTTATGGCAAAGAATGTACTTCTATTAAAGTGACTACCTATCACATGGATTACAATTTATCTTTGTTTTTAATTTATTTTTGTTGTTGATTGCCTTTTCTTTTGTGTCACCCAGCAGCTCGAGCACGATGGCGACAAACACGCGCGGCGTGCCACTCGGCTGAGTTTGAAACTTTACTTAGATTGCGCGAGGGTGCTGCGCAAAGGCTTGTTCGCCCTCTTGCGTTGTCAATGTTGACATTTTGACATAGGACCGCGGCGCATTACGCGCGCAATCACCATCGTACTCGAGCTGCAGTTGCAGAGTGAATGGTTCTTAAACATTTCTTTAAATATCATACTGTAAATTTCCGTCAAACTGATGTTAACAAGGACGGCATTACATCTAAAGTAAAGATGCTTGAACTTCAACGAACATTTCTGCAGGCCGAGTACGATAGTGACAACGCCGCGACAACACCGCGGTCCTATGTCAAAATGTCAACATTGACAACGCCATAGGGCGAGCAAGCCTTTGCGCGGGACCCTCGCGCAAGCAAAGTGAAGATCTTGCTATGCTCAAGATTGAGGTCAAGAGTTAACCCATCACTATCACTACATAGTATAAAACAAAGTCGCTTCCCGCTGTCTGTCTGTCCCTATGTATGCTTAGATCTTTAAAACTACGCAACGGATTTTGATGCAGTTTCTTTTAATAGATAGAGTGATTCAAGAGGAAGTTTTATATGTATAATACATGCATAATATAGTAGAGAAACACTGAAAATTTTAGAGGTTTCTAATGTGATGTCGTAAATAAACACATTTTTTTACACTTACATTGCAAACGCTGGCTGAACCCTATGAGATAGATCAACATAATGTACTACAGTATTGTACACCTTAAAAAGGTCTACAGAAAAGTCCGCGATGGTATATTTCTATCTCTTAGGGGTAACCCACAATAACTATTTTTACAATGCAGTTGCTCGGAAATGGCCCCGTAACATGGCCACGGAGTGTACGTTTATGTACCCCATAAAACACATGTCATGTTATGTAATTTGAAATGAGAAGAAGATTTTGAAAAGAAAAAAAATATTTGAACTAATGAGCAAATAAACCATTTTTCATACACCAAAATTCAACTTCAGTGGCTATTCTGTGATCCAGTAAAGTTATTTTTTTTATCAAATGATGCATAAAAAGTAAGCAAAAAGTGAATAAAATACTGACAAAAATTTATGACGCAATAAAGAGTAGCTGATTTGATAATTCAATGACCCTTTTGACAAGTGAGAGTATTACCTTTTTTATAAAGCTTCATACTGGCTTTATAGAATGACAACAAAGAGTTTTTATGCCTGACAAAATAATTATTTCTGACGAATATCTTGATTTTTAGTGAAAAAAAAATATAAAAGTTAATTATTTATTTTACTTTTTCAATAAAACAAATCTGATTTTTAAACAAATAATTGAACTATTTAATAATTTCTGTAGGCGCAATTGGCATTTTATTTACTTAGCCTTTGCCTCATAATTGTGGAAAAATATTTTGCTCGCCATTGTTTTGCCCACCATTTGAAATTATTTGTTCAAAATAATTATTTTTGTGTTATAAAAATGTTAATTCCTTAATGTTTCGTGTTTTATCGTAAAATATTAGTGCACATTGTTCAATTGTAACAAGTTTTCAGTGAATATTGATTGGAAATACTATATTTTAAGAACTTTGGATATACCTATACGATGTAAGTTTTTGACAACATTTTTTTTAGTTTCATTTCCTCGGCTACTGCATTGTAAAACGTTGAACAATATACGTGCCTTAGGTAATGTGTAACTGGAGCCCTATAAAACACTCGCTTCGCTCGTGTTTCAAATGGGCTCACGTTACACATTACCTACGACACTAGTATCGTTAATAACTATTTTCCTTTACTTTTTACAAGAAATAATGACTTATTTACGAAGCGATTTTAAGCAATACAGCATTAATCCTTATCCAATTAAGTAATTTAAATAAATTGTGCATTCAATATAGATCAACATTGCCCTCAACAGCATGTAATTTAAATTAATATTTTCGAAGATATGGCAGATTTAAAATGCAGGGACAAAGCGGTTGACTGATTTTGATGAACTTTGGTACTAAGATTAGACCTTGGTAAAGGGTATAGGTTACATTTTATCTCACAGCTGGGCACGATGTAACCTGTAGTCCACGGCGGAAAGCTAGTCTTATAATTAAAAAAAAGAAGTTTCAGCGTGAGCCGAGCGCAAGTTTGTCGTTATCGTGCTAGAGCTGCTGTAACTCATTGTTGGAAAAGTCGGAAACTTCCATACTGTCAAAATTAAAATTCTGTCTTATAATGATTAGAAAGTTATTAGCATAGATTCATATTGATTTATTACTAAGCATTGAGGCCGCATTGTTTTACACTGCCTTGTTGTATTTATATGTTGTGCTGTGTGAAAATGGGCCTTTTTATTATACGAAAACGGCATGGCAAAATTGTATTACCATTGCCTCTATGCTGAGAACATAGGGGGCAGTTGTCACTCAAATTACGAAGTACCGTGCCGTGCCGTGCCGTTTGAATTATAAAAAGGCCCAGTAAAGGATGTTGTATTGTATTTTGCGATGAGGATATTGGAATGAAGTTTAAAATAAATACATAAATATAATGTGGTGAGTAGAGATTTATAACACCAAATTGCTTACATTATACATTACATTTATAAACAAATGACTTTTTTACTGCCTATCCTAGGATAAGATTTTATGTTATATCTAAAGACATAGGTGTATAAAAGGTATGGGCAAGGAACATGCACCTTGTTCTTCCTTGTTGAAACACGATTTTTTCTCGTTCCGCAGGTATTCGTAAAATGCGATAGATTTTGATAAGTTAGCGTACAAGATACAAAACGATTGCTAAGGTTAAGAATAGTGCAACATTTGTAGCCGGATCTACCATCTCACTGCCGTTACAGTGATCCTGAAACAGAAAACAAAATTACAAGTAAGTATAACAAAACATGTCAACAAATGTAACAGTCACATTACTTAAAACAAAATCACAATAATTGTAATTATTTTTTAATTAAAATTTAGTTATCTTAATTTGCGAAGAATTTTTTACAAAACATAAAGCGTATTTCTTTATAAAGCTTCCACTTTTTATTTTGGAGTTCCATCAAAAACGGAAAATTTTGACAAAAAAGAAAACAAACTGAGATGGAAAAATATGAATTCCTCTGAGATTAAGAACGCGGCGCGCTGGTTAAGATCATCCTTGAAATGATAAATAATAAATCTATCAAAAATGCTCATAAATAAGCACTGGTATGGCAGATAGTCTCAAGGTGCTCGTTGTTATCAGCGCGGTAGCACTCCTTGTACTAGCTGGGTAGCCACAGTGACACGTCAGCCTTATGACCAAGAAGCACTGGCAGATAGTATCGAGGTGATCGCTGTTGTCAGCGCGGTAGCATTCCTTGTGATAGCTGGGTAGCCACAGTGACACGTCAGCCTTATGACGTCAGTGTTAGGTACTCACCGAGAAGCACTGGCAGATAGTCTCGAGGTGATCGCTGCTTTCAGCGCGGTAGCACTCCTTGTGATAGCTGGGTAGCCACAGTGACACGTCAGCCTTATGACGTCAGTGTTAGGTACTCACCGAGAAGCACTGGCAGATAGTCTCGAGGTGATCGCTGCTTTCAGCGCGGTAGCACTCCTTGTGATAGCTGGGTAGCCACAGTGACACGTCAGCCTTATGACGTCAGTGTTAGGTACTCACCGAGAAGCACTGGCAGATAGTCTCGAGGTGATCGCTGTTGTCAGTGTGGAGCACTCCTTGTGATGATTGGATAGCCACAGTGACACGTCAGCCTTATGACGTCTGTGTAAGGTACTTACCGAGAAGCACTGGCAGACAGTCTCGAGGTGATCGCTGTTGTCAGCGCGGTAGCACTCCTTGTGATGTCGTATCCACCCACAGCCGCGTGTCACACGGACTTCTGAGTTCGTACGGCCGTGGAAAACTGAAAAAAATATTAAAAGAATAGACTGGGAAAACTTAGTAACTCCAATTTTTTATCATCCCCGACCGACATTCGATTACATTAAATGTTAAACGGTTGAACTAATTTTGATTAGGTATAGCTAAGAACTATTTCAATTACTTACGTCAGCTTCAAAAAAAAACTGCATCGAAATCGGTCCATTTGTTTAGGAGCTACGATACCGCAGACAGACACACATGTATACAGATACACAGACATACAGACACACAGATACACAAGTCAAATTTATAACTACCCTATTTTTTTGTCAAAGGTTAAAAGTAAATCTGTCAACAACCAGCTTTTCAAAGGCATACTATTAGTTTCACTCAATTATGACTGAAACATACTTGTCTTTTAAAATTTGTAATTTTTTTAGCCATTTCTGCCAATTTCTACTGCAAAAATTATTCCGAATATAATTGATGACCAGAAAATAAATAGCGAATAATTATAGAAGTAACCCTCTTCTAAAGGTGGCATTAAGTCATTTCCTTGTTCGTTGATCTGCAGGATGCACCACTAGCAGTAAAGCGTCGTCATTTTGAAGTAGTAGTACACCATCTTAGTACCTGATCACCACATCTCAAGTTTGAGTCAGTAAAGTGCACAAGTAGAAGAGCATTTATTAGGTCTGCTTAAGAATATTACTTACTGGTTTGTATAATCTTCCTGCAGAAGAAATTGACAGCCACAGGGCTCGGGATGGCGGTCTCGCAGTGCACTATGGGTATGATGCGCGCGCGCAATTCGTCGTCGAGTGAGTTTAGATCCGTGCACGCTGAGTTGTTGGCGCTGTTGCAGTAGTAGCAATTTATACTCGTAGCTGGAAAGTTAGAGGATTAGTAAATAAGATTTGTATTAAGAAATTAAGAAATGTTACTTTAAATTATTCATAAAAAAACGAGTTGCACTCCGGGAGTGCCGGCAGAAGTGAAAACTTGAACATAGTATTACTCCCTTGCGGTCTACTCTCCCTCCGTCTTACGAATTTTCGATCAGGTCACGTGTCCTGACGCGAGTTAAACATTTTTTTACCCATCCCAAAAAGTGCACAACGAAGAAGTTTTCATTCCCGAATTAGGTTACAATGCAACCTGTTTCTCGGGCTACAATTGTACTAATTGTGGACTACTAACTGTAATTATCTATAAAATGTCCGCAAGACATAGTGCCAAGCAGACTTGCTGCGTTGCCCCTCTGAATGGCGAGGCTTATTTGCTGGGCTAAATAGCTGCCAGCTCTGTGGTCACCAGAGGTGACTTTAAATTAGTAAGCGAAACTTTATTTAATTCTACCCATGAAACTGAACAACTTTCTCCAAGGCGCCTCTATGAAATTGTAAAAAATATTTTTCGACTTCTTATACTAAAACAATCAGCTTCGCTATGGCCTATGTATTTTTGGGGAAAGTCGTTCAGTTTTGCTAACTAATTTAAACATAGATCTTAGATGCATGCAATTTTGGGGTGTTAATTTATTTTCGGGTGATTCAATTAACATTTAAGAGAGAATTTACGAAATGAAACGTTTTCAAAAAAAAAAATTGTCTGTCACAAATAAAAAGGTAACAAAAATTTTCAATATTGTATAGTCAACAGCACATCAGGTTACCACAAACTGTCAAATTTCCCCTAATGTATAGTAAACTCTAATGCTTGGAGATAAAATTTGAAATTGGATTGAAGAAATTTGACAGTTTTGGATAGCATGATGTGCTGTTGACCTTGTACACAAAAATTTACAATTTAATCACTTGTATAAAGTACTGACGAGTATAAAGTCATACTGACTGGGCTCAGCATTGCATTGCACTAGCCAACAATGACCGGTTGAATAACACACGCACTAAATACATACAATGGTGTCCCAAATTCCACTGTAGTACATTAAATTACACACCCATTACTTTTTCACAATTGAGTATGTTATATTGTAATCTATTCACATTCTGATGTACTTACTTTTGTATACTATGGACAGTAGAATGAGAACATAGTATAATGCCTTGTTGGCGGCCATCTTACCGACCTGAAGAAA
Organism: Aproaerema taeniolella; assembly: GCA_949987775.1. Classification (NCBI taxonomy): domain Eukaryota; kingdom Metazoa; phylum Arthropoda; class Insecta; order Lepidoptera; family Gelechiidae; genus Aproaerema; species Aproaerema taeniolella. Next base: position 8,997,671 of record OX465245.1, read on the forward strand.
GATTTTAAATGAATCAAAACAAATTATTTTATAAAACTAGCTTTCAGAATGAATATCAAATGTGGCTTAAGTGGTTTTAGAACAACATGACGTTCTGCCTACCCTGAATAAGATTTTTTTTGCATTTATTTACTTTACAAACACCATATTTTTGAATTTCTGATTTGCCAGTCAAATCAGCTACTCTTTATTGCGTCACACATTAGTATACTATTTACTTTTTATAATTCATTCTAAAATGGAAATTAAGCGTTAATTCTTAAAATATTGATTACTAGCAATCCACCCGGGACTCCATTCCCGTGGGAATTCGGGAATATTATGTAGTTTATGTTACTCGAGAATTATGTAGCATTCCCATGGTGAAAGAATTTTTTAAATCGGTCCAGTAGTTTCGGAGCCCATTCAATGCAAACAAACAAATCTTTCCTCTTTATAATATTAGTGTAGATACCTACTGAAATGTTATTCTGAAATACCGCTTATTTGCTTAACAGTTAAAATTTCTAATTTAAATGGTTTAACTTACGTTGCTTAAAATCGGCACTAGGCCGACAGCTTCGATCCTATACGAAGACCCTCATCAAATTTTAAATTACGAGTATGTATAACAGTCACAAGTCGTTTATTAGCAAAAGAGTTAAAGTAAATTTTTATTGCTTAAAATTACCTAGGTACGAGTACGTTACATATGATTTTAAACTATATGACATAATACTTTAAGCCATACTAACGGAGTTGTTTCTGATCACTGCATTGTAAATTAAATTAAAATATGTCCACGTCTAAATGCAAAAGGCGCCGACCGCCATATGTAAAAATAATATTGTGAGATACAAGTCCGTTTCTCTGGGAAAGTATTTTGTTTTTGTGAATTCAATCATTTGTTTCCGCCTTAGGTTTTCGTATAATTGTTTTATTTATACTAATGTTTGTTAATGATATGTTTTTAATTTGACGGCCGGTTTGGTCAAGTGGTAGTGGTTCCCAGTCGGGACAAATATTTGTGTAAAAAGCAGATGTTTGTGCTTGGGTCATGGGTGTTTTTGTCTGTCTTTATGTATGTTCTAAGGGATCCACGACATAACCTTAGTGAGGACCTTTGAGTGTGTAGCGTTTGTTTGTTTTGTTTAAACCCTCGCGCGATTTATGGACACCCGTGTGCGTAAACAAGCGCGCGACGGGTTAATGGTTTGTAATGCTGCCTCTGAATGGACGGTTCGTGGATACAATTCTCTGTCGGGCCGACTATACAAGAAGTTGTGTTCGTGTCTCGGCTTTTCTGACGTCTTTCGGTGTATCCCAAAGGACTCATTAACTATTCCGTATTAGTAAAAGGAGGTCGGACCGAGATATATTTTATAACAAAATTATGGCACGTGGGTATGTTATTATTAAAACACTAGCTGACTAGCTTATCCCCGCGACTTCGTTCTCGTTTTTTCGTCTTCGCGGCCCTTTACAGAAAAACTCACCTAATTTTAATCATAATCGGATTAATAGTTTAGAAGTGCACATAGGACGACTATAATTACGAACGACCATACGAACATTGAATTTAATTAAATGGGGTGACTTAAATTAATAAGCGAAGCTTTAGGATATGACTCTCTTCATGAAACTGAACAATTTTCACAAGGAGATTACGTGGAATTCTCAATAAAACATTACGACTTCCCATACAAAGGCAAAGGCAAAAGTTATATATGTTTATGGGAAAATTTGTATAGTTTCGTGGGCTATTTGAAATATATACATATATTTTTTTACATTCACCTAATGTAAGATTAGTATTTACACAAAAGGAGTATTAGTAGTATTTTTAGGGTTCCGTTCCTCGAACGGAAAACGGAACCCTTATGGATCACTTTGTTGTCTGTTCGTCCGTCTGTCTGTCTGTCAAGACCCTTTTTCTCAAGAACGCGTGGAGGTATAAAACTGGAATTTATATCAAATACTCAGATCTACTGTCCCTTGGAGCTGTGAAAAAATCAAACTTCTAAGCCAACGCAATCAAAAGCAAATTTCCGCAAATTTTCGACACTCGCAAAGGAATCAAAACCTACAGGGTACTTCCCTTGAACTCAAAATCTTGAAATTTAGTGCGAAGCAACGTTTTATAGCACAGATAAAGGAATCATTGCGAAAATCGTAAATTTTTAGTTACATCATATAATACAAGTTTTTTAAATAATTTTAACTTATTACCCCTTTCCTCATGAATGCTAGAGGTATTAAATTGAAATTCATATCAAATACTCAGGTCTAAAATATTTTTAGGCTAGGTTTGTACGGAATCCTCGGTGCGCGAGTCCGACTAGCACTTGCCGGTTTTTTTTCCTTACATACAATGAAACCCACCACCTTTAAATAAAATTTTAAAAAAGAATATATTATACCGCATCCCTGATTGAACTGTCAAAATCAGGGTTTATTTAACTAATCATCTCCTAAAATTGCCTTTTGATATAAAAAAAGTTATTGAGTAAACCTTTTAATGCGAAAAGCTTTAAAGACGAATAAAAGGCTTCGCGGGAAACATCCGGAGTCTGGCTAGGTAACGCGACTTTGATGGATTTTGGGGGGGGGGGGGCACCACCATGTCTTAAAACAGTATTAAGGTAACCTTACTTTTGAAGAAACAGAGACAAAGCTATATGTGGGACATTAAATTTGTTTGGCAGAGAATCATACATACAGCAAAACTGTATCGATTCTCTGTCACAAAAAGAATCACCCAGTTTCTGTATTGCTTTCCGTCGGCGACTCCACTCGCGTGAAAAATTAGCCTATGTCACGAGTGAACCCTCATCTTGTCTCTGTGCAAAAAACACGGCGATCCGTTGCTCTATTGCGACGCGTCTCAATCTGATTTGAAGGTTGCGGGTTCGATTCCCAATCAACACAAAAATTTGGAAATCGTATTTTTCAGCACTTGTGTTGTAAGGAGTGTGTGTTTACCTTTATATAGAATTTGATTGCATTTAAAAAAAAAGGTATTTAACTAGTATATCAGTTATCTAGGTACAAGCCTTGCTTAGTTTGGGGTGGGATAGCGTTGTGTGATTGTTCAAGAATATTTACACACATCAACACGGTCTAGGGATATTGCACGATTTTTCATACAAAAGAGGTCTGTTTGAGAAGCTGTAGTAGCATATTCGAGATACATGGAGGGCTATAATTTTCAGACGAGCAAGTGCTAAACCTGAATTTTAAATTTTAGTCAATAAATTTTGTTTTAAGTACTTGAAATTTATAAAAACGTGACGAAAAAAAAAAGCGTAAATTCGATCATTTTCGTACAAAAAGCAGGCAAAAGGTGCATTTTCGTTTCCGTCACATTTTTACAAATTTCAAGTTAAAAAAATTATTGACTAGAATTGAAAATTCAAGTTTAGCACTTGCTCGTCTGAAAATTATATCTCTCCATGTATCTCGAGTATACTTTTATAGCTTCTCAAACAGACCTATTTTGTATGAAAAATCGTGCAATATCCCTAGACCGTGTTGATGTGTATATTTTTCACGCGTGCGAAGTCACGATGGGAAAGCTAGTTGCAGCCTATACAGATTTTAAGTCTCAAATATGATGAAATTATTTATTTACATCACACAAGGTTTTCTAGTATTATAAATGCAAAAGTTTGTAAGGATGCATGGATGGATGGATTTTTGTTACTCCTTCATGCCAAAACTACTGACCGGGCCTTGCTGAAGATAGAGTTTAGATATCAGAATAATACATGTTCTATATAATTTTCCCAAACTCCTCGGGGTACGAAGTCCTGAGAGAAAAGCTAATACTTAAATTTAAAAACTTACCACAGTTAAAAATTGTAATAAAAAATCCAACACAATATTTAAACAAATACTCAATGTAATAACGAATCAGAAAGTATCGAAATTTCTCTAACGTAATAGTAAAAAGTTTACGAAACAAACACAGTATGATAACGACTACATTTAGTTAAAGGTTGCTCGCTACTGGCCTTTGTCAACTTACTTATGTGATAGTGTGGTACTTACAGCTCTTTATAGTGTACTTAAAGGGAGTTGATATTTTACTTTTTCTTAAAATTTGGATGTGAAATTGGGCGACTTCAATTTTGGTTGTATAACCACTCGATGCCATTTTTTTACTTTTAATTATGGGCGAGAAATTAGGCGAATTTAAATTAAATATAAGTTGAGGGTCTGTTCATTATAGTGAACATCTTTCCTGAGGGAACACAGGACGAAACATAAAAAAATCACCTCTCGGTAGAACTTTCGCACCCTAACTGGAAATGTTTTTTTTTTTGAAAATCCCATTTATTGGCACGAAGAACCTGCTTTCGGGAATTTAAAATTTAATTTTGTTAATGTTACTTCATTGTAAATTTAATTTTAATTTAACTTTTTCAAATTATCTTTTTCCGTATATATTTGGGATTCTGCATACAGGGTTATAATTATAACCTACCATATTTTTATATTCTGAAACCCAATTCATTAGAGATAACATTTAGACAAAGAAAGTGTAACTTTTATAAATGTAAAATATGGTATTGTAAATAGAATTACATATAGTTACAAAAGTAGAAATTTCAAATATTAGTTTCTTCGCAATTATTCTTTACCCAACACATTGGGGTAGTCACATTAATTGTTCTAAAGGCTACAACATTTCTTTAGCAAGAGAAAGTTACAACTAGATATCAAAGCTTTTTTTTTAAGTTTATTATTTTTTTTCCATTTTTAGTGTACAGAAATGAAATGTGAAACATTGAAAGAGCCAATTAAATTCGAGGGCTGCCCTCGATTTCTCTGGGATTCCATGATCAGATCCCGAATTGGTGACAGTGAGACCACCTTTAGAGTATACTCTTTCTAACAAAAAAAATATTTTGAAAATATGTCCACAAATGGCGGAGAATTCGGTGAACATACATAAAAAAAGAAACATAAAGTCGAACATAGAGCCTCTTTCTTTTTTGAAGTTGGTTAAAAAAACCCACTTACGCTAACAAATAGCACGCCCACGCTGGCAATGCAACTGAATTATTAAATGGTCCCTTGAGTATGTTGAGTACTCGAATGTGCGTTTGCTTTTTCTAGTACACTCAATGCCCGAAGTCAAACGGCCAAGGCCATTCTAATTTGAACCTTATTATAAGTAGACAAGAAACCTAAGTAGATATTTAATTTAGGGAACAGACTGTACATTTTAAAATTTCAAAATTTGCCTAGCCAAGTTATGGTGCTACGAACATAAGTTACAAAGACCAAACACCTTACAACACACTTACAAAATTGTCACTACATTTCAATATAAAAGTGTGTGCAACTGCAGATTCAACAGTTTACAAAAAAAATATATTTTTTTTAATTTACGTAAGCATATACATCTTATATGCTTACGTAAATCACACATTTGTCCCATTTGGGTAGACAGAGACCACAGATTGCTACATGAAACGATCCAAACACACATTTTGAAAATCCATATTACACTTCTCATTGAAATTAACTATAGGAGAAAGCCTGATGACCCTGAGACACAAATATTGTAGTATATTAATGTATGTAGCATAGTAATATTTCATTATGTAACTAATTTTTATTTGTGGCGTGGTAATAAATAAAGTTTTACTATTCATTTATTCTTTATTCCAAAATATAATTTATATGCAATTCTTTTCATCTTTCAAACAACACTAAACACGAGTAAAGTACGTTAACAGTAACACGAGTAAAGTAATCAAAATGTCTATAAATTTGTATGTTTGTTTGACCGATAACTGTCGACCGTCTTTACGTGAACTTATCTGTTGCCAGTGACCTTTGCGTCTTGCGCAAGATTCCCTAAATAGGTACATCACAAGCAATAATATTACAATATATTGATCATAAGTTATAGTTTTAATACCCGACGTTTCTCTAGATGGGGTTAAAGTAGTTATCGAATTCTACCCACAAAGCTAGATAACTTTTGCGAAAGAATCCAAATGAAATTCTCAACAAAAAAAATTTTTTGTAAAGTTATTTTTTTAAATATTTTGTTGATATTAGGATAACTAAGGATAAGAAGAGAGTTGATGGTCTGACGGCTAGCGGTTGGTACTAGTAAGCGAGAGGTACCGAGTTCGATTCCTAAGTGTCAGCTCACACCGCGACGCGACGCGACCGACACGTTGCGAATAGAGCCACTTAAAATTGAATTTTATTTATTACATAAAAAGATAAACATTTCATTGTGAGAACGCCGCGGCGCGCCGCGAGGCGCAGCGCTGCGTGGTGCGACGTATTCTAAATTCTCATAGGTTATAAATAAAATTCAATTTTGAGTGGCTCTAATCGCAGCGTCGCGTCGCGTACCAATGATCGTTAGGTACTTTAGTTACATACTACTTACGGTCAGGGAAAACATCGTGATGAAACCTGAATTTGTGACCATGATCCAATCCGGTCAGGTTCCCTTGTTAGCAGGGTCACGGAGCGGAGGTCAGATGGCAGTCGCTGCACTATAATGACTTAAGGCGACTACAGCACCCGATAAAGGCAGCACACATAGGAATAGTGCCATCTCCGTCTCTCAACAGGCCTGGGCCGGCAGTGCGAACAGTGTCGATACACGAAGTTTACGGACTATGAAAGCGTGCGTGCGTAAAAACATGTTCGAAAGTTAGAAAAATGAGATTTTTGGAAAGGTAAATCGAAAAATGCGTTAACTACTTATCGAGAGTGTTCAATCATGAACATTTTCATAGCAAATTCAAGTTCCTGTGTGCATTTTACTATCGTTTTTACAGCTTAAAAGATACACAATATTGGGTATTTAGAGGTGACTTTGTGAGCTTTTTCTATCGAACTAAAAGTGCTGAATCATGTTTTCAGCAAACTACTTATCTAGTTTATGTCCTGAATGTTAACGTAGTATTTTTTTTTCTTCGATTTAATGTAGTGCGCATGCTTATCTACGCATCATAAAATCGTAATTTAGGTGCTGTAGTCGCCTTAACCTACCAAATCCCGGGTCATAGTCAAGCGAACCCCAAATGAGGAACAGTACTAAATAAACTGATAATAGGACAACTACTGAACTTCCATTATGTCAGTGTAAAATAAAAATAAAAACCGAAGTATTTTGTTTTAATGAGTAGCAATCGGTTTTCCAAATAAATCATGTTTGGAGAATATAATTTTTACTTTAGTATTTTTAAAACGCTTACCCGTGTGATTATTCACAAATATCTTAAGGGAAAGAAAAATGTTTAGCGCGAATGGGACTTGAACGCACGACCCCAGGATTAGATCTGGTGCTCTAACCTATTGAGCTATCGTGCCTTCAAGTCCAACGGCCAATTTTCTCATTCCCTTACTTAGCACATTATGTCGTGTGTGGTTCAAATCCCACCCCGCCGAACTTTTCTATTTTTATTTTTTACATTTGCAGACCTTACATTATCTGCAGATATCGACGTGTGACAAAAGAAAATATACGAAAGCAACAACTCATCAAATGTTTTCGTTACATTTGTATTCAAAAAGTTTGAACACTTACAACCGTCGGCGGTTTTTTATTCCCGTTTTTCCATTTCAAAGTTCAGTAACTTTTTCGGTAATAATAATAAGTATAGAAAACAACTCAGTGTGTGGAGATTGCTACCAAAGGATGGATATTTTTGGCTTTAGTTTTTGCTTTTCGAGTTATGTTTGTGCCTTGTGCAAGATATATCGCGTGCCTTTTTTTTAATCGCATTTGTTTCGCCTTTTGTTGCGAGTATTTTTTAATCCCAGTGAAATGAAACGAATATCAATCTAAGTAATTTTATAATTTAGGAAAATTATATTTGACTTATAGACTCTATTGTAATAATGAAAATAATTGAATAATTTTTTAAACAAAATAACTCGGTAAAAATGTGAATTTCTTTTAAAACAACTTTACGTAAGAAATGACAACATCTCATTATCGTATTCTAAAATTATGAATGATTAAAACTAATTATTATCAATGAAAGTGTAGGTGTACCTACACCAGGTGTACAGTGTAGGTATGTATACCAGCTTAGGACTCGTAGCCCAGTGGCTCTCGCTGATCTTAACCGATCAGTGAGGTTAAGCAACGTACACAGAAGCAGGGACCCTGATGGGTGACCAAAGTGGCAATTTATCACGAGCGTTTCCGTGATTCGGAGGGCACGTTAAGCTGTCGGTCCCGGCTGTTGTCGATTGACTACAGTCGTTAAAACCAAGTCAGAGGCCATTGTGCGGTTTGAAAACTCTGATACCAGGGTTAGCCAAGTTCACCACACACTTATACCTACACGATAAGAAGAAGAAGCGTTTTATGGGTGAAAGATTTTGAAGTATTTTAATTATGATTGATTTCTCCGAAAATACCCATTTAAGAACATATGTTCCCTGGACTTTTAAAATTATTTTTATTCATAGAATATGACCATAGAGTTATGGGATATCAAAAGGAACAGGTGTATATTTATTACATAACTTAGTAGTGTGCTAAAATACATTTGAAAGCGTTCACGGTAATTACGAATATTGCGTGTTAATCGATTGTCAATAGGTGACCAGTGACTACAGTAAAAGGCACGGGTAATTCTAGTTGATTGTATTAGAACAGTCGATTGTGTGGAACGTGTAACAACACTATTACTTTTTGGATGTGGTCTTAAGTTGATTTTTTAAAAGAAAAAGAAGTTCTTAAAAGAAATATTTTCGGTTGTACAAATACAAACGTCTTGTATTGTATACTAGCATTCCGCCCGGGACTTCGTTTCCGTGGGAATTCGGGAAAATGATGCAGCTTATGTTACTCAGGGATAATTTAGCAATAATGGTGAAAGAATTTTTCAAATCAGTCCAGTAGTTTCGGAGCCTATTCAATGCAAACAAACAAATAATCAAATCTTTCCTCTTTATAACTTATATCTATACTTAATATTATAAAGAGGAAAGATTTGTTGTTTTGTATTTTTCTATGTAACAAATAAACTTAAAAACTTCTGGACCGATTTCAAAAATGATTTCACCATTAGGATGCTACACTATCCCTGAGTAATATAGGCTACATAATATTTCCGAATTCCCACGGGAACGAAGTCCCGAGCGGGATGCTAGTATTAGTATAAATAAGCCTTTTTATAATTCGAAAATGGCACGGCAAAATTGTATAACCCGTATGTCGTGCCGTTCGAATTTTAATAAATAGTCAGTTCATTTTATTGGTATGCTTTAGAGTTGGCAGGTGCAGAGCAAACCGTAAGAAGTGGGGCTTCCCACGTAACGACCGGGACTGGGATGACTGCGGCGCCATAATGACATGGATCATCTGTTGGGCGGTAACGGCGGGAAGCAAAAATGTATGAAAACTACTTTATATTTCTTAGAGGTAGGTTTCTAAAGATAAGCAAGCATATCTTTTACAGAGTGCTAGTCAACGATATAATATATTTGGTTCACATTTGACAACTTACAGCGCCGAACTTGCGAATATGAACAATTAACCCTCATAAACTACCTACTTTATATTCCTAGGAATTGTATACAATAACGGATTTCATACATTTCCGTTAACACATAGGATAATACATCAAGATTGATTCATTCAGCAGTTTTTAAGTATATAAAGTGGCGAAAATACAGTTAAAATAAGACATATAAAAATAAAATTCATATGATGTAGTAGGTAATTTAATGTAGATTAATTTTGTCATTGACAGTTTTCTTCTAGATCTAACAGTTTTTGTAAAAAACGGAGAAAACCGTGGAGAGGGGCATATTTTCAATGAGAAGGGGGAGGAAATTGGTCTGACACCGGGCAAAACAGAGCTCAGCAGGGTCGAATTAGTCTAAAAAAACCCGGTGTCAAACTGTTACATTAAATGCCGTTCAACATTAAAAGGAGAAGGCTTTTCAGATTATTCTTCTAGAAGGAAGTAAGGATGTAAGGATTATAGAAATAAGCCTTGGCTGGAAATCTAGTTTATCATTGACGTTGCCTATGGTATCTCATTTGTAAGTGACGATAGTGTAAACCGTAATCCTAATAGAATAAAGAAATCTGTATTTTTTAAATTAAACTAAAAATAATACTTCCTGCAACAAACTACCAACTTCAGTATATCCTTAAAGTTTTCATAGGTGCATGGGGCGGGTGCATCGATGTGCATCTCGTTAATTGCTTTACAGTGTTCGTATAACGCAATTTGTGACAGTAAAGCTCACTTATCGGGCTGGGAAGCTCCGTGGAAGTTCGTGAAATCAATATCGGTAACCGCTTGTGGTGTGCCCGTTTTAACACTACCTGTTTTGAAGGTATCAAGTTTTTAGCGTGGTAATTGTTAAGAAAATTAAGGTTTACTCATAATTTAAACTTTATTTTCTACGTGTAAGGTGTTGTTAACCAAGCATTCATTACGCAGTCGTAATTTATGTAAGCGTTAACTACGCAATATGGAGTTTTCATCGTAATTTACAATGAAGCTGGATTGAAATAGATTAGATATTGTGGTAGCGAATATAATATACATATCCATTCGCAAAAAAAAGATCCCACAAAAAAAGTAATGAGCTGAATTGTGGCACTGCACTACTCAAAAAAATCTTCAAAAATGTTGGTTTAGTGAAAGTAATGCAAGATCTATGAATTCACGGTTCCTGGGTTCGATTCTCGGTTGAGTAAAATGCCATACGAGTATCGTTTTTCTGAACGTTATATCTAAAAGCAATATTATTTTATGTAAGAATTTGTACAATTCAAATGACGGCTGGTTTGGTCGAGTGGTAGTGGCGCTGCACGCTGCTTTTGATCGACGGGTTCTGGGTTGGATTCCCAGTCAGGGGCAATATGTGTAAAAAGCTGTTTGTTCACAAGTCAAGGGTGTTTGGAAAACCTTACAGTGGGCCCCTTAAGTGTGTAGCGTCCATATTTTTTTAATTTATCTAAAGCGAATGATTGCTTGATAATTTCTCGCGTTTCCTTTTTCTAGAAAATGATCAAAATGTACGATTTACGTAAAGAGATACCTAATCAAATAAACATGAATAGTGACGTACCTAATAAGGAATATTTGAGAGATTTCTATATTAAAGACTTCAAGTACATAAGCCCGACAGTCGTCGACGTAGACAAGTTGGAGTCTGCGAAAAGGGTTAAGAGATTTGACTTCAAAAGCCCGTGTAAAACAATGTTTGGAACATGGGTTAGCAAAGTCATGGATGGATTAAGGCAGTTTCTTTATGAAGGCTCTTTACATGGAGTTAAGTAAGTATTTTAGCCTTTTTGTTGAGTTACCTTTTTTTTTAATTTTTCAAATTTCTTCAATCGATTTTCAATTTTATCTCCAAGCATTAGATTTTACTATCCATTGCATTGGGGAAATTTGACAGTTTGAGGTAACCTGATGTGCTGTTGACTGTTCAAGTGATACTAGAAGCTGGGAACATAGGGGTAATGGTAATTCAATTTTTGCCATGCCGTGCCGTGCCGTTAGAATTATAAAAAGGCCCAATGAATAACTAGCTGCAGCTCTGGCACGATAACGACGAAACTCGCGCTCGGCTCATGCTGAAACTTCATTTGATTGAGCGAGGGTCCCGCGCAAAGGCTTGCTCGCCCTTTGGCGCTGTCAATGATGACATTTTGACATAGGACCGCGGTGTTGTCGCGGCGCTGTCACTATCGAACTCGGCCTGCTGATGTCCGCAAGTTGGTACTTCTTTGTTTTCTTTTTGTCATCATATTTGGGATGCAATTTATATGGGGTGACTTTGAATTAGTTAGCAAAACTTTACCGGGTAGCTCTACCCATGAAACTGAACTATTTTGCCAAAGAGGCCCAAATCAAATTCTCAAATAAACAACTTCTCATACCATATAAGTTATATGGAGAGATACATTTTTTTTCGCATTTTGATATTTGTTCCTTGGGAAAAGTTGTTCAGCTTAGTATGCTGATTCACATCCTTAACTTTCGCAATTTATTTCAAAGTCACCATGTACTGCTTTTTTGGCTTAGCTAGTACGGACGGCCGCTCATCAGGTTTCCGCATGCTTGCACTCTGTGCTGTTGTGATAAGAGTGGTTTTGCAATGAAAATGGAGTAACCTGATGCACTGGCCTCTGTATACAAGGTGATAAATAACCTCCTAGCTATATTCAAAATCCTGAACTAATTTTTTAAAAATGTTTTTCAGTGGGAATAGTTCATTTTTTGCCTAAACGTAGACATTACTCCTACACCAGGCACGCGAGGGGTGCGGGTAGCGCTCGGGGGGTGCCACCCGAGCGGTGGCACTCGGTTCTACTCGGTTCTGTGTGTCTACGTTTAGGAAAAAAAAATTCCTACCGAAAAAAATAAAAAAACAAAAGTGTTCTGTAAGTGATACTGGTTCAGGATTTTGAATATAGCTAGGAGGTTTTTTTATTAACCTGTATAGGCAACAAATTAATTATTATTCCACAATTTTTTTAAACAGTTTTCCTAACGAATCATTTCGTCAAAAAATAACACTGGTGAAATATTTGTAGATATATCTTCGAACCGACCTTCAGCCAGAAGGAGCGTGCGACCTGGGTCATCATCATGGTGATCTCTATCGCCTTCTGCACAGCTGTTATCATCCAGCTCTTCAGCAAGTCCTTCTCCATCCCGTTTGTCAACGTCATTGACTCCTTGCCCACTCCTGTGTGGGCTGTGCCATTTCCAGCGCTGGTCTTCTGCCCTCATATCCATATTCAGCTGTCGTATGCAAACGTTTCTGAACTTGATGAGTAAGTTTAATATTATTATCAGACAAACAAATAAACTCCATCTCTTAAATAATACTCTATCGGTATTTGACATGTCTTTGTAATTAAAGAAATTTGATTGCTTATAAGCTAGTGGTATATCTATTAAAACAATTTATATATTAACGTTTATGTTTTGTGCGGCAGTCAAAGTATTTAGATGAAGTTGGTTGATTTTATGTCATTGTCAGCTGTTTACAAGATTCTATGGTCCTCAAACTGGGGCCACTGCTCCTAACACGGAATAAAATTACTTATAGTGACGTCATCACGTATTTTGATTTATTTATATGACTGGTGATTGAGCCAGTTATTGGTTTTTAACATTCACTTTTACTCCAGTTTTTTCTTTCAGTTTACACAAATTCTTTGCCTCTCGGGTCTGCCCGCAAATGTTCAGAGATAAAAGCAACTTAGATGAAAGAATGACTCCGCAGCAGAACCAAATGATGATGGATTTTATTGTTCAGGTACGAGTAAAACAGCTTTTCGGCACCAATTGGGCCTTTTTATAATTCGAATGGCACGGCACGGTACGTCACTTCAAAATTTGAATTACCATTTCCTCCTATGTTCTCAGCTTCTCGTATTACTATTACATAGGAGGCAATGGTAATACAATTTTGCCGTGCCGTTTTAGAATTATAAAAAGGCCCACTGGTTGCTTCAGCTTTGATAAAGAAAATTTACTCTGAACAATAACTCTAAAATTTAAAACAATTATCACCCCCGACATAACTTTTGAACGCATGAACTAATTCTGATTGAATATAGCTAAAGAATCATCTCTATCACGTCAGCTTTCAAACAAAAAAACCGATCGGAATCAGTCCACTCGTTTATGAGCTACGATGCCACAAACCTACACACAGATACACACGTCAAACTTATAACACCTCTCTTTTTCCCTTTTTTTCGAGGGTTAAAAAGAATCTAATACCTAAGTGGTGTCTCTATAAAAGTTTAAACTCAGCAGTTTAAAAAAACAATTACTATGTAGATTATATAACACCTTATAATTTTCTTCACCTATCAGGGTTCTCCAAAGTGCAGGGACATAGTGAAGACTTGTTACTGGAGAGGACCTGGACCGCAGACGCACTGGTCTTCTGCAGAATGCTGTGATAAGTTCTTCACGCCTATCTTCACTAATTATGGACTCTGTTACTCTTTTAATGGATTGCCGCTGAATGGGATGTAAGTAAAAAAGAAATTTACTAGAGATCAGTAATAGATAAGTTTCAGAAATTGATGGTTTATAAATACGTTAACTTTGACACTATTTTATTACAATAATGTCATTAACGCGAAACTTCGAAAACATAAACGGATGTTTGGTACTTATTCTTTCATTTCAGAACTACTGAATGTATGTGATGAAAATTTAGGTATGTACTTAGGAAATATAATTACGTAATAGATTTTTATGATTTAATTACTTAAATAATGAATAAATTAGTAATAATTCCTGTTGGAATACAATACAGGCAACGCTTTTTATGTCGTCTCTCTATATTTATATGTTTTTTATGTACCTGTAGTAAGTGTACAATACATTCTAATTAACATATATTCATCAATTTTACTATCAATGGTATATATATATATATATGGTTACTGGTTTTCCTTATTAAAAATTACGCGAGTGAGTCATGATGTAGGCGCAATATCATATTATAATTTTATTTGCTCAACCGAATACATAGTTTTCCTTGTGTAAAAATGTTATAGAAAGTTAATATCAGAGGCAACTGAAAATATTTTTATACAATATTATTCGTGACGCTCGTTCGTACCGGGTTTTTTGAACTAGTTTTCCTACTGGAATTTTTCTTTTTATTAGATTAACAATACAAAACTTCTGTGATGCTATATTATATATGTGTAATTAGTTTCTTGAAAACGGCTCTATATTACGATTTTGATAAAATACACAGTTTGCGAAAAACTAAAACTAAACTAAACTGTATTTTTTAAATACACAGTTTTTGGTCAAAAAGTTAATTTATCGTAGATTTTATTTCTAAAGTGGCAAAATCATGCATTTATAAGCAATATAAGAAAATGTTAGTTCCAAAAGACGATAAAAGATGACACCACATGAATTTGAGCTGATTTTTTTCTTTTATTTCGTTTATTTCAGAATCTTTATAAACAAAATTCTTGAAATTGAATTTTAGTAGAATGGCTTTTCTTTGCAATATGTTAACGTGATGTTAACTTATTTTTTATTGGAGATATCTATAGTATAGTACAATTGTTAATACGAAACTCCACACCGCAAGCAATTATTTTAAACCGAATCAAAATCTACAGAACTCATCCTTTCTAGGACAAACGCCACAATATCCTGGCAGAAGTCTTTCAGCGAAACTGTCGTCCCAAGCACGTTGCAGTGGAACCTAGACAGTGGATATCCGAAGGTGTTCCCACCTGACAACAACATGAGGCCCTACAGGGTCACGGCCTCTGGAGAGACCAATGGACTGGGAGTGGAGCTGTACTTGAATATCAGTGAGAGACAGTTTGCCTGCGATGGGAACAGTGTCGGGTTTAACGTAAGTATCTGCGTGATCGGACCGATCGAGGGGAAGATCCCTGGGGGAGGCCTATGTACAGTAGTGGACGTCTTACGGCTGACATGATGATGATGATCTGTGTGATAACCCAAACCGAGATTTTGTATGTTTACAGTCTTCGATCAACTATAAAGAACTAGATACACAATCCACAACAAAAAAGTTTCCTCACTAAATGATCACCCACTTGACGTTTTGGGTTGTCTTTTCGTTTAGTAGCATTCGTTCGTTCCGAAAGTAACCATGCCGCAGTGCGCAGTGATAAATTGTAAAAATCACACCTCCAGAACATTAAAGGAATATGGAATGACATTTTTAAATAAGTAGTTTTGTAATTATTATATGTGAATTGAAATTATCTTGGTATTTGGCCAAGAAAAGGTTATAAAACATTTTTTTAATTTAATTTAATAACATTCGGCGAGAGTATAACCCTTTAAATTGAATAGACACTAGCCGAACTTACAAATCCATACCGTTGTATTTCAACATCATTTGTTCGGGTTATGCAGTGACTCTGTTCTAAAACAAATAGAGACGCTGTTTTTTTTTCTATTGTTTTTTTTTTATTTTCATCTGTGTTATAAAATTTAAGTGTAAAGAGTATATATATATTAATTCTGTTTTCTATACTTACATTAAAGGTATTATGGCAAAACATGTAATCATATAAAATTGAATCAATAAAAAATTTAACGTGCGTGACGTTTACAAACATAAAGTTTTATTGGATTTTTAGTTTTCCTAGAGATCCTGTGCGATGTGGACAGTGGACATCCGTAGTCGCACGTCAAAGATGTGAAGATTTTTTTTAGCCGTCGCAAAGTAGTGTCGTTTGCTCCAAGCATTTTTTAGAAAGTGACCCGTATGTCACTACAAAAGGAATCAAAAGGTTACACAAAACAGCTGCACCTCAAATAGTATGTACCTTTTTATCACTTGATTTTGAGTTTCTTGTATTGAATAAAATAAAATAAATATGTTTCATCTTCAGGACAAAGATGACGACAGCGAAGAAGACAAATGTTTTTTTTGAGTTGGTTGGTTTTTTAATAAATTATTTCTTGTACTTAAATATCTATTTAGTTTCATATTTAATTTCGTCTCTAAATCTCAATAGGTCATTTCTGTTCAAAAAATTATACTAAGTTTTAAATAAGCAAAACATATATATGTGTAATCGGGAAAGACACAGTTCTTTTCTTTTTTTGTAAGTTATTTCATATTTCATAAAAAATAAGCATAGAATATTATGTTTATAAGCAATAATTAAGAAGAATAGCGGCAGCTGTGATTATCAATTGTAATGTATATTAATCGTCGGTTAATTTGAAATGAATGTGATTTTTTTAATAATAAAAAACCGTAAAAACTAACATAAAAGTAAACGGCTGAACCAATTTTGATTAATTATATCTGAAATCCAGCGCAAGAAAAAGCTTTCGAATAAAATAAACTGCACCATTAACATCATCCGTTTAAGAGCTATGATGCTCCTATAAATACACAACACAATCAGGGGTTAAAAAGAAAACCACACCATTTCGTAGCATTTTGAATTTGTTAAAAAGTTTGTACGAAGATTGTTTTATGTAAAATCGACCCAACTAAAATATTTTTAAAATTATCAAAGGCAACTCCACTCCTCCCATGTTCTACGTGACAACCAGTGTCATAAATTGTCTTACGTTATCCTTTGTTCTAAACCAAAAGTGGTATTTTACAAATTAAACAGATTTTATTTTCGACCTTACAGTATTACGTTAAGGTTTAAATTAGATTAAAATGTTTGACACTTTAGAACTCTTTCATAATACATGAAGTGGTATACAACTATCAAAGTACGTATTGTAGTTAGGACACTTTTAAATTTCATTTTGTATGGGACTGTGTATCTAGTTTTTTATAGTTGATCGAAGTTTACAGTACCTAAAAGATATCTAATTCTACACTAATATTATAAAGAGGAAAGATCTGTATTTTTTTTGTCTAATTTTTTCCATGTTGGGATGGTCATGCCAGCCTCATAACGTATTTTATAAAAATCGTAATAGAGAGCCGTTTTCAAGAAAAACATTAGACCTCCCTCCTAGTAATCCATCTTAGGCAACGACACCTCAGCTTATTGTCAATCTGAGATGGCGTCTTATGGTTTCATGCGGTGTGGTAGGCTCTGTAAAGGGCCGTCTGGTTCGCGTCCACCCTCCTACCGAAGTCCGACGCCAAACAGGAACAAGCTTGCTGTGTTCCGTCGGTGCGTAGGAGTACCAGTGCCGTAATAGGGATTTTTTGGGTTAAGTCGCTCCATCGTCGACCTCATCTATGACTCTATGACCTTGATCAAGATTGGGGTCAAGAGTTAACCCAACTCATAATAAAAATAATAAAAAAATAGTAAAATCGGTACAGCTTGATAGCAGCTGAACACAATCGCTCGGCCAAAATACAATTGATATCTCCACCGTACAATCTCTGAGAGAACATGTTTCTAAAAAGCGTGCCATTCAGGGTACACTCCAGCATCAAGTGAATTAAGTTATCGTAGACTCCACAGTGATCACACAATTTTTTTGTATGTTTGACAAAAAATCTTTCACTATTAGAATGCTGCATCATCCGTGAGTAATAGCTACACCGTTTTCCCAAATTCCCATGGAAACATACACAATACAATACAATATTCTAGACATCTCTATGAACATAACATAGTCCCAGACGGAAAGACAGTGTAATATAACTTGGTGTACAATTGTAGCCGCTTTTCCAAATAAAGATTGTTGATTGGTCAGATAGAAAAATAACTACAATGATGAACTGATGTTACAAATTATACCATCAACCGATTAAAAAGTTACTTAACCAATTACGTCATCAAATCTAATGTTTCAGGTGATACTGAATACCCCGACTGACCACGCTTACACCAGCACAGTCCTCCGTCTACCCATGGAACGGATGACCACCATAGAAGTATCTCCCATTACCTACAAGACCGATACAAACCTGAGGTCTTTATCGCCGGACACTCGCCAGTGCTTCTTTCAGAACGAAAGGAAGCTGGTCTACTACGAGTTTTATACCGATGACAATTGCAAGTTTGATCTGCTCCTGCGAGAGGCCACGAGACTTTGCGATTGTGTTTTGTTTCATTGGCCGAGTAAGTTCTGTAATCAGTCTATTGATAGGTACCATTGCTGAGTAAAAGCATCTTTCTTTGAGGAACATTTCCAAAGTACTATGCGTTGTTTTTAAGGACTTCCATGGAAATTATATTACTAGCGGCCTTGGCCTATAGTAGCCAATGGGCCTTTTTATAATTCGAACGGCACGGCACGGCATTTAGAAATTTGAATTACCATTGTCCATGTTCTCAGCTTCTAGTGTTACTGTTACATAAGAGGCAATGGTAATACAATTTTGCCGTGCCGTTTTAGAATTATAAAAAGGTCTAATAAATAGTCTTTACTTTTAATGTTTATGTCACCGTTACATTGTCAAACCCGTAATGTTGTAAGTTGATGTAGTAAGATTATAAGCTCTCGGTAATTTGTGAACTGCCCCATTATTTTTCACATTGACGGCCCTTTTTATAATATTAATGCAACCTAACCTAACCGAACCTAAAAAAACCTAACCTAACATAAACTAACTTAATTTCATGCAGGCAGCCCCTAAAGTTTCGGAAATTTATAATTTTATTAGGCAAATTGTAATATCGTGGGAGATTATAATTTCACTAGCGAATTGTAATATTGTGGTTTTCTCATTTTTTTCAGGAAAACACAGCTGGGATCCAATTTGTTCCACCAGCTCAGATTTCCAATGCATTGATGACGTTAAAGGTAATATTGAAATTTTGAACAAAAAATAATACAGAGTCTAAGGGATAGCTTATTGTGCTTAGACCCGTTATGTCTTAGACGGGGTGTGCGATCGTCGAACGAGACGCACGAACCGCGTTAGTACTATTATTTATTCTGTGGAACCGCTACGAACGGACACTTAAAACCACGGAAGTATTTTGAAATACTTTTAATTATTGTTACTTACATCACAGGCCAGTAAGTTATTAACTGATTAAACAAAAGTTCGTCTCAATAAGTAGTACTAGCTGAAGTATATAACATATAGGTCTAATATAACCTATCAGTTTAGACCTATGTTCTTTTTTTACGAAGAGCCGTGTTTATAAATAAAATTTCATCATTTGAAGATACCAATTTTTGTGACTGGTTTTTTATTATTCCCAGCAAAAGTCGAAGCGCAGCTGATCTTCGCGTATTTCGATGACAGCGAAGAACAGAGGCAGCCGAAATCTGCGTCTACGTCTTGCCATCCATCTTGCAACGATATCCTCTACTCCAGCCAGGTCTTCTACTCTGATCTCATCAAGGACCCTGGATATGAGGAGCCGGAATGGGGACATCCGCATGTGTACGTACTTTGATGGTTACCTACATGGCAGAGTGGCCACGATATACACCCGTTACGGAAAGCTCTCGAAAGATCGCGATACGTAGCAAGAAATGTAAGAGTCCGGAAATATTATGAATCCAAATTCGCACTAATCTTCAATACTTAAAAATGTTTCAAGTTTATTCACTTCACAAAAACACTATAAAATAGAAGAAGCACCATAAAATAGCTAGGTACAATGTTATTTACATAAAGAATGAACAGCAGCGCTGTGAAAGTAAATGGGTCCTTACTCAGCATGTGCTGTGCAAAGCATGTGTTGAGGGTCAAACATTGCACTGATTTTGTCTTTTATAAGGTTCAAACAAAACTGTGCGATTTTTGGAAAACGTGAAGGCCGTCAGATCCCAAAAACTAATTAGAAGTTTAATTTCCGCTCGATTTCACAAACGGATCTAATCTTCCATCATCTGTCGCACTTTTACTTTTTTTTTTAATTTAGTTCAGAATATGATGAGCTTAGATTTTCAAGTCTAGGAATAATAATTTTGACTGAAGAAATAATTAACGTTTCAACAGAACGCCAATAGATTTTAATGGACTTTTTTAATAAATTCTTGGCGGGAAAAAGTCTTGCGACGTAGTGTAGTGAGATGTGATATAAAAATATCTGGTTAATATGATTTTTTATTTAAAATTGCAGTGGTGAGCTGACCAGAGTCAACGTGCATTTCTACGATGATATGTTCCTGGGGCAACATCGCCATATGCAGTATGATGATTACTATTTTGTCGGTACTGTCATCATAATACGTATTACCATAGTATTTTAACTGTTATAGTGGTAGCTGGTAAAAACCACGTCATAGAAACCGATATCACCGGCGGCGCTACTTTACTACGATTAAGGTGGTACTACGACCTAAATCCGTATTGTATTTCCAAGGAAGACCCGTGCCCCTCGGTGGGGACGTATATGGGCTGGTATTACAAGGTGGTATCGGCTTCTATGACGCTATCTGTACGATTTTGCTCGAGTGAAGTGGAGACATCTACAGGGCTATTGGAAATACGTAACGATCCCTTCAAGGGGTGATAGTACAGATCATTAGCTATCAAATAACCCTCGGGTAGATGGTTTTCTTAAAAAACAGAGGACTTTTATTTTCTAAATTGGTAATTTTTTTTTCGAAATTGGTATATTTTTCCAATTGATCTCTACTATCACTCCTTGAAGGGATCGTGACGTATTACCAATAACCCTACATATAGCTTTAACAGTGTAGCTCAGTCTGTAGGTAGTTTTGCATTGCAAAAGGTGGCGTAGAAAATGTTTTGACACAATATTGTTTAGGTATGGCAGGTTAATAAAATTCCAAGTTCTCGACCTTGAAGGACCCAGGCGTTAGCCGCCATCTTGAATTAAAGGTGCCAAAATTAGTTATATTTTAAATAACTTCTCAATTGGTTACTAAATCACAAAAGTGTCTATGAAGGGTTCAAAGAAGACAATTTTTGCATACATGATTATTCTGTAAGTCTTAAAGGTAATAAAAAGTTACAAGCGACGGAAATAATAATATTTACAAAACATAATTTAGTTTGGGCTGTGCATTGATATGTCAGTCAGTTAACCCCCTTAATCCCCTTAGGGGTAGAATTTCCAAAAATCGCTCCTTAGTGGATGCCTACACTGTATAAGGTATCTATGTGCAAAAGTTCAGGTCTTTGCATTTCCCCACAGACTGAGCTAGTGTGGCAATGGCAGATTAGAATACAGTTTCACCTTCTGATCCTCCTATTGAATATCGTAAGAGCCACTATGAATTTAGGTGTCACTAAGTACCAGAAACTGCACGAAAATTCCATTAAAAAACTGCTCCTACACTGCAGCGTGACAAGTATGTGATGAGCAACTTGTGTTGCTGATGATGGGCAATACCAGCAGCTCAAATACAACGTGAAAACAAAATGTCAAAAAAGTGTAGAAAGAAGGTCAGATGGCGAGCAAGCCTTTGCGCGGTACCCTCGCGCAATCAAAGTGGTATCACTTCATCGCGCGTTTTTGTCGCGGGCCGTGCTAGCTATGCAGCAGACTACTATGATTATCAATCCACATTTAAACGTGGTAATTTTGAAAAAAACTACCTGTAGGCGAACGGTTTATCGTACCCGCATTTCACATAGCACGGAAATGCCCGTAAAAATTGCCACTATGGTTATTGAACAAGGTGCCGCCACCATTTACCTATCTTATCCTCACTGATCAGTTCCTGTAAGTGCTACGCTACGGGCGCTTCTTTAGTAAACTAATATGACTTGTTATGCTTTAGGCGCCATCGGAGGTTTGCTCAGTCTTTTCCTGGGGTTCAGCATCATCAGCGTTGCTGAGCTGATCTACTTCGTGCTGCTAAGGCCGATCCATGCAGTGTTTAAGGAGTATTTACAATCGTCTTAAACAGGCTGCTGTCAGCCTTGGAGAAAACACCCTGGAAATTTATTGTTAAATTTTAATGTAGAGTTTTTTTGTTGTTATAGTTTTTTAAGTACTTTCTATGGGCGTAGGTTGCCTCAGTTACATAAATGGATAAACTATTAGATACAATGGACATAAATTGGCTGAATGTTATAAATTAGTATTAAGTAATAATAGTAAAAGATAAATCAGTTTTCTCACGTTGTATTTAGAAGCGTTTTGTGTATCAAAATATTAAACAGCAAAATCGATGTAATGAACCATGGTTTTTTTCTCAAGTTTTTTTTGTATCAAAAAGTTTGAATAATCGTGGATTAATTATTAAACATATTTAACTGCCGTACTCAGAGACGTCAATTAAAGTTAAGTACTGTTAAACTCTGATGTTGTCTCTTTCACTCTTGTTGATATAAACAAGGATAGCATGACATTTAATTACTTCTTAACTTTAACTGACGTCTCTGAGTACGGCAGTAAGACCTTCCTATAAGTGCTTCCTACGTTATGGTATATGGGGTCATACTACATACTCAAAGGGTCATAACAACTTAGTACTCCAAAATCGACATACTCACCTACGGTGTTACTAGCTGATCAACAGACGAGGCTCTGACGTACCTGCTACAACCCGTAAAAGGTTTCTTTACTTGATATTGGCGACTTTGCCATTATACATTTTAATTTTGATTAAAATACTTAAGCATTGGCAACTTCACGATTGTGGACGACATTTTTTAAAGAATTGATTGACCCATATTGTCAAGTAATGACATTGAAAGATAAATACACATTGCGTTTATTCAAATAGTAAACACAAATCAAAAACCAAATTTTAGATAATTTTACAAAAATATAACAACTGAAATCATTAAAAATGGAAGAATATATTGGCTCACCAGTACCTATGGATAGTATTAGATTAATGGCAGATGAACTAACCAATAAAGTACTGACTAAGATTAACTGTAGTCAAGAATTAGTGTTGATGAACGATTATGTGCAAGAAAACAACGAGTTTTTGATTAAAAAGTGCTTCCAGAATAGGTAGAAGTCGTCCATATTTTAATTTTTAAGCTGTTTGCGTCTGTGGAAATTCATTTTGATGGAAAGAGCTTAAGCAAAGGAGGCCTAATGCTTTGAATAGAAAATTGAGCCCAGGTAGCTTAGCAGGGTAAAGAAAATTGATAAGTGTATAACATGGAAGTAGTGTGGATGCCCTTGGGGTATATAGTAACTGGATAGAGTTGGGGTAGTAAATGAAACTGCGAAGGCTGCAAAGTAGTAAATATATTCTTAGCTTTCAGTTCTCCGTTTAGTTACCCACGCGATTCGCAGTTAGTGTATTGGATGATGCTTTTAATAGGTATTTCTTTTTTTTGCGTGGAGGTTTCTGTGGCCAACTTGTCTAAAACCTTATGAACTTAAAGTGCAGTCATGAGTGGCCAATGTAAAAGTTGACTAAACAAATACTAAGAGACAGTCAGAAGTGTCTTTTCCACGCGGGGTGAAAAACTTATAATGCGCCAACTGCCCACCCTTCCCAGGCATACTGTAGAAACCAGTTCATGGGACACTAGGGTTTTGCTGTACTGTGGGTGAAAGGTTGACAATCTATCATTACTATACCTACTCATATTCCAAACTTTTGACCTCTCCATAAAACTGGTGCGATCAGCAGATTTGACGTTTTTTTTTCAAATTTCATAAGGGTTCCTTGGAGAAAGCTGTTTAGTGACATGGGAAGAATCACTACCTAAAGCTTCGCTAACTATTTTAAAGTCACTCCTTTAAAGATTTTGCTAAGAAAAACACTTTTTAGCCGTGTGGTGATCGGTTGAGAATAACGTCACCCCATCTCTTTCCGTGGGTGTCGTAAGAGGCGACTAAGGAAACACAAATGAGACCTGTCTCCTAGTAATCCATCCTAGGCAAGGACACTTAATTTTTTTCTGAATCCGAGGTGTCGTCCTATGATCTCATGCGGTGTGGTGGGCTCTGTAAAGGGCCCTCTGGTTCGCGACCACCCTCCTACCGAAGTCCGACGCCAAACAGCTTGCTGTGTTCCGTCGGTGCGTGGGAATACCATTGCCTTTACAGGCATTTTCTGGGTTAACTCGCTCCACCGTCGACCTCATCTTTGACGTTTATGGTCAAGATTGAGGTCAAAAGATAACCCATCTTATAATTTAAAAAAAAGCATAGCGACTATGAATACGGTAGATTGCATGGGCCAGGGGCCAGTTTTGAGGGTTTAAACCACCCCGAAATTTTCAAAATCGTGATCATCTCCCTGCCCTTATCATTCTACGAAACACCGTAAAGTAGTATCGGCATTATCAATTTTGCGACCAGTTCTCAAATTGACGAAGAGTAGATTGGTAGATTTCTCAAAAAGTTGGGTTAAGAGTCATCTGCGCTCGTCAACAGTGTAATCATTTAGAAAAAGCCAACAGTGTAATCATTTAGAAAAAGACAAAGAAACAAAAAAAAGTCTTAACTTAGAATCAAATACGCCTTACAATTCTGTGGAAATGGTAGATTTTTGAAACATCATTTAACACACCAACAAAATTTTGTTTTAAGAATTTCAGAGATAAATGCTTGGCGATGGGTGCTAGAAGACTTGATGAAAAGAATAGAAGAAACTTTCAGTATCCTGAGACACGAGCGAAAGGCAATAAACGTAGTTATAGAAAGAATCAGCGCTGAGATCATGACCAAATCAAAAAAGTCTACTGGAGTTGGTGCTTTAGCTGCGGCGTATAAAACTGACATTGTTGAAGAATCTATGAGACAGGTTGGTTCAGCACAAATAACCATATTTTTAACCCTTGACAAAAAATAGGGATGTTATAAGTTTAACCTGTGTATCTGTATGTATGTCTGTGTATCTGTATCGTAGCTGCTTAACGCTAAAAGCCGATTGATTTGAGACACACATATAGGTAGTCGGAAAGAGATGTCACATTAGTGTAAAAAAAATGATATATTTGCCATCAAAAATCACTAAGTTAATGTTGACCTGGAGACGTCTTTTTTTCCAAAATGATTCATCTTTAAGTCATTAACAACACACTTAATAACAACAGAAACAGATCAGTAGATTTTAAAACATACTGAAAAGTTAAAAAAAAAACCTTCAAAGTGAAGTTTCAAGAAACTGTAATTATTTAATAATGGGTTTGCTCTTGACTACGATCTAGCACAAGAGCGAAGATGCGATTGAGGATGTAGCAACCTCACCCAGAAAATACCTGTCCACTCGAACTTTAAAAAGGCAATAACTATAACTAGCATTATTACCAATACACAGGATTTATTTATTGGTTATTAAGGGACCATCCATAAATTACGTCACACGTTAAGGGGAGGGGAGGGGGTCAACAAAGTGTGACATTGTGTGACAAGGGGGTGGGAGGGGTCATAAGTTTCGTGACGTCACATTTCAAAATGTGGTATGAGTATCAAAACGTGTTAACTATTAACTACAAACTTAACAAAAAAAAAAAAACCTCCTCAGTCCCAAGCACTTTTTTTACGATTTTACTTTGGTTGAGACAGTGAGTTTTGAGTTCCCAAAAAAAATAACAACTCTATTAAGTACTGCTTTTATTAGATAATTACAAAAAATTGAAAATATGTGACGTCACGCTAGGGAGGGGGAGTCTTACAAATGTGACCAGCTGTGACAAGAAGGAGGAGGGGGTCAAAAAATCATGAAATTCGTGTGACGTAATATATGGATGACCCCTAAGTTCAGGGGCATTTTTGCTCCCTTACACGATTATAGCCTTTACTAAAGACAACGGTTGTATGGAAGTGCATTTCCAGAAAAGAATAAATTAAACAAAAAAACAGTCCGTACCGACAGTTTAACGTGCTTTACGAAAAAAAAACAAGCGCTACGCTTCGAGCGAGCTACGACTCGTAGCTCGCTCGAAGATAGCGCTTGTAGCCTACGAGCACTTAAATACCCCTAAAATTTAAAAAGTTGTATCACCCTAGACATTTATAGCTAAGCTCTTAGACGGCTGAACCAATTTTGAACAAATATAGCTAAGAACCATCTCAATAACGTAAATTTTCAAAGACTTTTATTGAGTGCGGGATATTTCGCTAGTGTGACATTATGCGCCGAGAGAACAGGTCACAAGCTATGCCGATGTATTTTATTTTAAAATGGCACGAAAATAAGTTGGCAATTATTGGTTACTTATTTTTGTTTTATAATGAGGGAGATGACACGAGTCTCTTGTTCATGTATTTATTCATACGTAAAGCCATTAAGTCTTTAACGCACTGGTATTCACTTTCAGGTTAGGTTACGTTTTTCTAAAAGTTATACATACATTTGTATGTAGATCGGATTTCTAGATTTATAAAAATTTCAGGAGCTCGCTTTCCTTCGAGGTCAGAAGAAAATATTCCAAGAGCTGCTAGAAGTTACGGAGAAACAAATTAAAAGGAACGAAAAGGTTAAGAAAAAAATAGAAAATGATGTTTTTAAGAAGGTTGAAGCATTAACCGTTGAGGAGACTTGCTGTTCAATAGATTCTAAAAGTGTAGAAAAAGTTACCAATAGAAAGAAAAAAAGGTTAGTTATAATAATAAGAAATACATTCACTCATTTTACTATTCTTGATCTAAAATCAAATATTACAGTCAAAAAGCTCTTTTCCGTGTAAAACAGAATACAAGGCTTGCCATGATTTTTCATAAAAATACTACGCTGATAACATTTCTCTGTAGTTCTCAAATCGTGTTTTACGTGCCTATTAAATAATCCATAGCATTTTTTTTTCTAAACAGTTAAGGACGTAACTAAATGCTAGGACGGATAGAGCCTGTGACAATGCTATAAATGAGAAGATGCCCAAACAGTCTTGCCCTTCAGTCAATGTAAAAATAAATTCTGACAAAATTATTAACAAAACGCTAGTGTGGAGTGAGAAATTCAGTACAGATTGACCCTCATTCGTTCCTCAGCAGGGTGCACCGCTAGCATGTAGCGATTTTGGAGCACTAAGATGTTATATCCTGAGTCTATCTCGGATGACGCCACAGCCAAACGTTACTGACTAAAGATGGTTGCTAAACGGATAAACTTTATCATCGATACGGTTGCCAAAGTCTCATTTGGTAATCAGTCGACAGATTTAACCTCAAAACCAGATGACACCATCACAAACTTTTAACAGATATATCAGC
Source organism: Aproaerema taeniolella (assembly GCA_949987775.1). Lineage (NCBI taxonomy): Eukaryota > Metazoa > Arthropoda > Insecta > Lepidoptera > Gelechiidae > Aproaerema > Aproaerema taeniolella. Next base: position 9,025,149 of record OX465245.1, read on the forward strand.
TATTGGGGTACAGATTAGGAAACATCTTAAAAAATCTATGTATTTTCTTTCTTCTTTAAAATGAATTGCAGGCGTTCGACACTTTACACTTGGCAGCAACGTTGTGCTAAAGTTAAACAAGATGGTCTTAATGCTCTTTATCATACAAATTTGACCAGGCAACAGGTGAGATGTCCATTTCCTAGTACAACTTTTTGTGGTCCCTTTGGCTTTGGTGTGGCCCTTTGAGTGTGTACCTAACTTTACTATTTTAGGTGCGGGGAGCAAGAGTGCAGCTGTCGATATCAGCTCAAGCTTATGCTAACATTGTGGACACAGCCCTCAGGAAAAGGCTTCACGCAAACAAACTGAAGCTTCAGGAGATAGATTGGCATATGGATGAGGTATATTTTGATAAATGTATCTGTGTGTTTCCCAAAGTAGGTACTCACTAAAATCTGTGTGGGCCCTGGAGTGTATGACATATTGGTGGTTATTCACCTTCTGCTTTTTTCCGTTTCTCATTCGAGGTACGCTGTGATCCTGTCAGCTAACAGGATAGGATTGAATCATGGTTTCACTTTCAGTTACCTTCATGTACAGGTTTGCTCAGGATGTTTTCCTTCCGTGCATGTAACTCGGCACCTCTCGCTTATCGGACCTACTAGCCATTAGGGCATCAATGCTCAAAGGTTTCACACATTTTTTCCCATCGTTTTTCATAGCACAAAGCCTAATATTAGAACTCAGAGTAGCCAGCTTCATCGACTTTGACATGGAGTCATTAAAATAACTTTTCAGGCCAACCGAGACTTGCAGTCCCTAGAAGAAGAAAAGACTATGACAGAGCAGTCTTTGCTGGCAAACATGGACCAAGCGAGAGCAGTCGGAGCAAGAATCATGGACCGGACCCTGATGCCTAAGGGTGAACTGATCAAGGATGAAGTAGACGCTAAACTGAAGATAGAACTCGCCAGGGTCCGCAGCTTCATTCACGACTTGAGATGCAATTTGGAGGATATTGAGTAAGCTTGTTTTTTGTGGGCAACGTAAGCTTGTGGGATATTGAGTAAGCTTGTTTTTTGTGGGCAACGCTTGTTTTTTGTGCCCAGTAGGGCATGGCACTCCTTGGCTTGGTAGTTGGTAGAGTTCTATAGATTTGTTTAATACTAAACACTAAATATGCTAAAATAAAAGCAAAAAAAGGTACATAAGTGCATCCGCAACAGGCTTTGCCACTTATATGAAAATTAAGACAAAAGTTATTCAGCAACATGAATCGTCTAAAAAACCTATAAATACATAAAATAAAACCCAAGTCCGATTAGTCCCCCCAATAATTTCCCGCTCAAAGATAACCATGTTACTATGTTGTATGGCTAGCGAAATCCTATGAACAAGGTAACAGGAAAGTTTTCAATCTAGAAAGTTAGTGGACTTAATTAATAAATATGATGAATTTAATTTTTGAATAAATTATTCACTATTTAGATATTAGTGTGGTACAATATGCGAATAAGGATAACAGTATATAGCTTTTTGAAATTAGAATTAAAATTGTGAACAGATAGGGCCCAGTACTAAGATACTACCATATGTTCAATAGAGGAGGTATTAAAAAAAAAAAAACAGCACAGTAAGGAAGGAAAATGCAAACCCGATGAACTCATAAAAGTAGGGAATTTCGTCAACTTTTTGTATAGGTATTAGGCATACAAAATGTTCCTTATCTACCACAACATTTTACGTAGGAACAATTTTCCTATGTAGGTATTGTGACTTTACAGCTAATTATGAAATAAAATAATTTTAGTTTTAAACTAATGAATTCAGTAAATTTTTGACCGATAAGTCTATTATCAAAAGTCTATTGACGTATGTGTCCTTGATTTAACAGATTCTAAAGTTCTCAGTAATAAATTCATGAGGTCAACTTCACTCCTCAAAAATGACAAAGATAAAGAGACTTGTATTCATTATACTATCGTTACTACCTATAGGGTAGAAGTACCGTTTTTGGCCAGTTAACATTTGAATTAATTTATAAATAATTATAATATTATAACCATATTTTTGTTGAGTTTTCAAAAATTTACATTAAAACAAATCGAGTTTATAATGGTTTATTAATATAAATTCATTTCTATCGTTTATTTGAACAATAAATGGCCATAAACGGTACAGTGGCCACAAACGGTACTTCTACCCTAAATGTTTCTTGATTTAGCAAATACTAAACTTCTCAGCAATAAATTCACGAAGTCAACTTCACTCCTCAAAAATGACAAAGATAAAGAGACTTGTATTCATTATACTATCGTTACTACCTATAAATGTTTTTTGATTTAGCAAATACTAAATTTCTCAGCAATAAATTCATGAGGTCAACTTCACTTCTAAAAAATGACAAAGATAAAGAGACTTGTTTTCATTATACTATCGTTACTACCTATAAATGTTTTTTGATTTATCAAATACTAAACTTCTCAGCAATAAGTTCACGAAGTCAACTTCACTTCTCGAAAATAATAAAGATAACGAGACTTGTTTATTTTCAATATAGCTACTACCTATAAATTTGGACCGACAGTGTGCCTACGTGACTATCAGCAATAATGACCTATGTGAACTTGATTTTTCCCTGAAAGTCGTAATAATATTCCCAAAGTTTCAGAAAAAAGTACTAGTTTATTGCCTAACATAATGGACCAATTACATTTAGATCTATGGTCACGGCAAGGAAAATCAAAATCAATTACTATTCATACAAGTCCGCTTTCAAACCAAGTCTCAAGTCATAACGACTCATTGTGGGTGAGTAATGCAGGATAAGCTATAATGAACTATAAACTCTGTTTTCGCTACATACTTATCAGCTATCGGGTTTATTATAGTCTTCCAACGTCAATTGCTATCGTTTAAATTTGTTTTAATATTTTGAGTTACAATCTTGATACTAAGAAGTGTGTGAAAGGGGACTGTAATTAAAAATAATTACTATTTTTATGCAATAACATTTATTCGAGGCAAGACACTTATAATAATAATCTTAATACTGAAAAAACTGATCTTAATTAAAAATAAATTACAACTAAAATCAACAGTACGCCTTTTTGGCAGCTAATTTAACATATTCTAAAATCGCAAAATAACAAAATGTATAATACATAGGCATAGATAAGCAATTTCTTCTCTGTTTGCGGAGATTCCTTACTACTGTTGCTAGGTCGATCGTCGAGTTCTCATTGTATCTCGATATGCTGATGTCTAGAGCGCAAAAGACTCCCGTGCGATTTAATCCAGCAGAACAGTGGACTACCATGAGAGGGAAGTTGGAGCTTTTGTTGTCAAACTCCGCATGTGCTTGAGCTTCTCTGACTTTGAGAACAAACTTGAGAAAGTCTGATGGGCTTCTAGGCACGCTTTTATGAGTCCAGTCGGTGTAGGCAAAGTGTGTGAGGTCCAATGTGTCTCCACTGTCGTCCGTCACCCGCAACTTGGTCACTATATGGTCACGAAAGCACTTTACTTTCCTTGTTTCGATGGTGAAGACACCGTAGAACACTATTCTTCCTTTCTCCGGGCTCCAATACTGGTAACAGACTTCCCGTTCTTGTTCATGTGTCCTTGTCAGCATAACAATGATCCTAGATTGATAGGCAAACACCATTTTCCAAAAATCTTCGGCTGTTGACTGGAGAGGGCCTTGACAACACAAGTACTTATCCTTGGTTTTGTACCCGCTGACATGATTGGCGTTGATATAATCACTTTCTCCGTTTTCTATTGGCAGGATCACCCTGTTATGATCAAAACAAGGTAAGAACCAGTATCTATTCTTCATAATATTTTCCGGCCGCATTGATATGCTGCGACTGTAATTAATCTCTTCGTCTAATATTCTCCGATGTTCTTGTTCAAGGATCTTAATCATTTTTTCTTTATTGTAACTTGCGCCAGATTGTTTTTTCGTCCAAATCCCGCCCATTTTGTTAAATTTATTCTCGCCGGATAAGAGTCCTTGTTTCGATGAAAGGTCGGTATTGAATGAAAATAGTTTTACTGATCGTGACGTATTTATAGCCATGTTCCAGCGTTAATATTAATTTTTTCCTGTCTGGATTGAAGCTCTAACTAATACATTCAGTATGTGACACATGCGGTCTTTTGTAAGTTAACTTAAATTAAGGCTGGTTTATAAATCATGTCGTCATTCGCTGTCTAGATATTTATTAATACATTAGAATATGATTATCTACTTCAGTAAACAGCAACAACAGTCTGAATATTGATCAAACGATCAATCTCCACACCCCGCCCACATAGGTGGGATGTATAGATTTTCCTATTGAAATAAGGCTCATTTTGGTTAAGTTAGCAACCAAAGGCTGGATAAGTACACGAAAACAACTTTAGGTGGTCCCAATAACGTTGTCCGAAAAACAGGCGTGGAAATAGGTACCTAATGTGCCTGTTTCTTTCTTCCGTCAATCGACCAAATACCTGTACTTTGCCTATATAAAGCGTCCGAAATCTAGAACAATATCATTCGTTCAAAACTACCCCTCGCGTGAGGGTGTACTATACCTTTACTAAAGTGGTTTTTTATTTTAAATAATAATAATGAGTGATAAAAAGACACGCCTCAACGCTCGAAGTTTTTTGAAATTCATGGAAAGTCCAAACTCTATCGCCCAAATTTTAGACGAATACTCCCAGATAAACGAGCACCAGAAGACAGTTGAATCTGACAGGAGGTCTTCAGGTATTTTGAAGAGTGTGACAAATACAATCGCGTATAGAAGTGCAACTTACGATGTTAACAAGTACAGATGTACGAAGCACCCCACCAAAGATAACTTAAATGAATTTTGGAAAACAGTTATAGACCAAAATAGCGATATTATAGTGATACTGTCGACTGGTAAAAAAATTATTTACCAATACTGGAGTTTAGAGGAGAACCAGGAAAGAGAATGCAACGAGCTTGTAATAAAAACTATCAAAGTTGTAATAATGGATTGTTATACTATGTCATTGTTACAGTTGAAGGAAAAAGGTAAAGTCACGCGACAAATAGTACTTTATCATTACACTGCATGGCCGACGGACAATATTTCGCAAAATCCATTGCAATTAACGAGTTTTATCGGTACTGTAAATGATATCCCAACTTTTGGGCCGATAGTCGTACAATGTAGCGACGGAAACAATAAATCTGGGGTGTTTTGTATATTAGACATGTGCATAGCCGAATTTAAGAAGGGAAAAGGTGTATTTGTCTCGAAAGCCCTTCAGGAGATGAGGCAGGTGAACAAAGATTCCATTAACCGAGCAGAAAATTATGTTTTATGTTACAACTCATTATATCACTTTGTTTTGAACAATATGAAGTAATTTAGATTGGCAACGCACCACATGGAACATGCGGGAATAATACAGGCGATAGCCATTGACCTCCGGGAAAACCGGCGGTTATTTTTGTGTACGTATTATTCCATATCAGAGCGCTATATATAAGAGTGCTCCAACAGGGCGCGCTATCATTGAAATTCAGGACTTCAACAAGTAACGTTTACTTTCTCGCTTAAAAAATGGAAATGCTCAGATTAAAGACAGTTTTTGGGCCAGTATCGTGGTACGGAAACTCTACAATGTTTCATTTGATCGCTGAAAAAGGCTACAGTGATGTTTTAGACCGCATTAATAGTGGTGATGGTAACAGAGAATTCACGGACATACTGAAACTCAAAAACGATGATGGAGAAACTTGTCTACATCGCGCTGTTAAATGCCTAAGTGGATCTGAAGCTCGACTGATAATGGCTCTATTATTCGACATGGGAGCGGATTTGGAGGCACAAGAAGATGGCTCAAGCGATACAGTCTTGCATATTGCAGTAAAACTACGAAAGTACGAGCTAGTAAAATGGTTGTTATCAATGCCGATTGATCGGAACATTACGAATTGCAGTGGGCGAACGGCTTATCAAATAGCCGAACACAATGATGATATTCAAATGATGGAGATGTTTTTGGAGAAAGAAGAGGGTAGTTCTGAGTGTCCAGAGGGTGATGTCGGTCGATCAACTTAAGTCATCTTGGAGATAGTTCCTATTTTAATTTTAAGGCTACTTTATGAACTATTTTTTGTACTTTTCCTAATAGAATGTAAGTTTGCTCTCTTATGTACAATAGATTTAAGTTTTTTAATAAATCAGTTAATTTATAACAAAAGTTTTTTTATTGTAAATAATAAGTTAGCAATAGGCTTAAAAAAGTAGTTAACTAAGTTGTTATTTGTAATTAGTTTGTTATATAAATAGTATGAAGTAATTTAATTGGCAACATGCCGTATAAAGCACGCGGGAATTCTGATAACATTTAACCTCCTGGAAAACCCACGATAGAAGCACTTGTTATGTATCGGTGTCCATCTTAAACAGCTGGCTATATAAGACTGTTCCAGTAGGGAGTTATGTCATTATTTTTTGGGACTTCAACAAGTGACATCTTACTCTTCCTGAAAATGGATTCTGATACATTGAACGACATGTTTGGTTCAGATCCTAAGGACAAAAATCGTACAATATTCCATTCGATTGCCGACGCTGACTGCTGCGATATTATGGATAGAATATGGAACTATTCATCAGATAAAAACCTTAAGCACATTCTAATAGTCAAGAGTGACGACGGACAGACGTGTTTGCATACTCTCGCGGAGTATCGAACTGGAAAAATTGCTGACACAATGATATCGCAGATGGTGTGCATGGGAGCAGAATTGAACGCCCAGGATGCCAGAGGAAATACTGTGTTGCACATAGCAGTTCAAAGACAGGACTACGAACTGGTAGAAGGGTTACTATCGCTGTGCGCCGATAAAGGAATTAAAAATAAAGATGGATTGACGGCTTATCAAATAGCAGAACAAAAAAATGATCAAAAAATGATGGAGATGCTTTTGATTGAAGAAGAGAATATTTCTGAGTGAAGATTTAGTATGAATAGGTTAGTTTGAGTAATCTTCAAGATAGTTCCTAGTTTAATTTTGAGGCTATTACCTACTTTGTATTTTTACTAGTGAAATGTGCTAACTTTACTCTTATAAACGGCAGCTGTTAAATACTTTAATAAATGGGTGAATTTATAACAAAGGTAATTTTATTTCAAATTAGTAACAGGCTCTCTTACAACTAACTACTAGTTTGGTCTATAACTATTTAATTTAAATAATCTTTCAATCATTTGCGTCAATGTACAATCTATTGTTTTAAATTACATTATTAGAAGTATATCAGGAAAAAGTACGTCAATATGTAACAATGTAATGAATCGAATTTAACTACCATATTTAGAGATATGGCTAACATGTGGTTTTGATGACGTAATTAGATGGAAATAAAAAGGAAATTATTGCAAACGCAGGCAGTTATCGAGAAAAACAAAATCTGTTGTTTCCAAGCACATTGTAATTTAAAACAAGAGGTCATAGATGCATTTTTTCCACTCGGAGCCGTTAGTTGAACAAAAATGACTCTTATTCCGTAGTCCAGTGAGAAAAAATTATTTTTTTATAGCCAGAAAGTAAATATTTATACTTCATTTCAGTGCAGTCATGCATTTTTATTTGTTGTTTCCAGTTCAAAATGTAAAAGTAAAATTGCAGAATTTTGTAAGGAAAATTACAGTGAAGTACCAAAGCCTCACCTAGATTTCCTTATCTTTATCACATGTAAAACATGTGTTATTTTTTTACGTCAAGTAATAAATGCTTATCAGGGGGTCGTTTCTCCAAAGCTATTAAAACTTTACAACTTTTCAAGTAAATGTATGCGTAAAAGATTTTACGTTAGTCATTAAATGAATTATTTAATTATTCTGATGTTCGCCACAGACTAATTTCAATACGGAGCACAGTTAAAATCATAAATTACAAAACTGCGCACTTTAGAGTTATATTTTCCACAAAATAGGCCAGGGCTTATGTCATTTCAAGAATTAGATGAACACTGGGCCCTTTGTTACAGAATGTCGTTAACATCGCAAAGATTGCTTGCTGTGTTTCATAGAACTGTGGGCAAAATAACTTAAAGCTTTTCACACATCTAAAGCGAAGCTATCAATGCTACAGTTTAAGAAATAGACAGTTTATAAAATTCAGATAAAAGGTGTAAGCTGATAAGGGCAATATGGTGTAATTGAATGAAAATAATATGTTAGTAAACATGTTTTTTAATGGTCAATGCTCCCATAAAAGGCCCAGTTACGAATGATCGCTTATCTTGATATCATTTTATAGCCTTATATCATTAACTAATCAATGGGCATTTCCATGTATATTATTTGCGTCACCAAAACAATACTCTAATTAACTCTCATAAACCGATCCATTGTTATTTGTTTATGGAAAAAATGTTTTAATTATAGTTTCTCTTTTTCGTTAGTTGGCTGGACTATAGATTTATCCGTCACGTTGACATCTGACTCTGGTCCCGATAAAAGACTTGATCTGCTTATATTTAATTGTTTCTTGGTAGAATTACCGTATCATATGTTCAGCCACGTATTCTCTTTTTATTGGTAGCAGACTAAAAATTGTATTTTGCATAAAAAATAAAATTTTGTGTTCGCTTTCTTTAGGGTTCAAAACATTTAAATATAATTCATTGCCTTACTAATATATCGATGACGTTAGTTGTGGTAGGTCACATAGGTGACATTGACATTGACTCCCAAATCCAGACTATTTTTTGTCATGCTTTTGGGAATAGGAGCGAAAATGAATGTATGGTAAAAAATGTCTTGTTAGTTGAATAAAAATGAACTTTATTTTGAAACACGAAGGATCTTACATTGCCTGCTGTTCTTTAGGCTGTCTTTAACACATTCTCGTTGTATAGTTATCTTAATTTATTACTTCGCCGACTGTAACCCGACGACCTACAAACCGACGGGTACCTGGGAGTCGCTTATTTCGTTGTCAAGTCTTGTTACGGGCATACGTGCATCAGGATGTTTTCTCCTGAAGATAGACTCGAGCTTGCAAGAGAAGTCCTCAGGCTCCAGGCGGAACTTCACCGTTTAAGGGTTAGAAATCCTCAAACGGAAGAAGAGAAGCAACGAAATGACGAAGAGATCCAGGAAGCCAAACAGCTCTATGAAAATAAGAAGTATGAATTGGTCATCATGTGTTCACGAGAGCGGTTTGTTGAAGAATTGGTGGAAATGGCTCTCTTGTAATTAGGTAAGTGCTCATTTGAATAAAATTTTAATAAGAGCGTGAACCTTTGTTCACTAAAAAATAATAGCCCGATTACTATTCCCTAGAAAACTGCAGTGAGGTCAATCTACCTACGGTCAAAAGCATCGTCCTATTTAAAAACTTACGGTGTAAGCCATTGAACTAATTGTTTTAATTTGGAGTAATTCATTAGGGAATTAGCGGTAAAGATAAGGAATTTTATTGATGTAGGAATACCCGTTTTACGCCAAACAATAAAAATCATAAACTACAGGTGGTTTTTAATTTATGTTAATGGCCGGACATGTGCGTAGTTTTTCACAAGGGTATAAAAGCTCTTTTCAGTACAAATAAAATTAGTTTACAAACAGCTGCCCTAGGAAGAAATAGTTTTTTACTAGTTAATGTGCATAGTTTTTTTCTTTCTAACAGAACACGCTCGTTAGAAAAGTCCTGCACACCAACCATGAATACCAACGACTTTCTTCACTTTATGGACCAGCAAAATTTAGAAACTCGTATAGAAGAGGAATTTTACTCTATAATTTCGGAGCAAGAAGAAATGTCCCATAAATCCAGCGAGAAAATCTGTCTTCCATTGGTGCATTACCTTCGTCGTGAGAAGCTCAACGATGAAGCAAACATGAAAGCAAACTTCGTCGACGGTTACGATGGCCAGCGAAAATTTTTGTGCTTAAGAAATCCATCAGTGAAAGACCGTGACGTATTTTGGCAAGCAGTGTGGGACAACCAAGTCCCAATAATTGTGATGACGTGCCGTTTGAGTGACAACAGCTATCAGTATTGGTCTTCTAAAGAACGTTATACTTTATTAAGTAAGAACTTTAGGATTAAGACTTGGAAAATTATTATTTTTCCTCACTATACTTTGACTGTCTTAAGTTTGACTCGTGTTGGACCTAAGTACAAGCGGAGCCGTCCAATTTTTCATTATCAATATACCGCTTGGCCAAGGGAAAATTTTGATCATCAGCCAGACGCCTTTGTAGAGTTTTATAAATTTGTTAATCAAATGTATGTTAAGTTAAGGAAACGAGTAGCTGATAAGACATTTCCGCCTATGCTGGTGCATTGTCACGAGGGTGTCGGCAGTTCTGATGTATTTTGCGCATTAGATATGTGTGTTAATCAATTAGAAGCTACAGGAATCGTGTCTTTGCCACGTACTCTCAAAAAAATCCGAGAGCAAAAACTTGGGTCCTTTTGCCGCTCTGATCTCTATGTATTATCCTACCAACTAGTTAAGGCATATCTTGATAAAAATCAGCCGATCAGTCATTAATGTAAATTTTGCCTTTTCAATTTTTTATTACTTATTTATACATAATATTTACTCAAATCTGTTACTAAGAAATTCATAAAGATTGAGATAAGTGTATTGTATACAAAACAAATAATTTTCATAGTTTTGTCATTGATGATCTTGACTTAGGGTTCACAAAAGACATTAAAGATAGGCTATCAATTAATTCTTGGAATAAAGTTATCAGTAATTATATTCACGGAATAGGAGCATCTTCTCTTGACTTTGATAGATATATAAGCGCCAGTTGGCAGATAATTGTTTATAGTCATTCTCAATACTTCATTACGTGCAGTCGCATTGTTAAAAAATTAAAAATGGGTTCACAAACCAAAATGAATGACCCAAGAGTAGCAGTGAGTGAGCACGAATTTAAAAGCAGAAGAAGTCAACCCAATTACATAGAAGCCCTGAGGTTGGAGCATTTGTACGTGGTGTTACAGCCACAAGTTGGAACAGTTGAGCACTTTTCAAAGCAAGAAAATGAAGAAAAAAACCGTTACTTCGACGTTGCCTGCTGGGACTCATCTCGGGTGAAGATTACTCCTAAAGGAGGTAATAACGACTACATACATGCTAATTATGTTGATCACTGTGGAAGGCCGAAGAAGTTTGTGGCTACTCAAGGGCCTCTGAAAGAAACAGTCAAACAATTTTGGCAGATGGTCTGGGAGCAAAATTCAAGGATTATTGTCATGCTAACGGAACTCCAAGTTGATGGGGAAGAAAAATGTGCTCAATACTGGAATACTTTTAGTGACAAACAAGATATTTTTCGAGCCAATGAGCTTTCAATTAAGACAATAGTAGAGAATAAAATGGATTCAGGATACATCATGTCAGTATTTGATGTTTATAATTCCATTACCAAGGAAAACAGATTGATACTGCACTATCGGTATGTAGATTGGCTAGATTATGGAGCGCCTCCCAACAGCAAATCATTTTTGGACCTTATTTTGGATATGAATAGACAATATCGGAGCATTTTGAACAACGCAGTAGATGGACAACCACCTGGACCTATTATTGTTCACTGTAGTGCTGGAGTTGGAAGAACAGGGACTTTTTGCGCTGCAGACTCTTGTATCTATCAACTAGCAAAGACCAGAGAAGTCTCAGTACCCAAAATTGTAATGCAGATGCGCCAACAGCGATACTTGAGTGTTATGAGTTTAGAACAATATATTTTTATTCATAGTGTTCTGTATGAGTTATTGCAATTATTGGACTCGTCTCCTGATATGAGACAATACTTCACTCAGCCTTGATTTATTCAATTTACTGATTTGTATCAATTATTTCATAAGATTTAGAAAGTATATAAAACCATCAAGTAAGACTGTAAAAAAAATTATTCAATATTTTACTTAGAAGTAATGTTATAATTATTATTAGAATGTAAGTTTTAATTAATTAAAAATTTTTCCATTGCATTTGATAGTTTATATAACCTTCGCAAAAATCATTTTTTTGATTTACAATTTTGCAGAATTGATAATGACTACAAAATTTGCGTGGGCAGATAACGGATGTCCTTTGGTTAACCGGTACCTAAAGTTCTTATCAACAAAAACTGTAAGAAGCCAGCAAGTAAATATGATTCAGAATTACGTTTCATCTTTGGTCTGCGGAAATTTGACCATGTTTCCGAATATCGCACTCGTCTTCAATGGCTCCCCATCCGCCGCCGGAGGGACTGTCACGTCCTTTCGCTCTTGTACACTATCCTGTCTAATCCCACTGCTCCTTGCTACCTTAAAAATATCTTTACTTTCCGCTCTGCAACTCTCAACCGTAATCTTCGTTCATGCTTTAATCTTTCTTTAAATATTCCTTCGCACTCTACCAACTTCCTCTCCAAATCCTTCACAATCCAATCTATCCAACTATGGAACAATCTTCCCGAGTCCATAAGACGTTCTCCTTCCCTAGATTCCTTTAAATCCCGAGTCAAAGCCCATTTCCTTCACACTCTCTCCTCTTCCCAATGATTTTTAACCTCTCCTTATAATATAGCAGTATTATATGTATAGGTATTTATATATTATATGTATGTATGTTCTTTTTTGTTATGTAGATGTATTATTATTTATACTTAGTTTTATGTTACTGTTTAGCAAGTATTTTTATTTATTTATTTATTTATTTATTTTTTATTTTTTATTTTAGTTCTAGCCACCACCCGCTTTGCTTTTTTACCTCTCGAAAAATATCCTAACCTAAAGGTTGCCTGGAAGAGATTGCTACCTAAGCAATAAGGCCGCCTTTTTGTACATTATACTTCCCTGATTATTCATGTCCATTTACTTTGTCTGTCCCTGGTGTGCAATAAAGAATATTTCATTCATTCATTCATTCAATGAGTACTTGATAGGAATTTTCTCTGTAATTTTCTCGAAAAAAACGATGCGCATACCCTCATTTTATTCCAAAATATCAGCTCAGTAACCAAGAAAAGAATACTTATTTTGTATTACCATTCTAATGCGAAAAATAGATCAAAGATAGCCCACATTCTATACTTTTCATTGTTAAACCGATCTCACTACCCAGATAAAGGTCACATATAAACAGGAAGTTATGTAAATTTTTAGTAGTTCAGTCTAATCTGTTAAGACTTCAAGACTTGTTAAGACACTGTGAAGACTTTAAGACCTGTAATTGTTTTCAAAAAATGGATCCTGCTACTATTGGGAATATTTTTGGGAAAGCACCGTCAACTGGCACAAATATATTTCATGAGATTGCTGCTGAAGGCTCTATTATACTTTTGGAACGAGTAAGTCTGTTCATAAGGCCCTCAAACAGGTTTCTTTTGCGAGAAAAAAACTACAGTGGACAACAATGTGTTCATATCGTTGCCTACCTTCATACAGGGCAACTTGCAATAGATTTGATGGAAAAACTTTTGAGTTTGGGTGCTGATATAAACGCCAAGACCCGAACTGGCGATTCGGTTCTTCACCAGGCTGTTCGTAGTCGAAATTATGATCTTGTTACATGGATGTGTCAGCACCCGGCGATCGATTTGAATGCTATTAATTGCTCTGGCATGACACCTTATCATACAGCGGTTGGTCGGAATGATAAGAAAATGATGAGTATCCTTAGAAGATATGGCGTCAATACTAAAATTTCTAAAATGTATTATAGTGATGAAAGTGATTAAGTATTGTTCCTCTTGTGTCAATTATAGATTTAAGTATTTGGTGGCTATAAAGCAAATAAATTTTAAGATAGCGTGTAAGTATAAAGTTGATTCTGTATGTTCTTAAATCTTCCACTGCACTTGTCATTTCAATAATAAAGTTATTACTTAACTAAGACTTTTAATTTGACTTCCAAAGTCTGTTAATGGTGGTTTAGGTTTTTGAAAAAATAGAAACAGAGTTACATTTTAAATTCTTAACTTTATTAGGCATATAAAAAATGTTTTACACAACTTTGGTATCTTAAGTTTACTTATAAATTACAACCTCATTAATTATCACATAAATTTAATACTAACTTATCTATGACTGAACTTATTCTATAAAAAATTTAATACTAACATGTAAGTAAAAAATTTACTTGAGATTTATCACAAAATAGAGAGCACTTGTTATTCTAGGGGATAAGTTTTAAAATAACAATACAAAACAAAGTGAGTAAAACTTAAGTAATTTATATCGTCCATACTGCTAAAGCTGTTAAATCTGTTCTTTTTTAGTTCCGATAGAGTAGAATACAAATCGACTTTCCTTGTTTTTAAAAATCTTGAAATTGATATGTCGATGGCACAGAAGGCGTCCTGTTCCATTACTACAATGGATAACCATCGGACTTTTCGTAGGAGAATCTTGGTTCACTGCAGATTCATTGTACAATCGTATCATTTTCAAAAACTTAAGAAAGTCATGTTCCGGGGGCGAGATACAGTTATGCTGCCAATTGTCAAATAAAAAGTGGTCGATATACAATTCCTCTCCACTTTCATGGGTGACACGAAGTTTTGTGAGTTGGAACACTTGGAAAATCGTCTGAACTTTGAGAGTCTCAATCCTGAATTTTTTACAATGAAAAGTGCCTCCTTCTTCTGGGTTCCAGTAATAAATGCCCTCTTCATCGTAAACAGGTGTATTGAGCATTACAATGATTTGAGATTGATGCTCCCAAACCATTTTCCAAAACTTGTACACTGTGGCTCTTGAATACGGTGTCTCTGTAGCAATATACGCCTTTGGTCGCCGAAACCCGTTGATGTAAGAGGCGTTTATGAAGTTGGTGATTCCTTTTTCTTCTGAGAGGATCACACGGTTGTGGTCGAAGCACAGCCTTTCTCCATATCTTTTATCTTCGAAATCTCCAGCAATTGTACAGGCTTCAAAGGTTCCGTCTGTTTTAATATTCATTATTCTTTGGTATTCTTGAAAAAGATATTCAATAGAATTTTTACTGCCGACAAATTTGATGAAGTCTTCACGGGTCAGAGCTTTGGAATTGTCACAACTCATTTTTGTGGAATACTGAACTGGTATGTATGAACTCCAGCAAATCGCAGTGCGAACTGAAGAGTCATTTTTCATTTATGGGTATTTATACATTATGGTTTTCCTCTTTATTTATTATAACAATCATACATGACGAATGATTGACTACGTGATATATTGACCCAATTAAAAGTACATTTTCAATAAATGACGCACTTCATTATAGTTTAATATCACTGGAAAACCATTAATAGGTAAAATTTAATAACTGATAATATTAATTGTTATGAAATAAACCACAGAAACTAACTGTTGAAAGATAACGCGGTTGTTTGTTCAATTCTGGGAATTCTCAATAAACTTACGCGAATAAACCCCAAAAGTTCACCACTACGATAAGGTATCCTATAAAACGCCAATTGACGTAGATGTATATTCAGTATACCGGAACCAATCTTTGTAGTCACACGTCTTACCAAGTGAAGAATTCCTTTCCTGCTATGGCTTTTAATTCATCAAAAACTATCAGAGCTGCTGAATTCGTGCAACGATCCTACCATCCAGATAACATCGATTTGATCTCTCAAGAGCATTCCAATATTATTGCAACACCTATAAGTGGCACCTGTGAAAACTTTAGTAAACCTGAAAATAAGAACAAGAATCGGTTCTCGTACTTTCCTTGTTGGGACATTACTCGTGTGGTTTTAGCAAAAAGTAACGATGGGTCAGACTACATAAACGCAAACTTTGTAGCTGGATTCAACGTAGATAACAAATTTATAGCAACTGAGCAGCCGACGAGAGACACCTTGAACAGCTTCTGGTCTATGGTTTGGCAAGAAAATTCTCGCATTATTGTTCAACTGACCAGCCCTGGAGAACCGTCACAGCCAAAATGTGTTTTGAGAGACTTTATTATCGAAGAAGAGAATATCTATTTGAAGTATTATTACACCGTGGCAATTTCAAGTCTCATTCACATTCAGACTGGAGAGAAAAGAACTTTATATCGTTACAAGTTTCTAGATTGGCCCGAAAATGGAGCTCCAGATGTAGAATCGTTTCTGAACTTCTTGCTGGTTGTCAATAAACAGCACCAAGAATTCTTTTTCAAAACAATCACTACCGGCCGATCATCGTTAGGCCCAATTGTGGTCCACGGAATAGCAGGTGTGGGAAGAACTGCGACCTTTTGTGCTGTAGATTTTTGCCTGTACCAACTGGTAAAAACAGCAACCGTATCAATACCTTCAGTAGTGCTAGGCATAAAAATGCAGCGAAATTTTAGTATGTTATATCTAAAACTCAATATCTTTTTTTAAACTATGCCTTACTTTATTTTCTAACTCATATTCGTTCTAACAGCGGAGTGTTTTTAGAACTGCGCAAACACTTTACTGATAAAGACTTGGATTTAATGAATCTCCCACTTAGAATATTTAGTAAATTAAGAAATTAGAATTTTATTTATTTTAAGTTTATAATAAATATTTATTACTGTTTAAGTTATTTTGTTACTTTTTATTTAACTATAAAACGATAGTGCATAAGTAGATTTTTCAAGGAATATTTGTACGTAAGGATACGAATCCGCTTAATATTTCTTCATTCAATATCAAAAATTTTCTTAATACACACACGGTAGATCACTATTAAAAAAATAAGAGTTTTGAGTTATAATATTCTAGGCAAGAGTCATATGTTGACAGCCATAATCTCTGTAAGCTTTAAGCTTAAATGTGATACCGATTTTAGAAAACTATAACAGAAAACAAGACTCAATTACCTATAAATAATTCTATTTATATCATCTCACACATGCCGCTGTCTGGAGACAAAAGAGATACGATTTAACCTAAGTCTGATCCCGGCCTTGGGAAAACCCAGATCGTTAAATAATAGGGAGATAAAACTGTTACTAGCGGCAAATGTTTTAAGGAAAAAGGAACCATATTTCAGGAGTCTTGAGCATGCTGATTGACACACAATATAACAGTTGAAAAAACAATTTTTTAAATTTACTATTTTTTTTGGTTTTGAATTTTAACTTTCTACATCGAAATCAACCCTGTGTACGGCCCGACGCGAGGGTCACCAGTTTTTTGTTGCAAACGCTTACACCTGGTTTTGCCTTGTTGATTCTGTTTGCTATATTTAATTTACCCTGGACACTGTTTCGCTGGCTCTAGTTTTAGTAGTCTTGTGAATTAGTCTGGTACCGAACTATGGTTTTAACGACGACTATTGACAGTTTCCACAGTATGCCTACTCTTTTGTGACTTTTATACTAATAACCCTCATTTAGTAAGTATATTAAGTATGAAAATATACCTCAGCACATTTGTAATTTTATCTTGGTACTTAAAGTAACAAACATAGTTAAATTTAAAGTTTTAAGTAATGTAGAGTATAATGCAGTTTTAATTTCGTGATTATCTATATAACCCGATAAAAATTTTAGGGTTTCTTCGGCAGAAAACAAATCCTAACAATTTCAAAACTTGTAGATTTCGAATTCCGTGGTGTGTTTTGTCTTTCTCAATAATTTGTCGTGTTTCAGCGACTTACAAACCAGTCTTCAAGCGGCGATGGCGAAAATGAAGTGTGTTGCGACGGACATAATGTACGTGGTGCATTTAGATGAGATTAGAATCCAAGATCGGTTAGGAAACGGTCAGCAAAGTTCAGGCGGCTGCGCACCAAACTGTGCTTGTGGTAAGAAAGTAATAATGCTTACTATAGTGGGGTAAAAGACAGGTCAGCAAAAACTGAAACCATCATTCTGAATATTTTTTCAGTGGTAAAGAAAACCTAAGGAAAATTTAATTTGTTTTCATGTTTTTTAGTATTTTCTGATTTAAAATTAAATGATTTATTCTAATACCTACACTCAATTTTCTAATAAACAACAATGACAATAGCGTAAAACACGAAAACCAGCAATGTAATCGCATTCTGACAGCGGCGCGGAAACGTCAAGCGAAAAACTAAAAAAAGCACAGGTCTTTCGAGGTTGCAAATTTGGTTTTACACTATTGGTATCTGTCCTAACAACAACCCAAAAAGTCAGAACGGGGCTATTTTTTGCGACCTAGAATGTTTAGGACGACTGGTGTAGTTTGTTCAATACGCAATTTACCTAACCTACGTTGGCGCTACGCAATGTACTTCGAAACTGCGCCCCGTACCGTAGCGTTTTGCCTCTCCATACAATTTGTAGGACCAGCTCGTTGCTGATAAGATTTTTTTTTGCGACATTGCTGCGACACGGAAACGGAAACGGATTTTTTTTTAAAATTTCAACTAGTTTTAAAATGTTGTTCAGTTTCATCAGAAGAATTAGGGACCATCTATAAATTACGTCACACGTTAAGGGGGAGGGTCGACGAAGTGTGAGATTGTGTGACAAGGGGGTGGGAGGGGTTCTAAATTTTGTGACGTCACATTTAAAAAACTAAAATCTATTATAATCTAAGTGTTAAAACACGAACTTTGAACTATTAAGGAAAGACACGGAAAACATTTGCGACTCTATCTGTATGATTCTAAGGTTCAAATTGTTTTGTCGGACACTCGCCGACTGCTAATTCCACCAAAACGCACCGCGCCTTGCGCCTCTAAATTAATGGGCCTCTAAAAAAAATCGTGAAATTCGTGTGACATAATTTATGGATGGCCTTTATCTACCTATAAGTAACCGCATATGATTAGGTATAGGTACAACATTTTGTTTTATCTTTGTTTTTGTAGTTGTTATTTGCATTCACAGATGTCATGTCTATGTATTTATTTGTGAGCCAACTTATTAAGTTAAATAGTACCTACTTATTTTTTATATTTTTTCCATTTTTAGTGGAAATAGAGGATGCCCGGGACTTCGTTCCTATCCTTTCTTAGTTCTTGCCTACGTAATAAAAGGAACCTTTGGGCCAAATTTCAGCATTCTAAGTCCATGGGTTGGGCTGGGTGTTGATGAGTCACAATAGAAAGTACACATTGAAACATTGTAAGTGCCTATTAAATTTTAGGTTTGCCCTCGATTTCCTTGGGATTCCATCATCAGATCCTGACTTGGTGACAAATGGGACCACACCTGGAGCAGGTATACTACTTCAAACAAAAAAAGAATTTTGAAAATCGGTCCACAAATGGCGGAGAATACGGTAAACATAAGTAGGTACATTAAAAAAATGATACTTACTCAGTCGAACATATAACCTCCTCCTTTTTTGAAGTCGGTTAATGAACATAAACGCCTAAGCCAGCGATGGTTCCTAGCCATCATAGCATCCATCCAGCTCTCATAATATTTATAACAGCCATGTCCCGACTTTTGATTGCCGTTTACTATTTTCAGGTCTAGAACCAATATGCGAGATCCGGAATGAGGGATCCCTAAATCCTATAATAGAAGTTGAAGAGGAAGCTAAAGAGGAAGTTGACGATTACCCGTTTGATTTCTAAGTAAGATGAGTGATTGTAAGTGATTGTAAGTAATTGTCCACGTTAAAAACCTAAAGAATCAATGACTTCAAGTGTCCATAATTCTGGCAGCGCCACCGATACCGATTTTGAAATGGATTATTTTATCTTATAGTCATGCATTTTTCATTCTATGAAAAATTGTTGCGAAATTGCCAGGGTAGGTGGTTTCCGAGATAAATGACAGTTTGGGGCGCTGCCGGGCTGACGTCAGTTCACCGGCGCCACAGCTGGAACTCTGTAGTTATAGTTAATATCGAAGATCTGTCTAGCTAGATAGTCTTAAACTCGTCAGTTTTATAGTCTAGGAAAAAGTGTTAAAAGATGGAAAAATACTATTTTCGGAAATATTCAAAAAAGTTTGTGGTGCTGCTGGAATGACATCAGCCTAGACACGTTTTCTAAACTACAGCTTAGAAAAATTAAATGCATAACGCCTGACAAACTCGCAACCGCATCATGTCATTCTAGATTCTAGAAACCACTTGACACAATATTTAACACATTTATACATATTAAAAAGAGGAAAGATTTGATTGTTTGTTTGTATTGAATAGGCTCCGAAACTACTGGACCGATTTGAAAAATTCTTTCACCATTAGAATCCTACATTATCCGGGATGGACGTAGGGTACATGATTTTTCCGAATTCTCACGGGAACGAAGTCCCGAGCGGAATGCTTTATAGTAATTCATATTAAACAGATGATCCTACTATAGGGAGACCCATGATGAGTTGGTCGAAAAGTAACTACTTTGCTAATGTATAGGTATTATTGAATAAAATATATGTGTTTTTAAAGTTTATTAGGAAACAAAACTTATAAGTACTTCAACAGTTATACAATATTGAATCTGATCTGGCCATGAATAAGTATTTGATTATTAATATTAGACATTTAGCAAAATACTAGTTTTACTGCAGGCGAATGTTTTAATTTGGTTACAAGTAATTTTTTTCCGTAATTTTAATAATTCAGTATAAACCTCTATTCACTGACTGTAATGTTAATATTTTCTAATACAATCATCATAAAAATTGTTATATTGATTTAAATAGGTATATTGTTAGTAATTTAAATAATAATTGTAATTATCTATTAATATGTTTGCAATAAAGTGCTAAATTGGGTATGTGATTATTTGTATATTTATTTTATATAAGTTACTAAGCAAATTTTTCATTTTTTTGTAAGCTAAGTTAGGCAGGCAAATATTGTGGTAACATAGTTATACAAAAATATATGGAATTCGTTCTTAAATATATCATAAAAATAATAACTTGTCATATTTTTGCAATCTTACTATGTCTACAACTAAAAGCATAAAAATGCTAATTATAGTAACAGTATAAGGCAAATAGGTTGTAAAGAATCATAATGAAGAAACAGATTTGTTAAACACAAAAATAATTTATCATTCCTACTCATTGCTTCTAGTAAAATAATAAATAGAGATAAAGTATTAATAACCAGCCTACCTGAATTCTTTAGTATTTCAGCTTGGATTTCAAATAAGTAATAATAAGTATTATTTTTTTACAATCTCCATACAACCTGTTTATCTTATTTAACAAAGAAAATTCAGAACACAAGCCGGTGATATTTAGGGGAATGTCAACATAAGTACAACTTAAATATTAAAGTATAATGTAAATGAAGTGGGAAATCAAATTTAAAGCTATTCTGAAGTTAGAGACATTTTCTTTGTGCATTGAACAATGCTTGTGTGCAGTGACTTATAATTTATTGATTCAGATTTTCTTGACATGACTCACCTTAGTAAAATAGCAAAACAGCTACAGAATAATACCAGTACACTGTTTTCATAATATAATTGTTAATGAATATGAATAAATGTGTCCGTTACATGCCAACATAAACATTCCAAATATAATAATAAGTATTTGACTAATGACAGGAAACCACTCTTATCACTTGAGTAACATCAAGGACTTTTGTTTTATCACTTTCAATTAAATTCAGATGATCAGCATTCCTATTTACAATCTACTATTCAAAATCAGTCCGTACCTTACTTTAAAATTAATTGATAGTGATAAAATTACGAATTGAGATAAGCAGCCCAGAGATACATTACTAAAGTACTCATATTCTATCCTACAAACAATATCTTAAAGTATCCAAGGGCTGTTTTTAAATCTTATTTGTAATAGAAATAAAATTAGGGTCCTACTATCAGTTTACACTTTTTAGAAAGTAGGGTAGAATATAAGTAAGTATGCAAAGCAGCAACTCTACAGATAACTTAATAAATAAACAGACATTTTTGGTAAAACCTTCAAAGGATTGAAACAAAAGTGCAATTTTAAATTCTATTAACTAAAGTGAGTGTAATGTGATTCGCTATTAATGTGCTCTTCAATACTCTGCACATTGCAGACTACTTCCACTTGGCACATGTTGCAGAATGCATTGGTCTCGTGTTCCATGGATAAATACTCTTCAATTGATATGTTTTGGTCTTCAATCAAGTCCTCCATCTCTGCAAACCAGTCCACATGTTGTTCATCATCATCAATATGATCCAGTATACTTTTTACTGTATTCTCCATGTATAAGTCGCAGATTTTGCACCACACTTCTTCGTTGTTCTCCACAGGGAATATTCCATTCAACGGTTTCAATTTCTCACAGACATTGGATCTGTGATCGAAACTGTTGACGTGCTCTTCTATGTTTTGAAGCGTGCACTCGATTTTGGCGTTACAGACTTCGCAATTGACGTCGTCCTTCTCACAGGAGAGGTAGGGCTCGAGGCTAATGAACTCACCGTCCACGAGGTCCTCCATCGCGATCATCCAGTTGGCGTGTTCGTCGCTCTCGAGATGTTTCGCCACCGACTCGTCTTCCGCGAGCGTGTGTTTGCAAGGCTTGCAGTACAGGACGTCGTTGTTAAAGTTTATCCCGTTGAGAGCCATCTGTTCTATGTTTTCTTTGTGCCTCGTTCCATTTGTGTGCTGCTCGATGCATTTGCTGGCTTTAGGAATGTACACTCCGCAGAAAACGCAGCGCACTCGGGTCTTCGAGCTCGCATCAGCGACGATCCCATAAAGCAAGCCTGTTTTCATTATTTTTTTTTATTCAAACGCTAACTTAAGGAAATAACGGATTATATCAAGCGCTGGAGATATAAAAAAATCAAAATACTCAGAATTTCGTAATTTCTAGCAAGCGAATTTATTTTTTGTGATGTTTGCTTGACGTTTGGTTGGACTGGCTGGGTGTTGACAGTGACAGTGACAGACGCAGTATAATAATATCCCCTGGTCTGTGGCCAAGCCCGTTTCGGGCTCCCGCCAAATATGGATTGTCTGTGGCGCGGCCCGTTTCGGGCTCCTATATATTTTGTTTAAAAAATCAGTTGAATATACACTCTGTCTCTTTTATTCTTATTTGGACGTATAGCCGTTGAAACAAGACAACTAGCAAACCATCACATGAATGTCAGTCAGTGTTAAAAACCGCGAAATCGGCATTCGTCGTTGGTCTGTTTCAAGACGCGCACGGTTTTATGTCTTTGGTGTGTTTTGAGAACAAAAAGAAGTCAAATATCCATCCGGAGCCTTCTATTACTGAAAATATAACTAAACTTTCATAACAAATTATAATAACGTGTTTTACTAATGGTTTTGAACAAAAAAACAGTAATCAAAACAGCAGTCTAACAAAGGGCCATGTTATTCCTGCACATTGTATTAGCTTTTCTCACCTTAAACCTGATTGAAAACACCATGTCTTCTATAGAAATTGTAATTAATACTATCAAGTTTTGCTATAAAATGCTTAAACACGATAACCTTGCATATTATTATTGTTTTTGTGACTAAAACTGGCAACGGACACTGCGCGGCCCGTTTGTGGTCGCCCCACAGACAGGGCGCGGCCCGGATCGGGTCACGCCACAGACCGGGTTTGTTGATTCAAAATGGCCGACTGTGTCGGTTTGCATAGTATGGATACGCCAAGAGCGGCTTAGAATTATTATTAATATTATTAAATTAATACTATTTTTAATATTAATATTAATTTTAATAATTTTTATTAATATTATTAAAGTAGGTAAGACCAATGTGGGCTTAGCACCTTGACTGTTTACTTAGCACCTTGCTGATTGCATTGTTTTACTAATAAATTTTACAAAAATGAACTAAATTGTATACTTAATATCACATAATGTTAAGTTAAAGTACTAAAAAATAAAATAAGCTATAATTTACAGTTACTAATATTTCGGTTCACATTTTAAAAAAAGTCGCATCCATACTTTCCTACCCTACCATTAGTATTAAAGTAGTATTTTTGTGTATTTTACACTTAAAATATCTCAGTGATATTGTTAGAGAGGAATATGTTGTTATTGTTTCAGTTTGTCACAAATATATTGAAGTTATTGGATCATAATATTTTTCATTACTAAACATAGTGACAATTATGCTTAAAGAATATTTGTAAAGGTAGTCATTTGTGTCAGCAAAAAAGACAAATTTTTATTCAAATTTTAAAAAGAAAACATAGAACCTAACAACTTGTGTCGTTTTTTTATCTAAAGGTAATAAACCAAACTTATTGATTTAAATAAAATAATAGACCAACATAGTTCAGTCACACCAAAATAGATATGTAAATTGACCCCACTTGGCACAGTTTTTTGTATAGAACAATTAAGGCCCGTCACTTCAAACAGTTTTATAAGCACTTTTTTCTATTACAGTATGTGTTACTGTTCTGTTATTATAATTTATACTAGTAAAAGGCTTGTAAATAACAAGAATAAGAATCTCTTACCATATTCATTATTTTAATACACCCAAAAATACACAAAAAAAATTAGTACTCTTGTTTCCTTGGCATCTGTACACCAATACTACAAGGTAAATGGCACAGTGGTATGGATGATTACATGCCAAGTTTAATTTAAAAACAGTTTTTAACGAAACAGAGATTCTAAATACATCAATACTGAAGAAATTGTCGTTTTAGAAAAATAGTTGACCTGGAAACCCCTGTCAGTGGAGAGGCCCGAAACGGGTTCCACAGACAAGCCTAGGATCCATGTTTTATTGCCACAGAGGAGGGGATATTGCCAGTTGTATGATAGAAAATCCACAGTTTTTGTTTAGTCATTCACTTTCACATGACTTTCACTTTAAAGAGAAGATAAAATAAAACTTTAAACTTTATTCGACCCTAAAAATCTTGTGAATCTCATAACATCATATAGAATATGGTGATACTTTCGTCAGTTTCAATACAGATCATCAAACGTATTATGCTGAATCTACCAATAAAGGAAACTTGTCTTATTTGGCAACATTATAATTGAACGAAGGGGGATCTCAGACGAGCGTTTTTAAACTGCTCATCGAAAAAGAGGCGGTCATAGACAAGGAGACATCATTTATGTCATGTCATGTCATTGTCAGTCAGACGGTCAGCCGGCCCAAAGAGAATTTTTGCATTTGATTTGTTTTGGTTTGGTTGGTTTTGATCAAAGGTTTTGATGAATTTGTAGAACGAAACTTTCAGCATAGCAATATGTGTGATGAAACCGAGCATAAGCCTGTCTTATTGGAAAACGCGGCGGAAGTCATTGATGGCTTGGCGGTTTGTCTTGAATTTTATTTATTATCAGAGCTTTTAAATCACAGATGTGCCCTACTTCTAGTGTATATCCTCAAATCTTTTTCTAAACGCAGTAAGAACGAACCTACGAATATGAATATCATGACAACTTCTACATATCACTCACTCGAACATTCATGCAAAGCAAAACCTTACTGAAAATTGTCCAGCCAGTTGGGAGTTTTTGGTTACCACAGAGAGACAAACTTTAAAGTCATAAATTTTTAAATATTTTATTAAGTTATTTAAATTTTTATCACAGGTCAGGTCAAATTCAAAATATCTTTATTTCAGTAAACATTAAATGTTGTTCAAAATCAGTCAATAACATTTTTAAGTCTATGTCTGTCAATGCACATACCTAAGCTAAGGTTAACAAAGTACCTGGCCACAATGAAGGCTATTTAAAGATATAAAATAAAAATGTGTTAAAGCTAACGGAAGACAGTCCACTTGAGAGGCTATGTGCAAAAAATACTTTAAAAAAAAATTGTATTAACAGTGTTTAGTCTTACACCCAAATTAAGTATTTTTGCAATGTTTGTGAATTTCTCCCAATATTCTTGACTATTGATACTTTTCAAAGAACATTACTCATTACTTATTTGAAGAATTGTGATTAAAATCTTTTTTTTTAGTTAGGTAAGTACATTTTTCTTGCAACTTTACAGAAAGAGCTTCAAGAACTGTATGCATTTAGAGATTTATTCTTTGACAGTCATCCGATAGAATTAGCAAATGACAAGAATAAAATGGTTGACGAAAAGAAAAATGAACTTGTGAAAAAGTTTGAGACTATTGATGGTAAGATAATTTTCAGTTTCTAAGTTTTTCATTAAAATTTTTTTTTTCATCACTACATTTATTGATCATAAAACTGATCCTAAAAATTTTGAGTTTAAAATTCAAAAGCATTTGAAATTGTTTATATTTTTGCATAAAGAGAAAAAAAACACTTTAAAATAATTTAATTCCATTTTAGGGTTTCTTGACATAAGTTTTTGATATCTTGAATTTAAAAAAAACTAACAAAAAATCATTTTTCAAATGATTTTTTGTTTTTTGCTTCTAAGTACTCCAGTTAGCTTCTGAGCATGTATGTCATAAATAATATAACAGCCATGTAGAAAAACAAAATTTTAACATTGCAATTGTGTTAAAACATGCCTACTAAGTTTGATATTATAATTTACTTATTTATACATTTTTCTGTACCTATCATTTATTAATTTTAACATTAACTAAGATATTTGCATAGCAATTTATGAGAATTTTATGTAGAATTTAAATTTAAATTACATGTGACTGTGTTTAGTAAAAGGTACAACTCTCGGAGTAGTCATATAAGAGATATTTACAATAGCTCATCACAGTAATTATGAACCTTAACGACTATCACGAAAGTTGTACCTTTCCATTTTCATAGTCACAAATTAAAAAAAAAAATTACAAAGCGGAAAATATATAAATCCCCATCAAGAGAGTGTACTAACTACTCTTCTATTTGATTCAATCTATATTTTGAAGATACTTTTTTTTTTACAGTAGACACCCAACTCCCTCAACCTTTCCGTGCTGAGTTTCTTTATCTAAAAGGACGATGTTACAACATCAGTCCAACATATGACTCACGGGCATTGCAGTGTCTCAGTCGTGCTGTCAAACTGAATCCGTATCTGGTAGGCGCCTGGAACGAGTTGGGAGAGTGCTACTGGAAGAATATGAATGTCAAGGACGCTAAGGCCAGTTTTGAAGGGGCTCTTAAACATGTAAGTCTATAGTTCTTGAAGTTTTGTTAGTTTTTTCCTAATACCTTACAATGTATGTTTAGAACCACATGCTGCTCTGCCTACTCTTACAGGAACTATTGTTGTGGGTTGTCAGGGATTATCGAGAAGGAACTGGTTAAGGGCTTAAACTAACTAGGTAATTGGCATCTCATTTAAAAATTACATGTGTCTATTCACCAAAACAAATCTACTTAAGATGAAGATAAGTGAAATGGGGCTCCCATTTCCGCATTTAGGCTCTAATGTGGCCCATTATGTGTGTGGGCTGGTGACTAGCCCAGCCAGCCGACCAGAAGCTCAGGATCCTCCTGAGGATTTCATCTTTCTTATATCTGCAAGGATTTTTCCCTGGTGTTTTGCCACCCCCATGCAGTTCAGGATCACATGTTTCATTAGCCTTAGGATGTCGGTGGCGTTTAATACAAAAAGATGCTTACTAAATAATAATAAATATAATTAAATAATTCTTAATTTCAGGCTTTCAGGTTTCACCCATATGCTAAAATAATATTATAGTAAAACAATACACCAATCGCAATGACCCGTGAGGGTGCCCATCATTATTCGTAGGTTATTTGAAGATGAGTAAGGCAAACTACGGGTCAGGCGCGGGAACGGTCCTTTAATGGCTCCTTTCGACTACCGACAGATGTTGGGTTTTGTTTTATGTTGTCTATCAAAACTTCAGAACGAACCGCTTGCCATAACCTATCAAGAAGTGAAATGAAGTGAAGTCTATCAAAACTTCAAAGCTAAATCCTGACCTTATAAATAACCAACAAAATAATCGTTTTAAATGTTGTTTTGGTAAACACACACAAATGGTCTAGTTAAGTATACCTTCTATGTTTTATTATTATAACTAACCATTGATCAAAACACTTACAGGAAAAGAACAGTCTCTCCCTACGATGCCTCTCAATAATTCTTCGACAGCAAAGCACTGGCGTGAAACGGAGTGAAGCGACACAAGCTATACTAAAAAGCGTAGAATACGCCAAAGAGGCAGTCTCTCAGGACATTAAGGATGGAATGGCTTGGTCCGTACTGGGCAATGCGTATTTGTGCCAATATTTCATGGTTGCTCAAGACCCCACTACGTTGAAATTATCCATGAGGGCTTATAAACAAGCTGAGCAAGATCCCATTGCGAAAGGACAGCCGGACTTGTACTATAACAAGGGCATTGTAAGTACATTATAATTAATATACTAAACTACTGTTACATACACCGCCATCTATTCAAAGTCAACTGAACTACTTAGATGACTTGTTTTTCATCATACTTCAGATTACTTAACCTTGTCGAAATGACAATGAAATGTCGAAATGACAACGGCAGAGGGCGAGCTAGCCTGCGCAGTGCACTCGCGTATTTGAAGTGTAGTTTTACCATCATCGGAGTGGCGTGATTCGCGGGTTTGTCGCGGCACATGCTAGCTATACAGGTGTACCTATTTTATTAGTAGTATCGGCCGCCGACTTAGACCTAATCTAAACTGAATACTATTCACCAATACCGCAGCGGGATCCAAACATGGCCTGTATGCAACAACCAATAGCGAACGTACACGCATAATGTGGCGCGCTATGATTGGCCGAGATATTTCGCGTCATTCAAAATTATGGACTACCTATGGTACTACTGTAAGAATTTATTGAATTTTTCAGGCATTACATTACGAAGAATGCTACGACGAAGCTCTAGACAGTTTCGACTACGCGTGCCGCCTCGACCCACCTTGGGACCCACCTAAACAAGAACTTACCAAACTAGTGCAGTACCTAAACAACACTAATGAACTAGTACGAACTAAGGGCAAGATTAAAACTAAGAAACTCCAGCAGATGGCACAGGTAAGAAACGAAAAAAAAATGGATACGGATTTCGTCCTTGCTCCATATCCTAATCCTAAGTACGTTTGATTTGATACTTAATATCATATACAAAATTTTTAAGAATAAATGGTTCCTGGGTTTGATTTCCGTTCGGGATAGACATTTGTATGAGAAACACAGATTGGTTTGCTGGTCTGGGAGTTCGTCTGTCTTTGTAGTTAAAAAACCGCACGAAGCCCGATCAGCTAAGAAGTTGACATTTTTTTGAAGAATTTCATATGGTTTCTTTTAGGAAAATTGTTCAGTTTCGTGGAGAGAATCACCCTCTTAAGTTTTTCTAGCAAATTTGAAGTCATCCATATCAATTACTGTAACAATAAACTATATTTTCTCCTTTCTAGTCAATAGACAAGAAAATGCTAGGCATATACGCCCCGGACACATTACACACGTTCGGAACGAGGAAAGACGTAGCTTTAGAGCAAGTGAGGTTGGATGAACTGAACGTAGGCGACAACGAGGGCAAACTGATTCTAGGACACGTCGTCGGATCCATACACAATGAAAACGCCGTGCCCTTGTAAGTACACAAATTGCTACACCACGAAATTTGACTTCATTTTTCTATAAAGTACAGCTGCTACACGACGAATTTTGGGTTTATTTTGTAAATTATGCTAAAAACGGGTGGTTGACTGATATTAACTGCCTTTAAGTTAGTCATCAATAAATCCCTATAAGCTGGTCACTTGTAACTCCCTATAATTTAGTCACTTGTAAGTTCCTATAAGCTAGTCACGTATGAGTCCCTATAAGCTGGCCATTTGTTAGTTTCTATAAGCTAGTCACCTATAAGTCCCTATAAGTTAGTCACCTATAAGTCCTATAAGCTAGTCACCTGTAAGTCCCTATGAGCTAGTCACCTATAAGTCCCTATAAGCTAGTCATTTATAAGTCTCTATAAGTTAGTCACCTATAAGTCCTATAAGCTAGTCACCTGTAAGTTCCTATGAGCTAGTCACCTATAAGTCCCTATAAGCTAGTCATTTATAAGTCTCTATAAGTTAGTCACCTATAAGTCCTATAAGCTAGTCACCTGTAAGTCCCTATGAGCTAGTCACCTATAAGTCCCTATAAGCTAGTCATTTATAAGTCTCTATAAGTTAGTCACCTATAAGTCCTATAAGCTAGTCACCTGTAAGTCCCTATGAGCTAGTCACCTATAAGTCCCTATAAGCTAGTCATTTATAAGTCTCTATAAGTTAGTCACCTATAAGTCCTATAAGCTAGTCACCTGTAAGTCCCTATGAGCTAGTCACCTATAAGTCCCTATAAGCTAGTCATTTATAAGTCTCTATAAGTTAGTCACCTATAAGTCCTATAAGCTAGTCACCTGTAAGTCCCTATGAGCTAGTCACCTATAAGTCCCTATAAGCTAGTCATTTATAAGTCTCTATAAGTTAGTCACCTATAAGTCCTATAAGCTAGTCACCTGTAAGTCCCTATGAGCTAGTCACCTATAAGTCCCTATAAGCTAGTCATTTATAAGTCTCTATAAGTTAGTCACCTATAAGTCTCTATAAGCTAGTCACTTATAAGTTTCTATAAGTTAGTCACCTATAACTCCCTATAAGTTAGTCACTTATAAGTCTCTATAAGTTAGTCACCTATTAGTCCCTATAAGCTAGTCACCTATAAGTCCTTATAAGTTAGTCAATTGTAACTTATTATTAGCTAGTCACTTATATTCAGACGAAAACTATTTTTGACAACCATGAATGACTATCGCCCAGTTGCAGAAACGTCCTTTTAAGTCAATGCTGCTTTAAATATCATACTGTCACTTTCCGTCAAGTCGACGTAAACAAGGACGATATTACACTTTAAATTTAGAGGCTTTAAATTTAATTAAAGTTTCTGCAACTGCAGCTCTAGCACGATAACGACAAACTCGCGCTCAGCTCACGCTGAAACTTCACTTTGATTGCACGAGGGTCCCGCGCAAAGGCTCGCTCGTCCTATGGCGTGGTCAATGTTGACATTCTGATATAGGACCGCGGTGTTGTCGCGGCGCTGTCACTATCGTACTCGGCCTGCAGATCGTGTAAACTGTAGTTTTAGACGTACAACATTTGAAGGCAAATAAAGAAATAATGGAACCTTCCAGCACATTCGCGCTGCTAGACGAGGGCATGCAGTGCGCGTGCGTGACGGTGTACAACTGGGCGGGCGGGCGCGGCGCCATCATCGGGGACTGCGTCGCTGTCCCGGAGCCCCGGCTAGCGCATCACAAACTGGATTCCCCTCTCGTGGTAAGAAATTTTTTACAAGCTTTTTATTTAAATGTCACCTCGCCTAAGATCCCGCCTTAGATCGACCTTCACCCATCGAGTTTTCTTATGAAAACTCATTCTGCTAGAGCATTTTGACGGCCGGTTTGGTCGGGTGGTAGTGGGGCTGCCTCTTGATCGACGGGTCCCTGGGTTTGATCCCCAGTCGGGGCGAATATTAGTGTAAAAAGCAGATGTTTGTTCTCGGATCATGAGTGTTCCTGTCTGTCTTTATGTGTGTTTCTAGGACCCACTACACAAGGGAAAACTTTAGTGTGGGCCTTTGAGTGTATGGCGTTAATTCAGAAAATTTTCAATAGTACATAGCAGAACTGAGAATCGAACTCAGTACCGATCCGATCGGCAAGCTATTACGCAACTGACGCGCCGCCGCCATGATTTGATAAGAAATTTTTTGTCCTCCAGAAATACGACTTCAAATCGATCCGAGTGAATGACCCGACGGTTCTTTTAGTGAACGGTAAGAAGGTAGGCAGACAGCAGTTCGCTTCAGCTCGTGCATCCAGCTCTTATGAAGTCCACTGAGACATCCTTACGGCGCCCTCTGTCGCGCCGCAACGGAAACTTATATCTTTTATTATTGTAAAAGATTTTCCATTTCATTTATCTGTATAAATGCCATCTCGCGAGCCGGCTCGATAACTTACTAAGCTTGTTATAATTTCACCCAGTGTACATTTAATTTAATGCTACTTCATTAAATTTTTATTTAATTTAAACCTTCGCGCGATTCTTGCACACCCGTGTGTTTAAGATTTGTATCGTATGCGCCCCGTAAACAAGAGCGGGGCTGTTTAATAAATCACCAACGACAAGTTATGGTAACCAATGGCTTATTGGTAACCCAATTATAGGTGACAACCGCATTAAAAAAAGTAACATTATACCTTAAAGAACATACTGAATAACTTACACAGTCACTTTAAATTTCATAATTTAAAATTAATGCTACTTTAAATATCATACTGTCACTTTCCGTCTAGTTGATGTAGACAAGGACGGCATTACATTTAAACAAGATTTAACTTTAATGGATGAAGCCATGAATGTGCAGGTTTCATCACGATGTTTTCCCTTGCCATAAGAGCATCGATTTAGATAACTAAAGAATTGAATTGAATGGCCTTTAAGCCATGAAATTTCTGTACGTATCGATATTGTGACTCTATAATATAACCCGTGACCACGGCGCATTCAACCGCGTCGAAACGTCGGGAATAGGTAAATAAATATATATACGCATATTTAGACCCGTTTCAGAATTTAATTATTGTGACTCTAGTTGTGAAGCAGACACTTACAGCACAGGTTTTTATTAAACCTATTTTAAGTCGCTGCTGTCCCTAGTAATATAGCTCAGTGGACAAAACAAACTTTGTAAAATATTTTAATGTACTGGCTATCTTTGTTGTATTAAGTACATTTATTATTAATTAATTAATTAATTTGACTTTAATGGATGTTTCTGCAACTGAGCGTATGGCTCTTAATTTCTCCGAGTAAACGATAACTTAGAACTTTAACTTTGCTACTTTAATGTATCTATGTAAGCGCCATTTAGCGTGATGTTACGATAATTTACAACTCTTACCTATCTTCTCTTCATTTTATACTTATTTATCATTGTAAACGCCATCTATCAAGCGGCCCCTGCAACTTGTATGAGGCGACTGTAAATTAGTAAGCAGAACTTTATAGGGGTAATTCTCCTCTTTATATAAATAAAAAACGTATTTTTGCGTGCAATAAACAGTTAATAATAATAATAACTTACCCCAAAGGAACCTACACGAGCTTTACGAAAAAAAAACAACTTACCTTGCAAAAGCAAATCTCACAAATTATATGGAGAGACAATATTTTAATTTCATATTTCGACATGCGTCCCTTGGGGAAAGTTGCTCAGTTTCATGGGCTGTTCAATGATTCATGTCCTTAATTTTCGCTTACTAATGTAAAGGCGACTACAGTAGAGCCGAATCCTAAAGTTACGTATGACGAGCATTTCAAATGATATTAATATTAGGAAACATTTTTTTTGTTTAAAGTTATGATAATGTATATCTTTAGTTTGTAATTAATTAGGAAGATATGGTATTATTGAATTTTGATTTGAAAAGATGACGACGTAACAAGTTATAGCGACCTGTGGTTGAGCTGTCATACGTAACTTTAGGATTCGGCTCTACTGTAGTATTTCTTACTTTGCACCTTTATTTATCTGACTTATTAATTTCTTGTAAATAATTACCTAACTTAAACAAGTTCTTTAAAACTTGTTTAAGTTAGGTAATTAGTTATCTTCTCCTGTATCTCCTTGTGGAGATATTTCATAACATTCACACACTAAGTATTGGCGTAAGTTCAAAAAATTACCACTAGATGTCGCTTTCAACGGAGAAGCATGATATGTATGGAGTCTACAACGCGGTATCGAAATATTTCTGCTTGCGTAGTTAAGTGCAACTTTCGGCTAGCTTCGGCAGTACATATTCTAAAATTGGAACGATACAGAGAAGATTAGCATGGCCCCTGCGCAAGGATAACACGCAAAATGTTGAAAAATAATTTAGTCATTATTATTTCACTAATAGCCGGATTGCACACTACATCATGAACATTTGTTTTTTGTTTAATGTTATGTTTTATGTTTTTTTTTGTGTGCAATAAAGAGTATTGTATTGTATTGTAATAGAATTGGTCTTTATAATGAACTTTACTTTTACTAATAGTTGTGATTTTTTAAGTACATAACATATTAAATTAAAAGATTAATAGACGTTTTAAGTTACAATTATGATGATATTTTTTTGTCGACCTTTATTTATTTTCCTTAGGGACACATGTCTCATCAGAGGTCTAGTTAGTCTGTAGCGTAGTAGTCTTTATTTTTAGTGATTTACTTATTAATTAATTTAAGGCCTTCTTATTTTAATTGAAGTCCCCAGCGTTGGGACGAAATAGGCTAAAATAATAAATAAAAAATTGATACTCATTTTACGTATTCTTCTTCGTAGCGATTAGTCCTGTTTCAAATTTCACGCATTAATGAATTAATTTAAATTCTGTGATAAAATGACACACATAAAATGTAGCGATTTAAAAAAAACAAGTACAGTTGTAGAATGTTTGCTGGTTATATGTTGTGTGAGTTACAACTTTATAACTATTTAAAAAACTATGTATAATAGTAATCCTACGTATCGTATTAATATTATGAATGCGAAAGTATCTTATCGGCGGGAAATGTGCATAAATTATTATGTATTTTATATTGACTGTGTATTCGCTGCAAAATTGTCAAACTGCCGTACTCAGAGACGTCAATTAAAGTTAAGTAGTAATTAAATGTCATACTATCCTTGTTTATATCAACAAGAGTGAAAGAGACAACATCAGAGTTTAACAATACTTAACTTTAATTGACGTCTCTGAGTACGGCAGAAAGTCACTTTTCTATTAGCCGCTGCAAAAAGACTGAAAATGTAATGTTGTTTAGTTTAGAGAATTTCTGTATGTATGTATTTATTCTTTATTGTACAATGATAATACAGAGGATAACAAGCTTACAGTAGGAAATATTAATTTTACAAAGGTGGACTTATCCCACGAGGGGATTTCTTCCTGTCAACCTAGTGAGAGTACTAAAGAGAACAAAGAACTACTCGGCGTATTAATAAATTAACTTCCTTGTACACGAATTGATTAAAGGACATAGCTGAAGCGGCTAACACGAAACCGCTCTTTAAAAAATTTTTTTTTTTCACAAAAATATAATCTAATTAATCATGTTTGTACAGTCACGGAAAAAAATTTCTTAGGTTCTTGAAATTCACAGTGCATTCATGTACTTATTAAAAAAATAGAAAACTAAAATAAATGAAGATGATAAATTACTTTTTAATTTTTACTCGTGTATTTTTAAACTGTTAGCACACAATCTGACATGTGTAAAATAGGTTTAATATTTAAGTAAAAGGGTGACTTAGCGAAACTTAACATTTCCAGCATTAAAAAAAATCTTGCCTGATGGTCTGAATAATTCAGGGTTCAGTTTTTGCTAAGTTGTCCCTTACACCCTGTATGTTATGATAATGAGTGGTATGACTACAATAAAATACAGTTTTTTGTTCTGAAAATTGCAGTTTTATTGTTCGACAATAATTTATTTGAAAACTTTATTTAAGATTTTTAGACAGGGTTTTTGTTAGAAGTAGATTAAATTTCGAAGATTCGATAAAAGATGGTGAAGAATCGCATGGCAATGGCTTATAAACCCTTGCTGCCTACAGATATAAATAAGACATTCGACAAACTTAAGGGCAGACTCATGTTTTGAACTAAAATGGCACTTTGTGTTCTATAACTAAGCGAGGGTAAAAACAGACTTTTTGCTAGACAAAGGGATTTTTTCATTATTATTTGAATTTCATACGGCCCTGAATGAACTGACGTTCAGAAAGTAAAGCAAACATTTTTATTTTTACCCTGGCTACTTAAGCGTTTCAAAACTTACAACAATTTTAAACATTAAAAAATCACAAAATTAAGTAGGCAAATCAAGTTTTCGCATATAATTGACCTATCGTTATTATTTTTAAGCATTAACTTCCCACAATTTCATATCATTTTCTACAATTTCAGCGTACCTATCGGATTTATTTCGGTCTTTAAACAGAGGCCTTAAAGTTTTAAGGCCTAGCCCTAGTAAGGCACCGTTGTCTAATTGTTCATTTAGCTTATAGGCTAGGACTGGGTTGTAGTGTAGTCGGAGTAAACTAGCCCTTGAGTAGAGGTATTGACTGTCTTTTAGGTTTCTTCGAGCCCATGACTCTATTGTTTTGTTGCCGCTTGCTACCTGGAAAAAGATGTGCATATCTTAGTGTGTAATCAGTTGACATGCAGTTATAAAGTGGGAAGCGATGGTTTTACTGTAACCAAAATATCGCTAAGGTTCACAATGCAACAAAGGAAGCGATAGAATGATGACGTATTATAATGAGTTGACTTATGGAGACAAAACTGTCAGTTCATTATTGCAAGGGGAAATCAACCGTGCTGTTTTATGTCACGCAAACGAATTTAAACCATAGGTTGACATTTTTGGCCGACAGTACAACCTCTCACTACTCTGTAATCTAAGGTCTGTATTAGAGAACGCGACTCAGACTCTGAGCTATGCTTCAGTAGCAGACGTCTTTGTCATTTTGATACGAGAGAAAGAGACAGTAAATACTTAAGTATAGATCAAGACTTGAGTGTCCTTCTGTAATACGGGCCTTAATGTATAAAGATCAGTTGACATAAAGTGGAATGCGATGGTTTTCCTGTATTGTGAGTAAAAGGCGTACAACCTATCACTACTTACTCTGTAATCTAAGGTCTTGAATACAGAACGCTACTCAAACTCAGATCTATGCTTCAGTAGCAGTCGTCTTTGTCATTTTGATAGTGAGAGAAAGAGACAATCAGTACTTGACAAGACTCAAGACTTGACTAGACTAGATACGACTCTCTCATGTTTAATTTTATGTTTAATATTATTTTTTGTATGTTTGTAATTATTTATTTATTCTATGGGCCTAGTTGCCTGAAGTAAATTAATAAATAAAAAACATATTTTGCTCCAATCTTCGGTTACATGTATTAGTTCTGAAGTTACGCTCATGTAAACTTATGTAATTATTTACTCTGTTTGCTTTTAGGAAAATAAACAATAATTTATTTATTTAAAAAGTTTTGTAAATCCTTCCGTTCCTTCATGTGGTTCTAGAACCACACAATGACCTACCGACTCCTAAAGTGAATGTATGATGGTTTAGGAATGCTGTATATATCCTTACTTATAAACGCGAAAGTTTGTATGATAGTTGTTACTCTTTCACGCAAAAACTAATGAATGGATTTTAATGAAACACTACAATAATATAGCTTAAAAATCAGAATAACACGTAAGGAACCATAATTTTCAAAAATTCCCATGGGAACGAAGTCCCGGGCGAAAAGCTAGTGTAAAATAAAACGCTGAGGAAAAATGTGTTTGTTATTTATAACCGTGATTGTCAATTTCTTACAAACAGAAGGAAATAATGGAGACTTTAATCATATTGCAAATGCCATAAACATTGTATAGCTATTTCTTTCTTAATGTATTTTTTTAAATCTTTACTATTATCAAATAGATTAGCTGTCTTTGTTTCTAGAAAAACATTTTAAAAGGTAGTATCTTAACCAAAAGCTGGAGGTTTACCATGATCGCTTAGCGCGATCCAATTTAGGACCTAAACAAGTCTGCAACGCTTATTCGCACCATGATGGCTTATAAGCGATTCAATTTTGGCGCTGTTGCGATTCAAAGGCAGACCAGCGGCAATTTATGTGGACATTTAAAATGGACCATAGACAACCGAGCTGTTCAAAAGCAGCGCCATCATGGAACCATTTTAAAAAACATTCCAATTGCGAAGCAGTTCAAAGTTGGATCCTAAACAGAAATGCTTATAAACGATCGTGGTAGGTACCTACCCTGAACTTTAATCCAATCTAACCGTCAATACAGGCCACAAGGGACAGCTTAGCAAATACTGAAACCCTGAATCTAGACCATCATCCTGAATGATTCCCCAGTGCAATTTTCATCAGGTCCTTTTATATTTTCTGCTTTAAAATTAATTTAATTGAATACGCTCTGTTTTGCAATAAAAAAAAAACAATAGGGTAAAGGCGGGATAGATGCCCCAGTGGGATAGATGCCTCAACTTCAAAAAACCTAACTTCCAAAACCCGCGACTTAAAAATAATAGTATAACTAGGAGCCGTAGTCACCCCGCACCTCAGTGAGCCGCGGACCATCGTGCGGTAAGGATGCGTGTCGCTCGTGTGTGCGATCAACTCCGCGGCGACCTTCACGAACACGTCGAAAATTTAATGGTCAGTACTTTGCAGTTGTATAACTTTTAAAGTAGTCTGTAATTCAGTTTTATTTTTTATTACGCCAATATACTTATTGATTAAGTATGCATCTAGATGAAAATAGTTGCTCATTTGTTTTGTATTTATTTAAAAAATACGAGGGCATCTATCCCTATCAAAAAGGATAGTTGCCCTGATTTTTTTAGGGATAGATGCCCTTAGGGGCATCTATCCCTCCATACACAATGTATACACATATGTAGTTTCAGTGTATGTTTTGAACATATTTTTGTAATTTGTTACATTATTTAGTATAATTAGAATTTTTCCTTATTGTAGCACGATCATGCCACGAAAATATAAAAGAAAAGATGGAGTTAAAGCTCGAGTGTGCACCTGGACTTCAGAAGACAAACATATCATGGGGATAAACTCCAAATGTGGAAAAACAAAGGCACTTAGTGGATCCACGTAAAGAACGATCTCAGTAGGATCAATAAGATTATTTGTTATTTCATTATTGTTTTTAAAAGCCTTTTATAATTATGCATGTTGAAGTTGAAAATTAATATTTTATGATAATAATTTAGAATTATAATTTTTGTTGAACAATTTTGAATTTTGCTATGGCAAATTTTTTGATCTCTTATTATTATGATGACAATTAAAATATTTCTAACACTTACTACGAAATGCGTTTTATTACATAATAGGTCCATGTTTTTTGGTAGATAATTTCTATTTTAGAATTAAATAAAACACTAATTATTGTCCCCATAAGCGCATAAACATTTGGTTGAGTTTTTTGTTTACGCCTAAAGTATGAAGGGCATCTATCCCGCGCCGCAGGCGTCTATCCTTCTTCCTATTTTCATGGTGGGGCACCTATCCATAGGGGTAGGCGTCTATCCTCAAAAAAGGAGTTCCACGAAAAGCTAAAATCCGCAAAATCCGTATTTTATAGGTCCAAAAAAACGAATCCTTGCTAAACATAAAGAATTAAACTAGTTGCATTTGTAGAAATTACCTAAAAAAAAAAATTTTTTTGGAAATTATGACGACATTTCAAAAAGTGGGGCATCTATCCCGCCTTTACCCTAACAACAGCGTAAAAGGCGAAAACCAGCAATGTACGTACATCGCAGGTAGCGGCGCGGCGCGGGGCGCGGTTTCGCGGTACGTTGTATATAGCGAAATTAGGTGAATAGGAAAAATTATTTAACTTGATGTTTCCGGAATAAATATTACTGTCTACCCATGACCACGGCGCGTGCCACCGTGTCGAAACGTTGGGAACAAAGGTAAAATCATAATATAGACGCGAATTTAGTCCCGATTATTATTAAATTAACCTTTTCACCGTCAAAGTCTGATATATCAGACGTTTAAGTTTCGTGCTCTCGCCGCCAAAGTCTGATATATCAGAAAATTTTATTTTTTATTTTTTTTACTTTAATTTCGTTCACCAAGCGTTCGCCATACGCCACGACATAAAAAAATAATAATTTTTTGATGCCGTAGCGTGTGGTGGGCGTTTTTGACGAAAACTCTTGGCGCTAAAAGGGTTAAAATATTACTTGTTCCGATCATTGTTATAAGTAGATTCCACCATTTAAGTATTTGCTAAGGCGACTACAGCACCCGATAAAGGCAGCACACATAGAAATAGTGCCATCTCCGTCTCTCAACAGGCCTGGGCCGGCAGTGCGAACAGTGTTTAACACGAAGTTTACGTGACCATACCCCAGAAGCCTCATCATGGAATTTAACGTTTTTACATATGCCAATAAATAGTTCCGGAAATAGTGATAAATAGTGCTGCAATGAAATAAATAGTACCTCAATACTTTTACAGTTATAGATAGGTGTCGGTGAGGCTGCTGGGATGACGTCACTCCAGAATCCTCACCAAGAACGGCTGAAGCTAGCGACATGCTGTTGATCTCAAAAAATAGTTCTGAAATAGTTCTAACTCTGTGCCATATCTCAAAAATAATGCTTCAGGGAAACCAGAGATATGAGGGTATCTCGGTGAGTATGCTGGGCTGACGTCATCCCAGCATACTCATCACAAAATCTCAATATCCGCTAACTCTTTCCTGTCGGAATTATTGTCAAAAAATATTTCTGAAATAGTTCTACAGCTTGCATATGGCGTCTGTGTCATAAAATACATATAATATATCAAAAATGACAGTCAAAGTTCTACATACATTTTTGTTGTGGTACAGTCGCGTATAGAAATGAGCATCGGCGCACATATCTAGTATTTATTAGGTAAGTTTATAAGAACTCTAAAGTAAAAAAAATACTATTCAGTCATGATTTGAGTTTATATTTGTATTTACTTTGAAAATGTAGGAAATTTAATAAAGACTACAAAACAAACTACTTATTTATATTAACAAAGTTGGTATTATATCAAACCCAAACATTTTACGTGAATGAGCGTTTTATACCTAAGTACTAACCAATTCTTCTGAAATACCGTAAGTAGATAAAAATATATTTTTTAAGAATAACAAAAATGGGTAAGAAACGGTGACGAACGAACGCACACTGTATGTTAATTGATATCTGTCCTTGTCTTCCTTTACTTAAAAAAAAGAGGTGTTATTCAGAGTCATATCAGTGTTTATTTAAAATTACACTTTTGAGAGATTTATCTATATCTTTAAAAAAACAATGTCACGAATGTTTCCTGTGTACTTGCATTTTAATATCTTCTGCGCAGGTGGAGATAAATCGTGTCTAAAAAATAAATTGTACTTAGTGTCAAAGTCATAATAAATGCAAAAATTGTAATAATATACAAATATTTAACTAGGTAAGTTTTGTTCTGTGATTTGACTCTGTGATTGTGTTAAGACACTAGAGTATGTAAATAAATAATAAAAATATTCTTACACGTTATTTTTTTAACCTACCATACAAAGTCGATCAGCCGATCTGAGGAACTGATATGTTTTTAAGATTTCGATATGGGTTCCATATATATTTTGTTAAAGTAGATTCGTCCCCTAAAAGGATAATCATTAATAAATTATATGCCCTTATGTGGTCCTACAAACTCTTAGAAAAGTTGGTCTGTTTATCGCATTGATTCATATCATTAATATTCACTGGCTTAAAATATTGACCGTAAATTGTTGATACCTGTTGTGATGTTCAATCGGTTATTTTATTATTTGAAAGAAAAATGTTTCTAACAGTGTAAATTAATATTTTTTACATAATTATTTAAATTAACCTATTTTTTATAAAAAAATATCGCCATAATATTTTTTATGGATCAGAAATATTACCATCAAAGCTATATTTAAGATCGTAAAATCAGGTATTACTTAGAGTGTTAAAATAAATAACAATTAAAATTATTTATTTATTTATTTGCACTAATTACGTATGGATGAGTGCTTGAGACCGAACTTAGTATAAAAATGTTCAAGACTCAGTTCAATTTCAAGCATTCCTTAAACATATTTTAACGTTTGATGTCTCAAGTTACTAGT
Source organism: Aproaerema taeniolella (assembly GCA_949987775.1). Lineage (NCBI taxonomy): Eukaryota > Metazoa > Arthropoda > Insecta > Lepidoptera > Gelechiidae > Aproaerema > Aproaerema taeniolella. The sequence continues at coordinate 9,066,705 of OX465245.1, forward strand.
GGTGAAGACTGAGACCGTACCTTGAGTAATTTACCTTAAAGGTATCTCCAATTACATGCAAAAGGTTTAGGTTACAAATGTCCAGAGTCCAGTGGTTGCAATATGTCCACTTTGCTAAAAAAAAAAATAGCGCTGTCATAAGAATAGTCAAACTATATTTTGCTTATCTAGACTACTAATATTATAAAGAGGAAAGACTTGATTGTTTACATTGAATAGGCTCCGAAACTACTGTACCGATTTGAAAAATTATTTCACTATTAGAAAGCTACAATATCCCCGATGGGCATAGGATATATAATTTTCCGGGATTCCCGCGGGAACGAAGTCCCGGGCGGAATGCTAGTTGTAGGATATTTATATTTTAGTATTTATCGTCGGAAAAATCTCCGATACTTAATAAATATTCAAAACTAGTTTTAATCCACTGGAATTATTACACATAGGTAAAGGCTAACTCTATTCTTTGCATTAATAAAAAAAATTAGTTAAATTCCAACTAAACCACTTAATAATTCATTTCTGTGCGCGACTGTACACCACAACAAAAATGTATATAGAAATTCGTCTGTCATTTTTGATACATTATGTGTATTATATGACACAGATACCATATGCAAACTGTAGAACAGGGGTTCCCAACCTTTTTTTGTCTACTGCCCACTTTAAGAATAAATTATTTTTTAACGCCCCCCTTTTTAAACATACTTAAAAACCGCTAAGTACTTATAACTGATTATTGAAACGCAACTTTATAGTATTCGGACAGAGTATCTTTTATTGAAAATAAAACAAACATAATCAATTCTTATATAAAAACTAATGTGAAGGTTGAATCTGATGCTGTTCAATAAGTTTGTTGATATCAGGTTCCAATTCACTCAAAAACAGCCGCAAGTCGCCACGTTCGGTAACACGCAAACGATTTCTCTTTTTAGTAAGCAGCGTTGCCACAGCACTAAAACCACGTTCACACAAATATGACGATGGGAATGCTATCAAGAATCGTTGAACAATTGACCACAATCCAGGGTACAATTGCAGGATCGGTTTTTGAAGCCAAAATTCTTGATATCCATTTTTGAACTTGATTTTTATTTCTTCGTTTGTTGTCAATTCTATAAGTTCTTCTTCCAGCTGAGGTGACATTGCTATGTTGACATTTGAAAACGGATCTAACACCCAGTCTGGTATTTCCAAGTTTAAAATGTCCTGGTATCGTTCGGTGAAGTCAATGTGGAGGTTTTCCAAATGTTGGCAGTAGGCAAACAAGTCGTCGTTACTGCAGGATACTGATAAATTCGGAAAATTGTGAAACTCACGTCTGCCCATATTCTTTTTGTGCAGAAGCAGTTTGGCTGCGAAAGCAGCAACGACATTTTTTGTTTTAATTAAATTTAGTTCATCGCCTTGCAGTTGGAGGTTCATGTCGTTGAACAATTTATACAGGTCTGTCATGTAAGCTATATCCTTCTTTGATGTTATGAGCTTGTTGCGCAGTTCTGTATCTTTAGTTTCCAAGAACTCTATCACAGAGTCAAACAGGTTGTAAAATCGAATCAGACAATTGCCTCTTGACAGCCAACGAACTTCAGTATGAAGCAATAAACGGTTGAAATCTTCGTCATTAGTAACACAAAGCTGATGAAATAATCTATCATTCAAAGAGCTGCTACGGATTTTATTGACTGCTTTGATGACATATTGCAGTGATTGAAATAGTCGTTCACTTAAGTTTCTAGCAACCAAATGTTGTCTATGAATAACGCAATGTATAGCAAGGACATCTGGAATTTTATTTTTTAAGTACGCTATGAAGCCTTTATGGCGCCCTGTCATAGCCGGAGCGCCATCCGTAGCAACTGATATAATATTTTTCAAAGGAATCTCTTTCTCTTCACAAAACTTTTCCAATGTATTGAATATGGTTTCGCCTTTTGTATCTGTCTCCAAATTTCTGGCAAACAATAGTTCTTCACGTATTTTCTCATCTTTAATAAACCTCACGTAAGATAGCAACAACGCTTCATTAGTTGGTAAAGTGGACTCATCGAGCTGAATTGAGAATTGACTAGTTCTCAGATGATTGCACAATGATTCTTCAATGTTTTCAGCCATTTCATCAATTCGTCTTTGCACAGAATTATTACTCAAAGGAATTTTTCGGATAATATCTGCGGCCGGTTTATGAAGCACAGTAGTTATTACTTCCTTTATTGCTGGCAAAATTAACTCTTCTCCGATGTTGTGTGGTTTGCCTTTTTGAGCAATTAACAAAGAGATATTGTACGAAGCTCGAAGTCCGTCGTCATCTTGCTTAGCAGCCGCCGAAAATAGTTTTGATACACTTGGCTGAGTATTATGCTTCTTCTCTAGGTCTTGAAAATATGCTACATTCTTGTCTTTCTTATCTGGATGCATTTTATTCAAATGATCTTGCAGTCTTGAAGGCTTCATTGCTTCGTTCGAAAATGTTTTTAGACATAGAAGACACAAAGGCGACGACGGGTTTGTGGGATTTTCAATAAATCCGAATTTAATATATTCCGCAGAGTATTGCCGTCTCTTCTTTTTTACTTCCGACATTGTTTTGTTTTGAGAAATACGTAAGTGTTATAATGAAGTACTGCTTATCTATTATGCGCGAAACCGCAAATGAAAATAAAATAAATTTACGTCGTTTATATAGGATTGCATAAGCAGCACGCACCAACAGGAATAAGACAAACGTGCATAAACTCGTTTATCTCATTCGACGCCCAATCGTACTCGACAAGCAAGAACAAGTATTATAGAACCAGCCGATTGATACAGGAATGTACAAATCGGATTATTTAACAAAAACTTGTTAAAACATGATTGCCCGCGGTCTATTATATCGAACCGAGTTTGAGCTATATCTTAATTAATATTAGTTGATGTTCACAAGATGTAGTCGAGAGTCGAGAGCTCAGTCGGTGTCTAAGAGTCTTCCTAGCTAGGTAGATGAAATTATAAATCGACCCCAAAGCCCTACACAACGCCCCCTTTTTTTCTGGGTCTCTTACCGCCCCCCTTTAGGCCTGCAGCGCCCACAAGGGGGCGTTATCGCCCACGTTGGGAAAGACTGCTGTAGAACTATTTCAGAACTATTTTTTGACAATAATTCCGACAGGAAAGAGTTAGCGGATATCGAGATTTTGTGATGAGTATGCTGGGATGACGTCAGCCCAGCATACTCACCGAGATACCCTCATATCTCTGGTTTCCCTGAAACATTATTTTTGAGATTTGGCACAGAGTCAGAACTATTTTTTGAGATCAATAGCATGTCGTTAGCTTCAGCCGTTCTTGGTGAGGATTCTGGAGTGACGTCATCCCAGCATCCTCACCGACACCTATCTATAACTGGAAAACTATTGAGGTATTATTTATTTCATTGTAGCACTATTTATCACTATTTCCGGAACTATTTTAAAAACATGTTCGAAAGTTAAAAAAATGAGATTTATGGAAAGGAGGTAATAGCTTAAATAGAAAAATGCGTTAACTACTTATCGAGTGTTCAATCACGAACATTTTGATAGCAAATTCAAGTTCCTGTGTGCATTTTACTATCGTTATTACAGCTTAAAAGATACACAATATTGGTATTTAGAGGTGACTTTGTGAGCTTTTTCTATCGAACCAAAAGTGCTGAATCATGTTTTCAGCAAACTATTTATCTAGTTTATATCCTGAATATTACCGTGGTATTTTTTTTCTTCGATTTAATGCAGTGCGTCATGCTTATCTATGCATCATAAAATCGTAATTTAGGTGCTGTAGTCGCCTTAAGTTTGATTTTTATCTTGACGATAACGCAACCGTCTGAGATTATACTGTAATATATACTCTAAGCTACCGTATCCTCGAATTAGATAATACTTACTCTAATATCGCCTACTTGCTTTAAAAAGTAGGATGAGAAGTAGAATCGGAAGTTGTCTATAGTCTTCTGTTGGTTGTTTCTTATCCTGATGTAAGATTTCAGTAAGTTGTATCCTGATCTCTTGTATTTGAAGACCTGTAAATATTGAATTCTTAGAATCAGTTGTTACTTACATCTTAAGAGGAGCGTCTCAGTTGTTTTTCATGCTGTCTCGATGTCGAACACACGCCTCAGACTTGTGCGAAAGGGACAATTGCAGCTTTCCGGCGAAATGCCGAGTTTTATTTCCAAAATTATGAGTTAAGGCGTCAATGATTTCCAACCCCAAAAACTTAATGAAATCGTACGTCTCTATCGATTAGTAAGCGTCTAAACGAGGTTTATACGTTTTGTTTTTTCCAAAATTGTTCTTAGTTTTTCAACAGTTACCTCTTACATGATGAGAATTTTTTCGGCGAAAAATGCTGCCTTTTAGTCTCAAACATTTTTTTGTCTACTAAAAATATCACAAAAATCAAAACGTACGGACCTAGTTTTTGGTGTTCCTGATACTATACAAATATTTCACAGGAATCTGTTGACGTTTAGGGGATGGAATCCATTGACGCCGTTTGTATGGGAAAAGAACACTGAGATCGATCCTCTTAAAAAAATTCATTCTGAATGAAAACAGCGTTGCACTGTTTGCTGGCCGGAAGGGAAGGCGGTGCATCTCTCGGGGAAAAGTTGCATGCTGCAGGCATACGCTCACGCCTACAAGCCCTAACGGGGTAGGCAGAGCATCAATGGTTCTAGAACCACTAGAAGCCACGTTTGACTGGAAGAGTTTTTTTCTTTTATATAGGGAGATCACATCCTCAACTTTCTTTGATTTAAGGCACCCGATTTAAACTTTAAGGGCTATGTGCAGCAAAATGAGAAAAATTGAGATTTTATTCAATCTTGATTTATGACTACACTCGATTTTACTTTCACGTTTTTTAAATGTTTGACGATACTTGCCATTGATTCGCTAAAAATAATAAAATCTACGTTGTAATTACTTGCCATCGATTCGCTAAAAAGAACTTAAATTTATGGGTGTCTGGCTAGCGATGCATTCTGCTGATCAACGGACGCGGCTCTGGATTACAATCCGTTAAGGGTTTCTTTACTTGATATCATTGGCAACTTCGCCATTCTATATTTTATTTTTTATTAAATTACTCGCACATTGGCATAATTGCGAATGAGAACGCCATTTTTTAAAAGAATTTGTGGTAAAACTGAATTGAAATCTCACTAAATTGAGATTTAAAAAAATGCTGCAGGTCGCTCCAAGTATACTTATATTCTTACCTGATATATAAAGTTTCCAGTCACATAAGATTCAATATAATGCGTGCCATAACTCTTCATAAACCGTCTGATTTCGCTCGGATCGCTGACGTTCAAATTCTCAATCGCTTTTTGGACGTACTCTTTGACGTTGACATCTGTCATATCGCCCGTTTTGACAGCTTTGTTGGTTTTTGACATTTTGACGAGGACGTAGCAGCAGTTTTCGTGTTTGTAGTCGTATTCTAGTCCGAAGGTGCGCATGATTTCATCCATAACCCAGTCTCCCATAAACGCTTTCCATGGCGTGTCTGTGCTGAAATCAATAACAATTTAGTTTCTGTAACTTTTGTTCTAGTAAATACTACATAGTGCCCACGACTCCATAACTTTACAGCATAAGAATGCCATCTTTTTAAAAATCTTAAATATATTATGCTTATAAGTAATTCTTTTATTGGTGACTTTTTCGCCTTCTGCATATAATAATTTAAAGAACTCAATAAAACCACACGGTATAAAAATTATTTCTGGTTTATTCCTCGAATCTGTGTAGGTACCTAGTTATAAATAACAATTATACTTATAAACTCTTGACATATTAATTATCTTATTTTTGGACAACTGCTCAACTCTACTGTTTGCTACGAACTGATTGTTCGGCTGTGCCAGCGACCAATAATCCCAACTCTCTTTTACTCCCTACTTTGAACGTCAAAACGCAACAGGGATGTTGACAGTGTTTGATTTTATGAATTATTGTATGTGAAACAAAAATAATGCTAGAAATATGTTAATATCCGAAAACAGCAATAAAATCCATACTAATATTATAAATGCGAAAGTAACTCTGTCTGTCTGTCCGTCTTTCACACATAAACTACTGAACTGATTTTGATGAAATTTAGAACAGAGATAGATTAGAGCCTGGGAAAGGACATAGGCTACATTTTATCCCACAGTTGGGCACGATATAACCTGTAGTCCACGCGGGCAGAGCCGCGGGCGGAAAGCTAGTTGGTTTATAAATGAACAAGTTATTGGCATTTATATTATCGTAAGGACTAGCTGTCTCGTTTTGTGGGGAGAGCTAGCTATCTCGTTTTTACCTACGCAAACGAATGGCGGTGACGTCACACGCCTGTAAGTGCATCTCTTTTTCGTTGTTTGACAGTTTCCCCCTCTATTGAAAAATAGCTTGTAACTTTTTTTATTTCTCAATAGTTTTCAAAAATTATTTCGGTTTTAGATTCAGTTCCTTTTTAGGATAAACAATAGAAAAAATAGTCAACATCCTTATTGGTTGATTTTTTTAACCGACTTCAAAAAAAGGAGGTTATGTATGTATGTTTGTCCGCGATTATCTCGCGTTTGGCTCAACAGATTTTGATGCGGTTTTCACTAATTTGCTACATTCATACAGGGCGTTGGTATATTCACCTAAATTAGTCAAGTACATGTAAGTATTGAAAACTAAAAATCACGATAATATGATGCAATCTTGCTCGAGTCACTTACTCGTATATAAGTAGGCATTAAATTAAGCCTTTAATAAAGACTTTAATTGACATCATTTTTTTAATATGAAAAGGTTGGTATGCAGTAACATTATTCTTGCAGAAAAGTTATTGTTATTCGGTTTACAGCAGCGCAAGATTAACCATCAGTTAAGTCTGTTTTGAGGACGTCCAGTCTTTACCACGACTGTATTCAAATTCAAATTCAAATTATTTTATTTGCAAGAATATGTTTTACATTAGATGTCAATTAAAAATGTTTACAGTGAGTCACATATTCTACCTAACCTAATAGGCATGCAAATATTTCTCACAGTTTTATTTGATATTTAACACTTAAAAGTAACACAACGCCATCTAGTGTTCAGAAAACGTACCCTTCAATCCTAAAGTTCTGGAAGTAGTTACTCAATAGATCTTCAAAAGTGTCACAGAGTAAGATATTCATGTCCACCATGGGGTCTCCTTTGAACACTTTGCTGGTTACATTGACAAATACTCTGATGTTTTTCTCTCTAAATGGCTCTACTGTGTCCTGTTCGTCGTCTTCATCATCATCGTCGTCATCGTAGTCCGTTGATACCACCTGGGTTACTTGGGATAGGTCGCCATAGCTGGAAAGATATGGGTAGCAGTGGTGTGGGTAGTTTTCGCTAGTCTAATTTTAGAGTCTTTACGGGAAGAGATAGGGTAACTTTGTCAGATTTAAAGCTGTGAAAAAGATATTAAACTGAAATACTTTGCCCAAGAAACATAGGTTGAAAATTCGAAATATGTAAGAAAACGCAGTAAAAAATCTTTATACAGCTTGTGCGATTTAATTTTAATATTTTAGGAAATTCATGTAACTCGTGCGATGATGGTTGCCACAGTATGAATGGACGTTTTTTTTTGTAATTTTAATGAGTTAATTTTTTTATTCAGGTAATCAGCAGCTTATAGTATAAACAGCTTACCAACATATGTAACAATATTTGTGTTTTTTCATAATTGAAACATAAGTATACAGGGGTTTTTTTTTATTATAAGATGGGTTAGCTCTTGACCTCAATCTTGACCATACTTTACTGGTTAGTGGTAATACGTCACGATCCCTTCAAGGGGTGATAGTAGAGACCATTAGCTATCAAATCACCCTCGGGGTAGGTGGGATAAAAATGTACCAAATTCGGAGAAAAAAAAAGACTAAGTTATTTGGTGATTTTTTGTAGTAAAATTGCATTTAGTCATATGAATAGGTAAAAATTGTGAAACTCTTAAGATTCTTTAGAATAAGAATAACTTTATTTGCCAAATATCAAAATACAAATAACATAGACAGACTTTCTGTATCCCGTGATACTTGGTAAACTGTGTTACGTTATTCTATAAGTCATCAATCATCATTCACAAACAGTACGACATTTCTATAATTTTATTACTATTATTAGATACGTATAATTTTATTTGTCCACCAACCCGCATTAGGCCAGCGTGGTGGACTATGGCCTAAATCCCCTTCGTGTTTCGAAGGGAGGCCCGTGCCCCTCGGTGGGGACGTATATGGGCTGGTAAAAAAATAATACGTATTAAGGTGTTAGCAAACTAAACCTACGAAAAACAACCATAAAATACGTAAGCTTTTTTTAAAATCCCAATTTAAAGTAGTAAAACCAACTTTTCTTAAAAAACGTGGAAAACTTTTTTTTCTCCGAATTTGGGACATTTATTCGAGGGTAATTTGATCGCTAATGGTTTCTACTATCACCCCAGGGATCGTGACGAATTTCCAGTAACCCTATATGTTTTTTTTTACCATCATATATTATGTAGTGTTTATTGTATTTATAAGTCGCTAAGCAAATGACATAACCCTGAGTTCAATTCAATCAATTCTTTGAAAAACGGCGTCTACAATGTCGTGATTTTGCCAATGTCTGTTTTAACATAATTATAATGTATTTATTATTTAGAATGACGAAGTCGCCAATATCAAGTAGGGAAACACTTTATACGTCAGAGCCTCGTCCGTTGATCAGCAGCTCTAGCACGATAACGACAAACTCGCGCTCGGCTCACGCTGAAACTTCACTTTGATTGCGCGAGGGTCCCGCGCAAAAGCTTGCTCGCCCTAAGGCGTTGTCAATGTTGACATTTGACATAGGACTGCGGTGTTGTCGCGGCGCTGTCACTATCGTACTTGTCCTGCAGCATGGTGGACCGCTAGCAGGTGAGAATGACAATTTTGGAGCACTAAGATGTTATTACTCTAAACGTAACTAACACTTGATTGTAAAAGTTACAATGAAGCATATAAATAATTAATTTCATTCCATATAAGTATGTATAGGTTTTTTATTATTGTCAAAGCATTGGCAACAAGGCCATCAACCTAAAAGCAAATACAAAACACAAAGTACGCGTCTCAGGCTCTCCGTAAACCAATAGTTTTTTTTACGAAAAACTATGGCATCGAGAAGCACTACCGCGATCTACGTTGGAACCAAACGGGAAGGACTACGTACAGTATTATCACTACACCATTTAAAGTTAGTCTACTGCACAATACTCATACATCAAATTACTTTGTAGTGTGGAAAACATAAATTAAATCGACACGGCAACGACCCACGCCCAGTCCCGCCTAAAGTTGTGTGTGGAGGTTCACGACACAATTCTTTTGGCCGTTAAATCGCATCGGCAAAAAGCGGTAATAATATACAGGCTATCGTGGGAAATTGGGAACGAACCGTAAGTTTTCTACGTAAGCCTATATATGTATAATACAATCTGTAATTTAAATGATTTTGATAATATATATTATTTCTATGTAATATAAAAACATCATTCAGTTTTTACACTTTGTTATTGATAATTTTATTACCTATTATCCTACTATAAGAATTTTATTTAAGTATATAATCAGTTACTGTGTTTCGTAACATATTAAAATTTTAACGTACGGACGGCCGCAACTCGGGTTACCACCCGCGTGCACTCTGCGCTGTTGTGATAAAAGAGGTTTTGCAATGAAAATGGAGTAACCTGATGCGCTCTGGCCTCTGTACAATGAGATTTTCATCTAGGCTTAAGTTATTTTCAAAACAAAATACCTTCGTGACCGCGAATATTTTTGAATAGGTAATAACTTTAGTGCATACATGTTATTGAGATGGTTGGGACACATTTTTATACACTTGATTGTATACTAAATTCTTTATGCGAAAAAGTTAAATTGCACCAATTATTATCTTCTTTGTGGCCAATGGCCATACAGCGCGGAAATACAGCAGCCATAATGGGCACCTTTGCACCGATAACGATTAGGGGCGAGCTATTTGACTATTTAATTTAATCTAATTTTGTTAATTATTATAAGTTGACTTTTGTAAAATAGGATAGAATTTGAATGTAAGTACTAAGTATATTAAAAGTACCACAAAAAAGACAATACTCACACACTCAGTTGCATGTTTATTAAAGCTAAGACCAGGGCAGGAGGTCGGCAAGTAGTTTTCAGTGGGATTCGAATTTTGTTGAAAAATGTTATCGAGGTTCAGAAAAAAACTGATTTATAATTAAGTACCTACTATTAATTATTTTGCTTTCAAACAGGTAATTATATAAAACATAAAACGTAAAATGAATGCGAGTAATTTCACCGAACGGTTTGGAGCCAGTTCACATTAATTTACGTAAAATATGTCGTAAAGTGCGGTGATAGTCCAGTTGGTAATGAGCCAGACTTTTAATCCGAAAGTCGTGGGTTCAAATCCTGGTGCGGACCTGTACCACTAAATTCGACTTTTCGGATTTATGTACGGATTTCTAATTATCACTTGCTTAACGGTGAAGGAAAACATCGTGAGGCGGGTTTCAGCCTGTCCAAGAAAATTCATTTTCGAAAGACGAGCGGTCCACCAACCCGCATTGATCCAGCGTGGTGGACTATGGCCTAAATCCCCTTCGTGTTTCGAAGGGAGGCCCTTGCCCCTCGGTGGGGACGTATGGGCTGATAAGAGATGTCGTAAAGTTATTGATTGTATTGTTCAGCAATATTGATATATGTGGCTTTCAAACGTATCAACTTTCCCCAAAGTTGTGAAAATGTTACTTATATAAATACTTGCTTCCCGCCCGTGGCTCGGCCCGCGTGGACTACAGGTTATTATAGTGCCCAGGTGTGGGATAAAATGTAGCTTATGTCATTTCCCAAGGCCTAATCTATCTCTGTACCTCATTGAAATCGGTTCAGTAGTTTAGACGTGCAAGCGTACAGACAGAGTTACTTTCGCATTTATAATATTAGTAACCCTACTAATATTATAAATGCGAAAGTAACTCTGTCCATCCGCCTACACCCGTAGGCGGTTCGACCTTCCGCAATCTGGACGCGGACCTCAGTCAGCCTGTTGCTGTTGGTTCTTCATACAAACACATAGACATTAGAATAACACAAGGTAGGTACATATTTTTTCCAAATTACCACAAAAACGAAGTATCAAGCTTCCAACTAGTTCATACTTACGTTATATGCGTTCTGTTGCGTCTCAACGTCTGAACTACCCAACCCATCATCATCATATCAGTCTATTGCAGTCCACTGCTGAACATAGGCCTCCCCCAAGGTGCGCCACTTTGCACGATCCTCCGTTGTTTTCATCCAGCCACTACCCGCTATCTTCTTTAGGTCATCTGACCATCTGGCTGGGGGGCGTCCTACCCAACCGATTTTATTGAAATTGTGTCTGGGTATAGTTTATGGTACGAGGATGGACATAGGCTACATTTTAATTCCTTCGGGAGCGCGACATAATCGAACTCCACGCAGGCGGAATGCTCGTACAGCTATCATTAAATGCTTAACGCTTAATCTAGTTTCAATGCTACAGGTTTAGAATAGAATAGAATAGAATAGAAAAATCTTTATTTTATAGGACATTCAGGATGACACTTAAAACAAGTCAAGATTACAATGAAATACATACAAACATACATTAAACGATTTAAATACATACGCATTCGTACCTCTGATCCTACTGACTCTACGCCTATTAGCAAAGGTGCAGTCTTACACAATTTTTGGTTTACACAACTGTTCAAAGGATAACATTTTCAACCAAAACAAAATTCATCGATTAGAACTGAAAATTCAGGCCTAGCACTTACTCAATTGAAAATTGTATCCCTCCACGTCTCTCGAGTATGCTTTTATATCTTCTCAAACAAACCTCTATTGTATAAGAAATCGTGTAATATCCCTAAACAGTGTTGATGTATTATTTTATTTAATAATAACCTGTACCTATTGAATTATTTTGTGTAATGTAACTACATACAAATAAGTAAGTAATTTTGTATCGAAAAATCAACTAGGTAAAAGGAAAAATGAATCTTTTTATTTACCTACTGAACCACATAAAGTTTTTTTTTAAGTCTGCATTAAATGGTCACTTGTAAACTTTTAAGAAATTCTGTAAATGCATCAAAATCCGTAGTTTAGAAGAGATAAGCGGCCAAACACAGACTGACAACTTTGACTTTGTTTATTAAATTAATTTTGAAGAAGAAGATAACCAGATAGACAAATAACACATGTCATCTGATGGAGTGTAGATGACAACTTGAAATGCAAAAAAAAAATATATTTTTGCCTTTGACAGAAGTATCACGTTTCCTTGTACGTAGGAGGATCTTTTCAAGATAAGCTTTATCAATCTTTGCATTAAATACGTCAACTTCTGGGGCCCTATTCTAAGGGGAAGTCGATAACGAGTGATCTTAAATTCGCTATACATTGCGCCTGGACTAAGCGATTTCCACTTGCGGTGACTTGGTTGAAAAGCAACGAGTGACGAATCTGAGATCAATCGTTATTTTGTATGTTGTCTACAATTTGTGGTCGACTATATCAAAGTTTAAGAGGCACTTAACAAAACTGATAACTTACTTTGCAAACACATCGATAGCATTTCCAATTTTCAGATCATATCCTAAATCACCGTACTCACTTGAACACATGTCGTTAAGTGAAAACAGTATAAAGTACAAAAGTAACATTTTTCCGAACACTTTTTTTCACAGAACGTGTGTGAAGTATAGAATAACGCTTGACGTCTCAGTAAGTACTGAGATTTTTTAACATTTTGCTAATATAAGTCATAAAGTAAACATCGTGTGAACCTTGAACTATCAGATTAGTTTGATATGTGATACTATACGCGTGCTTTGGTTTTACTCAGCTGTTTCACAATGCGGATGTCGGCATATTAACCTGCAACATTAGATCTTTACCTACAAAATCCTCGTTTTCCGAACATTTTTGGAGAACTGAATTCTTCATACAAATATTTTAGGATTTTTTTCGAGAATGTAAAATCTAACTGTTACAAAATTCTATAGAGGTTTGAACATCATTAAGCTAATTAAGGCCAGACTTTGTTTATGGAAGGCGTACATTTTATTGGGGTAGTGCCGAAATAAGTTTATTATAAGATATTTCACGCACGATTAGTCTTCAATTTATCCAATTCAGACGCTAAGTATCAGATTTTCTCGACCTTCCGTTAACCTTCGATCAAAACGAATAGAAGTGTCGTTGCCGGAGGCTGGTCTCCTTTGTGTTTCCTTACTCACCTCTTACGACACCCAGGATAGAGATGGGGAGGTGTTAATCTCAACCGATCACTCCGCTTTGTTGTCTTCTCCGCTACCCCGGAAATTACATGGCATACTCTACATACCCAAAACATATTTTAGCCTAAAATCGGATTCGCTGACTAACTTAGGTTTTCAATTATTATCTATTTATATTTTATATTTCCTTTATTGTTCTTACTGTAAGTACTTTCTTTCTCAAGCACATTCAATGATTCTTCACATTGTTTTTAGGAATTGTTATCAATTACTCTATTACGTAAAATTCTCAGAGCACATTTAACGATTCACAACGTTTTCAGAAATTATCAATGACACTCTATTACAATTAAGTACAACTTCATTAAACAAATCTTACTTAATATAATCTATCTAATATCTTAATATTTAAAACAATCGAAAATGTATAACTCGAGAACGGCTGGACCGATTTTCATGGTTTTTGATTTGTTGTATTTGTCCTCTGTCCCGAATAGCAGAATAACTATTAAAAATATTGGGAGATTGACGAAAAAATTCCCACGGGAACGAAGTCCCGGGCGAAAAGCTAGTATTATATGAAACACTAAAAACGTTTCTAAGGTTCTATGTTTGTTATAGACTTTGTAACCATCGAACCGATGTGCCCCAAACCAGTTTCATTATAAAGGCAATAATGCGAAGATTTTGCCCTTAAGGTTTCTTTTAGAACGTAGGCAAGGAATATGGGAGGATTTTACGAAAATCCCACGGGAACGAAATCTTGGGCATCCTCTAGTAGGTACGATACGAATAAAACCGGCAACGAAGTTTACACTAATGTTAAATATAAAGAGGAAATATTTGATTGTTTGCATTGACTAAGGTCCGAAACTACTAGACCAATATGAAAAATTCTTTCACCATTAGAATCTACAAGGCTACGTTACATAGGCTATAAAATTTTCCCGAATTCCCACGAAAACGAAGTCCCGGGTGGAATGCTTTTATAGAATATAAAACTAAAATAATCTTTCAAATGAAACAATATACTAACTCACAGTCCTTACTTGTGATAAACTGACAAACACATCTAAACTTTATGAGAGTATAAGTATGTACCTATCTATGATAAAACTAAAACATGTAATTTAATTAGGCACAGTGGGTCACGAATTAAATGGCAATGTCAATTATAAAATAATTCAAAACCAAGTAGGTGAATTGTTTTATAATTCTTTAAATTATAAACAATTCACTTGAATTGTTTATAATTCTGATTAATTATTTTAATCAGCGTAGCGATAAAATAAAAGAAAAAACCAAGGTTAGTTTTCTTGATAAACTTCGGCCTCAGTGTGAATTAACCCTTATCTATCATTCATTCGATTTCAAGTTATTAAATACACGTAAATAAAGGATCCAAGTCGATCTCGATCAAGAGTAGATCATTTTCTTTTCCTTTATAAGGCGCAAGTCCGATCGTGCTTGGAGTACTGTAGCCACCTTTGGGATGATTCGGCCAAATACCAACTTGCCGCACTGGACTCGGTGCTACGATTCACCGCTTTATCTACACCTAGTATTATAAAGAGGAAAGATTTGATTATTTGTTTGCTTGTATCAAATAATAGGCTCCAAAACTACAGGATCGAATTTGAAAAATTATTCCACAATTAGAACGCTACATTAATCCTGAGTAACATAGGCTACATAATTCTCCCGAATTCCTAACGGGAACGAATTGGTGATAAGAAGCTAGTAAAAATAAATTACCAAAGCTTAGCTTATAGACGCAAAGTAGCCTACCTGTATTTATAAGATGAGTTCGGGGAGAGTGCTGAGGAGCTGCACGAGCTCATTCCACCTGCCCTTTTTTATATCGACCGACCAGACGCAAACAGAAATCGAACCTAGGAACCGTCAATTCAGATGCAAGCTTTACTAGCCACTGAACCAAATCAAGGTTCACGAAAAAAATCCTGGACCCAGCAAGTAGGTTCATACACCTCTTACAGTGAACCAATAGTTAATAATCTACTTAGTTACTAAGTAAGCGTTAGTGCAAATTATTTAGATTAGGAAGTTGAACGACTCTCTATCGGGCTATGTATATATAAACTAGTTATTCTATGATACAGAGATACCCTTTGTATGTTAAGCTAACCTTCACTTTTTTTTAATTGAGATAATAAACAGTCACAAATCTGCATTTTAAAGTTAAACTAAAAGCAAACATATCTTGAGTTTCCTAAGCGTATTTATGTTACGGGCGTCGTGATTATCCTGGCAGTATTAATATGGAGCGATCATTATGAATAATGACCAAGAGCGTCGGTCAAATTGATTTTACTACTTTGACCGGGCCATATTATAAAAGGTCCTTGGTCCATTTTAAAAATTAGGGTTTTAGATAGCTTGGACCGGGCAATATGATACTTCTAGCCTACTTCTAGCCGAGGAATATGATAAATTGGGCCGTACCCTGCTACAGCGTGGGGCGCGCGCGTAGCGTACTCATCAAGGTAGCGTACCCATTTGCGAGAAATGATCATGCATACCCCCCATATCGCAGGGGCGATGGAAGGGTTATGTCGGACTCGAACTGACTGAAATCCCAAGGTGTTTTTTCTCCCGCCGGTGGTAAGGCGACGCCTATTTCCGAAATATCACATCCTCGCAAAAGGAGTGGACTGCATTCTATGATGTCTCGCTGTCGACCATTAATCGAACGACAGTCGGCAGTGAGGGATTTTGTTCTATCTCGTTGACGAGGTTGTGGCGCTCTGTCTAGAATGAACCTGTATCAGTCGGAAGGTCAAACAACCGTGTGGTCTGTCAATCCAGTCCTTTAGGACTGGGTCGGCTCTTGGCTCACTCAACCTCTCAGTCCATTTCTGCAACAGGAGGTCTCTGGCTTTGGACCTCCAAGACTGTGTTTCCCTAGGTGCAGGAAGCCCCTCTCTGTTGCGTAGGTCCATCCGCCAAAAATACATCGAAGCATGGACCTCGGCATCCAGTTCCCGGGTACCTAACCTAACCTAATTTTAATTTCATCTAATAAAAAAAAACACTATAGCAGCTCTAGCACGATAACGATAAACTCGCGCTCGGCTCAGGTTGAAACATCACTTTGATTGCGCGAGGGTCCCGTGCAAAGGCTTGCTCGCCCTAATGTCGTTGTCAATGTTGACACTTTGACATAGGACCGCGGTGTTGTCGCGGCGCTGTCACTATCGTACTCGGCCTGCAGTTCATAATATATGTTTTATAACTTTTCCCTAGATAAGATAGTCATTATTCATACTGACCGGGAAAAGTTATTAGGCATGCAGTTTTAATTAGATTGCCCACTTGATACGGGCGTTATGTACAGACCGGTCATTATTCATAGTAACCGGACTTCAAGTTGCCCGTAACATATATATAACATATACATATACTCGTCTAATACGTTACGCCTCCGTGGCCAGTGGGTCCTAAGAAATCTAACATGGCGATCACCATGCGACGCACTGGGCGGCACAGTGTCTAGTCTTCTGTAAACAGATCATCGGATGTCAAATTACATCAATCTTGCACTATAAAGATGACAGTAACAAATCGGTCGTAAATCGTATTGAGTGATTCAAAAATATGTGCGTGATATCTATCTATGGAGGGCCGTCAGGCACAGGCGGGTGATGTGCGTGATATACTTACTTGGCTCTGTTTTTTCCAAATAAAATAAGAGAAAAAATGCTGCTATAAACAGTTATATTTTCAATTTCGTACGAATCGACATTCTCTAAAATAAAATATTTACATCATTCATCTATATCGTATTTACTTTAAAATAATTGTAAATGCATTATCAAGTTTGATCCCGCATTGCGTTGTACAAATTAATAAAAAATAGTGATATTGCACAAAACGTAATCTTAACAAAATATTTTAATGCTAAACAAAATTGTGCTTAATAAATAAAATATAAAATGCCTCAAAATAGATCAGTGTAATAGGTAAATATCTCTTATAGATGTAAAAAAAACAAATATTTAAAAATAAATAATTACTAAGGCACTTCAAAGTATATAATTTTTATAATAAGAACCATTTAAAAATACTTTTGATAACCTTAATCTAACAAAAAAGTAAGTAGTCATTTCACTGATTAAATTTTTCATTGATCACATTTTGTTCTTACATGTAAATATAAACTTGGATTTTGATTATTGAAAAAACGTCGTACGGAAGAATGGTGGAATATTTTGTACTTAAACTATGCAAATATTATTTTGCTATTGCAGTCGAATAAATGCACATTACAAATAAATTAGATACACTATTTGAAGATTTTCCCCAGTGAACTATTGAATAATTGAATTACTTAGCGAAACTAGAGGATGATTCTACCCATAAAACTAAAACACTTTCTTGAATTCTCAAAAAAAATTATCCCTCTCATACCTCTCAGCCAATCGCTCAAGTTGTATGGAGTGGCAATTTTTTTTTACATTTCGACCTATGTTCCTTTAGAAAAGTTATCCAGTTCCTAAATTCACGTCCTAAATTTTCGCTAATTTTTTGTCACTCCATAAAGAGCTATGTAAAATATAAGTATGTATAGTATGTATCTTTTGGTTCATAAAGATTTAAAACCATAATAGGTGAGACGATTTATATATTTAATTTTAATACTATTCCAAGAAAGACCGTTCCAATAATACATATAATTTTAACGATTAAATAGATTTATCAGTTAACAAAATCCTGTATAAAATAAATAAAGAACCATTAAAAGTTTTTTTTATATAAAAAATATATACAGAGTTTTAGGTAAATCTCTGTCAACCTCTCGGGTACTAAATCAGACCATGAAACTGAACAACTTTTTCCAAGGCACATATGTTAAAATACGAAAAAAAAATTTGATCTCCATACAAAATGCACTATATGCTGATGAAGTTTTTATGGTAACACAAAATGTTTTTTTCGTATTTTGACCTATGTTCCTTGGGAAAGTTGTTCAGTTTCATGGACTGATTAACCACCCGAGAGGTTGAAAGAGAGATACCTAATGCCCTGTAGATATATTTAAAAAATATATATCTATATAACATAAAATATTTCAACGAAATTGCCAATGACTTCAGATCCTGTGACGCAAAAGTGCCTTTGGGCACTATAATAAGTAATAAAAGATGGCGCTACTGACCTAAATACAGGTCAATGGCACTTTCACATAAGAGTTTTGCAATATAAAATATAAGTTTAAAAAAACCCAATAAAAAGAAA
The DNA here is from genome assembly GCA_949987775.1 of Aproaerema taeniolella. Taxonomy (NCBI): domain Eukaryota; kingdom Metazoa; phylum Arthropoda; class Insecta; order Lepidoptera; family Gelechiidae; genus Aproaerema; species Aproaerema taeniolella. The sequence continues at coordinate 9,085,320 of OX465245.1, forward strand.
ATTCAAAAGTGAAATAGTCCCAACTCTACATAATAATCAGTTGCGCGGTTTGGCATCTTACAAAATGAAAGTTTCAAATGGGGTGTTTTAAATTAGTTAACGAAACTTTGGGGGTGAATCTCCCATTGAAACGGAATAATTTTCCCCAAGGAACCCATATCAAAATATAATTTTTCGACCTACGTGAGAAAAGTAGTTAAGTTTAGTTACTTGATTCGCATCCTTTATTTTAGCCAACTAAATTAAATGCAATCAAAAAAATCAACATAACATACTTGACATATTTGAAATACTTAGAGCTACGCATTAATCTAAATTTTTATTAATGTTGGATTTTCTTTTTATTGTGTATTTTTGAAACATGTTTAAACGGTAAAAGTAATTTTATATATATTTTTTTTAACTTTGAACTTTAAATAATATTAAAATAGTAGATGCTGAAATAGATTTCTATAAGTAGATTTCAATTCAAATAATTAATTACTGTTCATATTCTGTGGAAGCTCATTTCATTTAGTTAAGAGATTCAAGATTATAGCACCATACAATGTCTATTTTCATTTTCTACTTAAACATTGCAACAAATATGGAAACAATTTCTAAAAATAATTTGATGTCTATAAGTCTAATTTTCGATGTAATTAAAGTTATTTCCGTGAAATGCGATTATTGAAAAACTAAGATTGAAAATGGAGTGACCTAATAATGTTTACCCTTAAAAAGGACTTTCACCAAAATAAATTGCTTGAAAAATATACTTACAGAGTTCCCTAAAATCCAAGTAACTTTTTTATTGCTGACGGCCAGCTTGGTCGAGTAGTTTTGAGTTCGATCTCCAGTCGGGGCAAATATTTGTGTAAAAAGCAGAGGTTTGTTGTCGGTTCATGGGTGTTTGTGTCTGTCTTTGGGTTTGTTCCAAGTTTGTAACGTTTATTATTATTATTATTTGTTTCAACTTATGTTCACGAGCACGAAATCTCTGCGAACCTCATAATTTTATGTGGAGGTTTTACTGTAATGGGCCAAATTGCCTAATAATATAACAAACAAATTATAATAACATTTTCAACTAGTTAGATAACATTTTTATTATTCTCGGGACAGTAACCCGAGAAAATCAGGAATGTTATCTATGTTTAGAATAGACTTCCAGAATGGATATAGGCTACTTTTAGACCAAAAGAAATAAAATGCGACGCCGGCGCGCCGCCGCGAAGCGCCGCGCCGCCCCGGGGCGGGGAGTGGATTATAAAAGTGTCTATAACCCAGCACAAAACGTGGTTACCTTTTAGGTTAGAGTGACAACGATTCACAATAGAATCTTAAAACTAATCCCTCGCATTTCACGGAAACAAAACAAATTAAATTAAAAACTAATTTTAAATTGCATCACATGTTACTCTCCCATAATTTCAAATAATTGTCTATCACTTCTTCGAACCACATTTTCTTTTTAACGTCTTTAAACACTGGTGAGAGAGTTTTGAGTTCTAGCTGTAGAAGTGCTTCATTGCCTAGCATTGTGTCTAGATTCCTGAGCAGGGACGGTTCCCCGTGGAGCTTGAGCAGGCTGGGGTATGAGAAAATGTAGTAATGCACTCGGAGACGCTTCGTTGCCCAGTTCTCTACTGTCTTGTTGCCACTTGCCACCTGGAAACGTTAATACAATTTATTATATTCAGGAGCCAGTCTTGTAACCGGAAGGTTATGGGTTCAAATTTTGGCTTCTACCACTAAATTCATCTTTTCGGATTTATGGTACGGATGTTTTATTAATTTTAACTTGCTCAGCGGTGAAGGAAAAACATCGTGATGTAAACTGTGCCCCTTAGTGGGCTGGTGTCGAATAATATTCAGTAGCTATGGTCAAATAGCAGTCGCTCCACATTGACTTGACCTGCCAAATCCAGGGTCATGGTCCAGGAAAAGTTGTCTAGTTTCATGGTTAGAATCACCCCCTTAAATTTCGCTAACTAATTTAAACCCATTCATATAGTAAAACAAGTGTTGGTTACTTAAAGGTAATCAAAACAATACAGGAATTAAGTACCTTAGCAAGTAAAAGTGGTAAAAATATTCAGGGAAAATTTTTACAAAAATCTTAACGTTACATTACCTAGTTTTAAAGCTAAAATAAATAAAAATCGATGTCAATTTGTTAATATAATTATCGTGTAAAGATGATGATTAAGTTTCTGTGATGATTATATTGAATGTATCTATTAAATCAAGATTAATGATGACAATGGGCAGGCACCCACAAAAGCATGAATAGAAATCACATGGTTAAGATTCAAAAGAAACAAATGATGTACCTTAGTGATGATGTGATGTAATTTTGGACGGGTTCGTAAAATATTACCAAATTTTCATCGTTATCCACCACTAAATTTATATTTAGGTGTATAAAAATCGAAATTATTTTTAATTTTTTTTTATGTGTCTTGAGCAAAGTGGTTTAGTTTCGTGGGGAGACTAATATGCTTAAATTGCTATAGTACCACTATTAGGTGTATATATATATATATATATATTTTAGTCCCTCATATATAAATTAACTCTTCCTGTTATTACCTTGATTTGGCCTATGTGCTTAGCCTGCCAAGGAGAAAAGAACCCCTCCAGTTCTTTGGCAGTGATGTCAGCTACTCCTTTGCTCTTTAATCTCTCTTTAATGACTGTATATGCAGTTCTAGAGAACACAAACACCTGGAGTGAGAGCATAGACTATGATATCATATTATTATAAGCATATACTTATTTTTATTATTAATAGTAAAGATTAATTGAGGTAATTGCTCTCAAAGTTTGGATTAAAAACTTCTTTTCAGTTACCTTTTCTTGTAAAATTCTGCAAAATCATTCGTAAACTCCGCATTTAGTTTGTGAATATATTTTTTATTTATTAAAATAATTAATAGTTGAATTCGTATATAACATTAGTATATAGTTAAATATTAAAAATACGATACTATAAATAAAATAACGTAAAGGAAGACCGAAATCGGTGGTCAAACCGAGGGGAGGCCTTTGCCCAGCAGTGGGACAGATCAGGCTAACAAAAAAAAGGAAGACAAATTATCAAGCCGTCAAAAATGGAAAATGGTATTAAAATTGTGATGAACTAGAAATGAAAAGAAGTTTTTGATGGTGAAGCTGATGCAAGGCCACATCCATGAAATGAGCTTTATGATGGATGAGAACCGCAAAGCCTGAGTTTACATTTTATTTCAAGTTTCTGTTGAAGAAGAAAATTCAATCACTAACATTGTTTAAGTAACTTACTGGATACTGACTGAGGGCCTTTTTCACCAAACAATCAATCCACGGCTAAAACGCACGTAATCACTTATTAGAAAAATGACAGAAATGAATGAAAATGACACTTTTAAATCTCGAGTATTTTTTTTTATAAATCGCGTTTTTTTGTTATTAAATAATGTGAAAAACTTATTCCCATCGACTGACGGCAATAAAAATAGCCAACATAGACGCATGAGATAGTTTTTGAAGTGAAAACTTCTTTAGCGGCGTTGTGCACTTTTAGGATGGGTAAAAATTTGGATGGGTAAAAAACTCGTCAGGGTCACGTGACCCGTTTTTTTTTGTATATTTATCTCGTTCCGCCCTCTCGTTCTATCGGATATTACAGGCAGAACGAAATGGACATGATAAAATAATGTTACGGGTTTATGTTAGCTATGCAGAAATTATTCTTTGCCATTCGACTCCTTATATCAACGAAAGCAAACTTTCATTACAGATAGGAAAACGTTTTATCCACATAATTTTGAAACGCGATTGCTACTGGGCTAAATGAAATTTGTCATTTTGGGATTTAGATTTTTTTATGAACAAATTCGATATTTTTTACTTCTCTTTGAGATTAGGTGACACAGAAACTTGAAAAAATACTGTAAATTCAGACATAAAACCATCGTATCCAAACCTTGACAGCACCAACATGTTCAGCGAAGAACGGGGAGAAGAAATTTGCCATTTCTGTGGGGGGGATGTCACTGACACCCCGTGACTTTACTCGCTCCTTGATGCGAGAGTACACGCCTCGTGAGAAAACGAATACCTAGAATAATTTGTGTTGTAAAAATAGGGACCAGATTGATTATATAATATAGGGAATAGGTACTACAAATAATTATTTTGTAATCACGATCACCAGTACACTCATGTATCTCCCTCAGAATGAATGTCAAAGGAGTCAAGTGGCTCCAGAACCACATGGCGATCTGCCTACCCCGAAACAGATTAAGTATAGGCATGAGTGTATGATGATGATAAATATCACTGAACCTGCCTGTCAAACGTCATGATTATTAGGACAGTTTCTCAATTAAATGAACAAGCGCCACACACCCAAGGGCCTACATTGAGGTTCCCCTTGTGTTGGATCCCTTGGGATGCAATAACATCCAGATCCGAGAACAAACATCTGATTTTATACAAATACTTATTAAATAATTGTATTGCAATTAAATAATTGTATAAAGTATTGTGTAATCTTAAAAAAATGAAAACAAACATCTTACTAAACAGAACATCGTCAACTAAAATAAATAAATAAAATAAAGATATGAAATAGTTAAGTTTAATATCACCCCTAGACATCCCAGGTGCACAGCAAAAGTATCCATCACGCTTGCAGCATTACCATGTCCTCAATAGCGATAGCGACGGATGGATAGCCTTTGCAGCAAGAACGACCCGGAGCGGGGGTCACTGCCATTTTCCCAAATATATAATAAAAATAATTGCCCCGAACGGAAATCGAACCCGGAACCCTCGATTCAAAGGCCAGTGTAACGGCCCACTGTACTGGAAGTACTTAAGAGATAACAGAATAACAAAACATGTCTGACCCAAAAAACGTCCAAAACTCAACAGAAACGGCGGAAGTCAAAACAACCATTAAACAAAGAATAAACTCGGAAAAGCAGTTATCGCTTGTTTTGCAAACTACCCGCGTGTAATTAAAAACTATGTCACGTTACAGTCATGCTAGAAGCACGCGAAATCTTAACACGTGACCGAACTTCGATAGAACACGTTTTCTGACTTATGGCTGGACAGGTCATCCAGCTAATTAAGTAATTGAAACTGAATGTTATGGATGGATCTGAAAAAACATCCGGCGCAGAAAATTTTACACATACGTTCAGGCCTATAATCCCTATCGAGGTAGGCAGAGTATAAGTGGTTCTAGAACCACTTGATGCCACGTTTGACACAAATTCTGAGGGTTATTAGATGAATCATCTATATAATAATAATAAACGGTATTTATTTGTCCATAAAAACAACAAACATTTGAAAATTATACACTATCAAATAAAACAGAGGACAAAACGGTATGTGGCTTCAGACTGACCACAGCCTTAAGAGGGCTGAAGCCGCTATTCTGCATATGATCTATGGTGCTATGGTTCAGTTCCACCCTACCCCTAATAGGGGTATGGCCAGAAGTATGGTGGGTCCAGAAGGCTATAACTAACTGATCGTAGTAATTTAAATTAAAGAAAAAATGAAACTCTCTCACCTGGTAAAGCGAGTTGCCTGTAACATAGGAGGCAATGTAATGCGATCCGTATTTTCTAATGAAGTCTGCAATGGACACTGTATCCCCTATCGTTGTCTCATGTATCGCATCTAATACTACATTCTCCACTCCTACATTCGGAGGCAAGTCGCTCAATTTCGCTGTTTCACGAAACCTGGAAAAATAGATTAGATAAAAGTTTTAAATAGTTGAAATATTTCTCTATCACGCGGGTTTATAGATCCGATAACGGACGTAAAGCAATAGCAATTTTTTGATATGTCTGGATTTCTAAAAGAAAGAAATTATCTGCCTCTGTTTGTAATTAAAAGTTCATATCACATCCTTAACTCGTCAAGAGACTATTTTGGGTGAGCTCGTAACACTCGATCACATTTTTGGCCCAGCGTTTGATTGTGGTTATCTCAATTTAATCAGTAATCTTTATCAACAAAAAAGTATTTAATAAAAGTATTTTAATAAGTGAAATTGTCTCCAAAAGTTTGCATCACGTAATGTTTGAATACCCCCTGACGAGGTACGGGGGACCAAGTGCAGTGGAAGACTTTTGATGTCACATTCGACTAGCGTATAACTTAAAATACAATAACTAGAAAATTAAGAAAATGCCAAACGAAAAATTGAAGTTTTGTAGTATTTGTCAAAATATAAAGGGCATTGTTACCTAGAGACCCTGACGAGCACGTAGCAATGGTCGCCAGTGATGAAGGAGGAGTTGATGCCCAGGTTCCGCGCCATGATATCGGTGGGCCAGCCAGCCGTGAACGCGCGCCATGGGCGCTCTAATCTGAAAAATAAAAATTTAAAGACTAACGTAAGTCACTCTCCATGAAAGAGAGTAATACTCAATTGCAATTGCGGAAAAGTTAATTGAAGTTAGCATTTATTTAAAAGATGCAGTCCTTGTTTACAGGATCAAAGTAGCGTAAGCTTTAATGGAAAGAAGATCATTCGTCACGGCCCGTATAAAGTTGAGCCCAAATATAAAAAGTGCGTCGGCGAAAAAAAAGTGTCCTCCTGATTGGGTAGTTCATAACCCGGGATCCCTATCAGAGGCATGCAGGAACGTACCTAAGAAATCTTGCGTGCTTCTGGGAGGACATTGGTTGGCTGGAATAGCTAGCCCAAACAATATCACGCGCAATGGCCCAATCGAGAGGCTAGGTGCGAAAAACGCCCGATAAACATATCCAACAATCTCTACAGTCAATTTTAAAATGTACGAGCAACTTTAAAATGTTTAAAAGCCAGATTTTTCAACCTAAAAAAAACAGTAGAAGGTGTAACCGTAGAGATTCAGCATCATAGTAAAAAAAAATTGTACGGAACTACCCAATCAGGACACATTTTTTCGCTGGTTGGCAATTTGGATTTTAGGCACAAAATGTATGATGTCTTTTCTGCAAATGGGTGTAAGACTGTATCCTCAATTCTAATAGAAACTAAGGCCAGTTTTGGAGAAGGAGACTCAATTCTTGATCTATAATTAAGTATTTATTGTCTATTTCTGTCACTATCAAAATGATAAAGACGACTGCTAGTTAACATCAGGGTCTGAGTCGCGTTCTGTAATATGGACCTAAGTCTTTTTCTCCAGTCCAAAGTGAAGTTACTTACCTCTCAAAACTAAAATCTCTAAAGTAAGCCTGCAGCAGTTGCTTCAGGTTATCGCAAAACTCCATGTGGAAATCTCCGTCGAAGAGGGTCTTTGCGTGACGTGCCTTAGGCGCAATGGAGAACTGCTCCACCTCTCGGAAGACGCTGACAGTCGGCTCCCGGAACAGCCAGGTCTCTGTGTCGTTCCGGGGAACCACGCGCATGCATATGCTGAGGTAGCCATATCTGGAAATTAAGACAAGGGAATACAAGGTAAGGCAACGACAAAAGCCATTAAAGCCGATCCTATGGCTGACCGTGCCGATCTGTTGTCTGACAACATTTTATATTTACTTAACCGTGTAATCGTGAGTTTGCCAATATCATGAAAATTAAAATGAAGAATGGCGAAGTTGCCATATCAAGTAAAGAAACCCTTTACGGTACGTCAGAGCCTCGTTCGTTGATCAGCAGCTAGCAGGTGAGGATGAGGAATTTGGTGCTCCAAATTCCCTCTAAGTTAAATATACGATAAATATACGATTGGGATATGTGGGGCCATATCTTAGTGCTCTAAGATAAGGCCCCACATATCCCAATCGTATATTTAACTTAGCGAGGAAGGCGGACACAGAATCACTTTTGACACATATTTTGATAGAATGTCCAACAAGAACATGAGTTGAGTTACCTCTAAGTTGTTATAACTTTCCACCCACAGAGTAACAGTATTCTTTGATTTAATCCGTTATTTATTCTTAAGCCAGTAAACGATGTGAAGCAGTCCAGCTTTGAAGTTGGACTCTGCTAGATAACAGCAAGTCACTTTATATTCCTCATCAAGTTATACGACTATTTATAGAAGTAATATCTACTCAGTATTAGTGATAGCTGTACTGTAGTTTACACATCCTCACAGGAAGCAGTAAGAGGATGCTGCTAGAATACAAATTGTTAAACTCTTATGAATATGTTGATTATGATTTTGCTCGATGACGCCAAGCTTGTAGATCAGGGGTTCCCTAACTTATTATTTACGCGCCCCCTTTCTAATTAACAAAAAATTCCGCCCCCCCCCCTTGTCCTGATAATATTATAATATTAAATTTAGGTTACTTCGAATTACATTCTGAGAAAAAAAACACAGGAAAAAAATTCAAAAATCATGCAGTGTTTTTATTACTTAAGTATTAAAATACAAAAATCTAATAAGTATAATAGATTCTACTTATTCGAATGTGATGGATGAGCTTGCATGTTTTTTACAATGTTTTTGATTCTTGGCTTAACCGCAGAAATGGCACATCGCAAATCACTAGCAGCGTTTTTTTGTACGTTTAACATAGGAAATGAAAAAGGTATTTTAAGAAGGTACATTTTTTTTACCCCCGAAGCAGACAGAGAGGCGTGTTATAAGTTTAACGTGTCTATCTGTGTATCTGTCTGTGGTATCTTAGCTCCCAAAGGGATGAACCGATTTTCGTTTAGTTTTTTTGTGTCATAGATAATTTTATCCCGAGTATTCTTTAGCCATGTTTCATAAAAATCTCTTCAGCCGTTTAAAATTTATAAGCAATCGAATGTCGGGGCTGATTTATTTTTTTATTTTAGTGTTATTGATCTACGAGTATTTGTCTATTGATACGTTGGCGATCTTACTTTGCTAAGCTTCATTTGTATTATTGGTTAGCTTTAAGTACTTCACAAAATATGTAGACACACTGAATACCTGGACGCAAGACATTCGTAATCTTGCCAAAGAAAATTAATTTTTTTGGGTGCAGTGACCTCATAAATATGTTAATAAAATACTCTGACCTCATAAATATATTGAGCTGGATTGAGCTCACCAATACTGCGTATGTCGAGCTCCAAGTTGAGTCTGGTGGCGGTGCCGTGTAGTGCTACCTCCAACAGAGCACTAAATATGTTGAGCTAACCTAGCTGTTAGGGACCTTTTTGGACCTTTGTACTTTTCTAAATTCTAGTGTTTGGTTTTTGTTTCTTTATTGACAGTTTTTCTATCAGATTGACGGATTGTTATATTTTTTTCCTTGCCGTTTGTGTCAGTATATTATAATTATCTTTAAATCCATATTAACCGGCGTTATTCATTGTCGTTCGTTAAAACAAGCCTTACAAATACGTTGAGCTACATTGACCTCAGTAATATGTTGAGCTACACTGACCTCATGAATATGTTGAGCTACACTGACCTCAGTAATATGTTAAGCTGTGTAGCTTAACATATTACTGAGGTCAGTGTAGCTCAACATATTCAACATATGAAGCACTGACCACAGTAATACGTTGAGCTGCATTGACCTCAGTAATATGTTAAGCTACACTGACCACAGTAATACGTTGAGCTGCATTGACCTCAGTAATATGTTGAGCTACGCTGATCACATGAATATGTTGAGCTACACTGACCTCATGAATATGTTGAGCTGCATTGACCTCAGTAATATGTTGAGCTACGCTGACCTCAGTAATACGTTGAGCTACACTGACCTCATGAATATGTTGATGGCCTTGCCCACGCCGAGCTCCGAGTCGAGTGTGGTGGCGGCGCCGCACAGTGCTACCGCCAGCAGCAGCACTGTGTGCACCCGGACCATCACACCGACACCTCACTCCTGGAACAATATACATACAACTTTAATTAATTTATCCTACGAAGTATATCCTTACTAATATTATAAATCTGAATGTAAGTTTGTTTGTTTGTTACGCTTTCACGCCTAAACTACTGATCGGATTTTGGTTAAATTTGGTATAGAGATAGATTAGACCTTGAGAAATGATATAGGCTACATGTTATACCACAGCTGGGCACGATATAATCTGTAGTCGACGCGGGCGACGCCGGTGGCGGAAAGCTAGTGATATTATAAATGCGAAAGTTTGTGAGTTTTTTTTGTGTGGATATTTGTTACTCTTTCACGCTCAAACGGCTGGACCAATTTAAAAAAAATTTGGTATGGAGGTAGCTGATTCCCTGAATTAACACATAGGTTACATAATTTTCCCAAATTCGCACGGGAACGAAGTCCTGGGCGGGAATCTAGTAAGTTATAAAAGGAACTTTTGTGCCAAATTGCAGCATTCTAGGTCTTAGGGTTTGAAGAGGTTTTTTATTGTTTCTAAATCTATTATTATATGCTACTTTAAATAGGCAAGTGTTGATCCCCCTTTTCCGAGTAACGTAAAAATGGAAGATTTACGACATATAGGTCTATACCTATATGTCGTAAATCTTCCATACTTTAAATTACTTTATGTAACTATTTACACAAAGTAATTTAAAGTATCTCCGTTTTACAATGCAAGGTGACTTTTTAATCAGTACTCCATTTTTTATTACGGTGTCAGTAACGTTGATAGAACGTAAATCTTCATCATCTTCATCAGCCCATATCCGTCCCCACTGCTGGGGCACGGGCCTCCCTCAATAACATGAGGGGTAAATGCCATACTCACCACGCTTGGCAGACGGGTTGGCGAGGGTTTTGATATAATTGCAGAGTTTTCCTTCTCTGTGTGCAGATGAACTTGCTTGCATATTTACCTTAGTCGCCTTGTACGACACCTCGGTAAGAAAGAGGGTGGTCCTATTCTACTCTGCCGGGGACTCACACGAACGTAAATAAGGGAACGTAAATAAGGAGGAAGAAATGTTTTTTATTTTTATTTTCAGATCTTGATATCCCTTTTTTACGTCTCAGAGAATGAATTTTGTAAAACGCAGAAACACGGGTGTCATAAATTGTATTGCAGAATACTATTACCAAGTTTCCAGTCAATTGGACGATTTAATTTTTTTTCCATACAAAGTTTTTGATGTATTTTCATGTTTCAGACGATCTAGCTTGAAATTTTTATATGAAACGATATAAAAAAAAATACGGGTCTGTTAAATTTTCATAAAGTTTACGTACAAAAAATTTGCGTTACTGATTTAAAAAATAACGTGGTATTTTTTATTGGGTGACTTTAAATAAGTTAACGAAAATCTTTGGATGCGAAATTTAACAACTTTACCCGAGGAATATAATAATAGGTCTTTACCTATGAAATTGCCGTTTTTCATACAATATTTTTGGAAAACTGAATCTTCCATACTAACGTTTTTGGATTTTTCTCGAGAATGCGAAATCCAAATTTAACAAAAAAATTTGGGAAGGTTTGGACAACATTAAGTTAATTTTCATCATACTTACTTTATTGAAAGTTGTAACTGTAACAACGGTACAGCAAAAATAAGCGATGAAACGGGCAACGGATGAAACGAGCTATAGGTATTTGAGCTTCTTTTTCAGCAAATAAATCTAAAGTAAATATGTTAATTTTACTCAATATCTCCGTTATATGGCCAAGGTTTTAAATAAAAAATAATTTGAGTAATAGCTGTTCAATCAAATAAATTCTATATATATAAAAGAAAGTCGTGTTTGTTACAACACTTATAACTCGAGAACGGCTGGACCGATTGCCATGGTTTTTGATTTGTTGTATTTCTCTCCGTCCCGAATAGCAGAATAACTATTAAAAACATTGGAAAATTGACGGGAAAATTGCCACGGGAACGAAGTCCCGGGCGAAAAGCTAGTTATGAATAAAATAAAGCTTGAGAAAAAATCGGCAATTTCATAGGTAAAGACCTATTATGTCCAAGAGTGAAAAAAAACACCTCTCTACACAAGTCTAAGGCCCGTAGCACAGAAGGAGACTCAAGTCTTGATCTATATTTAAGTATTGATAGTTCCTTTCTCTCACTATCAAAATGTCAAAGCCGTCTGCTACTTATATAGATCAGAGTCTGAGTCGCGTTCTGTAATACGGACTTACGTGTGTCTATAATTCTGTATCCTTGTGTGTCCCAACCCGCGTTACAAGGGGATACAAGGTCCTTTGAACTAATTGCCAGACAATCTTCAGGACTTTTCACTAAACTTAACAATTCTCTGCATGGTAACATAATTCAAGGATTGGTAGAGCACATAAAAACTAAAATGCTTTCCGTTTTTACGTTGTTTTCCGTAGGTAACTTGTTTTCTAGGTAAATAGGTACCCAAGGGTAGTGTATGGGCGATTTTTAAGAATCAAAAGACAAGAATCACCAGAGAAAAAGTATGTAAGTAATACAAGTTGTTGCCGGTTGCCTGGAAGAAATTGCTCTATAGCAATAAGGCCGCCGGATTGTACACTACATTATGAACATTTGTTTTTGTTTAATGTTATGTTTTTTGTTTGTTTGCAATAAAGAGTAGGTAAGTATTGTATTGCCTTGAAGAGTGATGATGATGATGACTTTTAACCGATTGTGGCCATGAAAGGGCCATGACGACCCTAAAAAATGTAGGAAAATCACCATAGGACCATTTCGCAGTTTTTTTGTTACCAACAAAGTCGCGAGCAAACAGCTCAAAAATTAAAAAAAAAACATCGATCTCAACATGTAAATGGTTTTTCTCCTCAACATTTATCTCCAAAACCATAGGAGAAGAAATCGCGGTACAGAAATACAAAAACGTGTTTAAAAAAAAACTCCTAAATGAATAATTCTCAAAAATAGGAAGAAAAAAATATCCTCCCCGGCGGGGAATCGAACCCCGGTCTCCCGCGTGACAGGCGGGGATACTTACCACTATACTACCGAGGATTACGATGCAGTGGATGAAATTACGATACGGTTTATGTAGTCGAGTTTGCCTTTAATGACGTAAGTTTTGTACACACTTGTATTATTCGTACAAAATTTAAACTAAAACTGTAAAATTCTTCCTTGTGTTCAAATATTCTTGGTCCTAGGGTTTGGGCTGGGCCTTTATGGGTTAGGACCTTCAATTTTATATGGGTAAATAGAAGATTGATTCAAATGTGTGGTATATCAAAAAATCTCAAATAGTGTTTAAAACTACGTGAAAAAAAAACCCAAAAAGACTTTGTCAGAAGTGGGATTCGATCCCACGCCCTCAGAGAGGACCAGAACAACTCATACCCGCGTATCGGGCAAGGGTAACCTTGAGTCTGGCGCCTTAGACCGCTCGGCCATCCTGACGTTCACTTGCCGCGGCGAAATAAGCGTTCACCTACAAAAGCAGTAGTATATAATGTTGCGGACAGATGGCGTTAGTTATCGCAAATATTGATTATGTCGACGAATTAGTAATAAAAGTGGCAGTTACAAAAATCGTTTTTAATCATAATGATTAATGTAATATTTTTTTTATCTCATCTACAAGTTCCAAACAAATATTATTTATTTTTATTAGATAAATTGTTAATTTTATGTAAAAAAAAACAAATAAAAAAAACAAAAAGTATTCTTCTGTGGTAGAGTTGATAAAGGATAACAGTTATTTATTGTGTAATACACTGTGTTAATAAATAACGTCATTAATTTTAAGGTTTGTTAATAGCTCCCCAGAAATAACTAATAATTAATTTATAATTAAATTTAACACTCACGAATCGTGTAATATTTTAACAGAATCTTTTTCTTTGCTTATCTAAGAAAACGTTCTAAAAATAAATTAAAGTTTTTAAAACACCACTCTGTGTTAAAAAAAATCCTATAGGGTAAGTAATCACTCTTTTCTAGGTTAGGTTTTTTTCCCGTGTGGTGATCGGTTGAGAATAACAGCACCCCATCTCTTTCCTGGGTGTCGTAAGAGGCGACTAAGGAAACATAAATGAGACCTGCCTCCTAGTAATCCATCTCAGGCAACGACACTTCATTTTTTTCTGAATCTGAGGTGTCGCCCTATGGTCTCATGCGGTGTGGTAGGCTCTGTAAAGGGCCGTCTGGTTCGCGACCACCCTCCTACCGAAGTCCGACGCCAAACAGCTTGCTGTGTTCCGTCGGTGCGTGGGAGTACCAGTGCCTTTATAGGCATTTTCTGGGTTAACTCGCTCCATCGTCGACCTCATCTTTGACCTTATGGTCAAGATTGAGGTCAAGAGGTAACCCATCTTATAATAAAAAAAAGGCATGAAAAACTCCATAAGTTAAAATAACTATGCTTAACTCCGAAATTTAAAAATGTATCAACCCCGCTGACATTTGATTGCTTATAACTTAATAAACGACTCTACCAAGTTTGATCAATCAAAGCCAAGAACTGCAAGCGAATGAACCAATTTCGATACGGCTATTGTTTTAAAAAGCTGACTAAATTTATATTTGATCAAACATTTTTAGTTTTATAGTTCTAAGCAACACATCTCTAGTACTGACAGCTGCAGAGATACCTGACCATCCCTATGAAATAAGGATAAATTTTTATCACGAAATGTTTTAGATATTTCTATTATATTTTGTATATTAATAATTAAACTAAACAATTAGTACGCTAAATCACGATTTTCAAATTTTATGTTTTGTCATAGACAACTTCATCTTTATCCGGTAGCGGTGGTCAGGTATCTCTGCAGCTGTCTGTACCTTTGATGTGCTGTTTGCCGTATCATAAAATCGGTGTCTGGTACTAACGGTTATCTAACTGACAATTAAACGGCAATTAGTTTTCAGTTTCATGCTCTCTGTAATGTCAAATTCAATTACTGTTTAAAACAAGCAATCGGAGTTGTTGAAAAGTATTACAACAGCAACTAAGTATTGCTTGGATTGAGGCATCGTACATCAGTGTACGTTACAAGTACTTTGCTAAATTGAATGTGGAAGATTACTTTTTTTTTGATATTTTTATCTAATGAATTAAGGTCGAAGGGTTAACAAACAACAGTCAGATGTTTTATATTTCGTTTAATAATTTCTTTATCATTTTAAGTTCAGTGTCACGTCAGCAGCTCTAGCACGATAACGACAAACTCGCGCTCGGCTCACGCTGAAACTCTGATTGCGCGAGGGTCCCGCGCAAACGCTTGCTCGCCCTGTGGCGTTGTCAACGTTTACATTTTGACATAGGACCGCGGTGTTGTCGCGGCGCTGTCACTATCGTACTCGGCCTGCTGATCGCATTATAATGCATTTTTGTGATTTTTTTTTCCTGAACAATAACATTAATGGGGAAATTATTGAAACTAGGTCATACCTGAAACAAATGATTATTTATAATTTCTTATTAGAATTTCATTCAAGTTCTTCGCGAACTTCAGTTTAATTAACGGCCAGTTTGGTCAAGTGTTAGTCACGCTGCCTCTTGATTGGGTTCGATTCCTAGTCGAGGCAAATATTTGTGTAAAAAGCAGATGTTTGTTCTCCGGGTCATGGGTGTTTGTGTCTGTCTTCTGTGTGTTACAAATGATCTACCACACAGTGGATAACATTAGTGTCGGCCTTTGAGTGTGTAGCGTCTGTTTTAATGGAGAAATTCACATCTGAAAAGTTGGATTACCTAATAATAACTTCGTAAATTAATTGGTATCATTTTACCGCACAAGTGTTTTGAGCAGCAACAAAACAGCATTTTACGGAATTAACGCACTCAGTGGCACTTGTGATGCTGAAACTATTACTTCGCTTAATTTTTATTCTACTTAGGTACCTAATTAATAGGTTAATAACACTTTTAATTCTCCATTTTAAGAACACAATTAATTTGTCAATTATAGCTGTCTTATGAATATCGGATAATTCGTCATGAAACTGATCGATAAGCACAATCGTGTTTAGTTAACTACTGGGTTAGTAGTTAACCTTACCTTGGCACTGATTTAACCATGACAATTTCAAATAGCGACGTTTAACCGTAAAACTACTGTAACAAAGTAAAATTTAATATTTCTGAAAATAGGTTAAAAATTCACGAGATTAATAATTCGCTTCCACGATAGATTGGGAGTGAAAGAAAAACTTAGAATGTGCCAGCTGCCAACTCTTCCCAGGCATACTGTAGAAGCCAGTAAGTAGGACGCGAGGGTTTTGTTGTATCGTGGACGAAAGACTGACAACCTATCACCATTTTCCACCTAATAACCCTCAGAATTAATATCAAATGTAGTGTCGAGAGTTTCTATCACTACATGAGTTTCTGCCTACCCCGAATGGGATTATGGACGTGAGTGTACGGAGGGAAATTAATTCCCTAGGTTCCAGATATATTTGAGATGAAGAGAAAAATGCTTCTTCATGTTCCCGAGTGTCTTTTATGTCTTGTTATATGTGCTCCAAGATACAAAACTACATACTTATACGCATTGAGAAACTTAATTAAAACATGGTAAATATGTAAACATAGATACTTTCAAAATATTTGCTCGGATAACTGTAGAACTCATTATAAATAAGTAAACCACCACCATAAGGACCAAATGATGTAAATTATGCTTGATATTGCAGATCCTGACTCACTGACTCATGAATGCCCAGCCCAAAACAATAGCTGAAATTCGGTCCAAACGATATTTTTATAATGTTGCCTAGGAACAAGGAAGTGTTGTACGAAATTCCCACGGGAACGAAGACCCGGGCATCCTCTAGTCTGTCCATAAGACGAGACCACTTTCCACAAGTATTCTAAACACAAGTCTAATAAAATTGAACTTAAAACATCTTCTCCATAACATGAAAAACATAGTCTTAGCTTTACATCTGTTCTTAAAAATGTAAGTACATTGTATCACGAATTACGAGCCATTTGAAAGTTAAAGTTAAAAGCGCAATCAAACTTTAATGGTTCCCTTAATTAATCTTAATTTAAACCTTGAATGGACGCAGTATAATGCAGTGAATTTTAAGAGTACGTCAAGTGCATCTCTGGTTGCAATTTCAAGTGTCAATTATAATGATACGTTTTAATCTGAGATTATGTCTGTGGAATGTGCATTTATGCAATTAGGCTTTTCGTAAGGAGTGCAATTTAATGGCAGGTGGCTTCAATGTCGACTTGTTGTTATTTTAAATCGAGATGTAGGTACTTAATGCTTTGAATGAAACAAAAAATATTAATAAAATATTATTTTTAAGTATAACGGTGTAACTGATTTTCTATGAAATGTTTTTAAAAAATTCGCGAAGAATTTTTATTTATTTATTATAAGATGGGTTAACTCTTGACCTCAATCTTGACCATAAATCTTGACTTTGTCAAACATGAGGTCGACGATAAAAAAAGATTAAAAAAAATGAAAAGTATGTTAACCTTAAAGTTACCATTGCGAACAGAGTTAAGATAAACAAGTGTTATTGACGTATTTTGGCCATATTTCATGTTCACTGAAATAAAGGTATTTTTTATTTAACTTTTTTTATTATTATTACAAGATGGGTTAACTCTTGACCTCAATCTTGACCATAAGGTCAAAGATGTGGTCGACGATGGAGCGAGTTAATTTGGTCAATCCAGAAAATCCTCGAAGAAGTTTTAAATGGAAGTCTTAAAGGAAATTTCATACTAATAGAATTTCGATAATTAGTTGATTGGACATTATAGGCTGCAGCTCGAGTATCACCATCGTACTCGACAAAATGTCAACATTTACAACGCCAGAGGGTTGCTCGGGGCCCTCGCGCAATCAAAGTGAAGTTTCAGCATCAGCCGAGTGGCACGCCGCGCGAGTTTGTCGCCGTCGTGCTCGAGCTGCTGATGACCGATTACTAGTATTTTTTCTTGATTTTCTCGAATACAGCAAAGGCTATTAGTACATACAGCACTAATACAGCAAAGGCTATTTAGTACATAGTATAAACTATAGCATTTATTGAGAACAACATTGAAGTACTTTTGTGTGAGATTGAAGTCTGTACTCTGTACAAGGTAAAAAAAACCTGTGTTACAGCTCTTCAGGCCCCCAACTCTTGGAACAGTCAAAAGTAAGCTCAACTTCAATGAGCTAACAATGACTCATGTTTTGGATGTTTACAATTTTTTTTATTGTTTATCTTAAAAAAGAACTGAATCCAAAATCCAAAACCGAAATAATTTTTGAAAACTATTGCGAAATAAAAAAGTTACAAGCTATTAAATTTCAATAGAGGGGGAAACTGTCAAACAACGAAAAAGAGATGCACTTACTGGCACGTGACGTCACCGCCATTTGTTTGCGTAGGTAAAAACGAGATAGCTAGCTCTCCCCACAAAACGAGATAGCTAGCTCTCCTTACGTTAATATTAAATGCTAATAACTTGTTCATTTACAAACCAATTTTAATGCTGTTTACGGATAGTAATATACTTTTAGCATTATTTTTTGTTTCACATACAATAATTCATATAAATTCAAACACTGTCAACATCCCTATTAACTGATTCGTGAACGCATCTTTTTGTACATAAGATGTTCCTTGGAAGATTCAGTTTGTAACTAAATAAATTCTGTTGAAACTACGCTAAATACAATATATTATAATAATCCTTTATTTAACTTCAACGTTCCGTTTGTGCAAGTGTAGCTCGTCTTCCAAATGTAAGAAATAACAAACAAAACGAGTGTGTTACTTCGTGAATCATATTTATTTATTTGAGACAATAAACACTATTACGAGGTTTGCTTTTATAAACTACATACTAGCTTTTCGCCCGGGACTCCGTTTCTGTGGGAATATGGGAAAATTATGTAGCCTATGTGTTAATCCAGGGTGTCAGGTGCCTCCATGCCAAATTTTATTAAAATTGGTGCAACCGTTTGAGCGTGAAAAAGGAACAAACATCCATACATCCATAACATACAAATTTTCACGTTTATAACATAAGTAAGGTTAAGGATTGAGTGACTTTAAATTTAATAGAAAAATATAGAGTAAGCCCACTAAGCTATAACTTTTTCCAAGGAGCATCGGTCAAAATATGACAAGAAAATGGGCCTTTTTGTAATTCAAATGGCACTTGCCCCTTACTCAGCTTCTAGTATTACTATTACATAGGAGGCAATGGTAATACAATTTTGCCGTGCCGTTTTCAAATTAAACGGTTTTATTGAAAACTAGCTGATGCCCGCAACTTCGTTTGCGTGTAATTTTTTTTTGTACAGAGTACACAGATTGAAAACATCATTCTTACGTGACTTAGAATTTTAAATACAAAAGTTTTTTCCCGCTAACTCCCGTTCCCGTGGGAATTTTGCAATATCCTGTTGCAACTAAGCTTTAAGTTTACTAAGGTACCTGCATGCCAAATTTCAAGCGTCTAACTTAAGCGGTATAGATTTTTCATACAAAAGGATTTTCCCGCTAATTCCCGTTCCCGTGGGAACTTCGGGAATTTCTTTCTTGGTGCACCTCTACGGTACCTAAGCTACGTCCCTTCCAAATTTCAAGTGCCTACATTTAGCCGTTTAGGCTGTGCGTTGATATGTCAGTCAGTCAGTTTCTCCTTTTATATATTTAGATAAAGTGTACTAAAAGCTAAAAAATAATTCGATAGATCCTATAGGTACTCGTACCGGTCATCACAACACTCTCCTCATCAATCTAGGGCATTGATCAAATAAAAAATAGATTTTTTTGCTTATTGTTTATTTTCAAGTTTTTAGTTTTTAATTTTGAAAACTAATAACTAATTTGTCAAAGCAAATTACAGTATTCTATTACTCAAGCCCTTTCCTTTGATACTCATATTGAAGGGGTAGTGAAAAAAAATTCAACTGCCATTTTGTTAGCGGCCATATTGGATTTTCATATTGTTTCATAGTATAATCTATTCTACTAGTCAAGACCTTTTATTTGACACCCACATATTGAAGGGGTTGTGTAGTGAAAAGAAAAATGAACCTGACATTTTGTTGGAGCCATATTAGATTTTCATATTATTTTCATAGAGATCTCTATTCAACTAAACAAAATCTTTCATTTGATACCCTTAATGAGGGGTAGTGATAAAAACTACTTGAGGTAATCAGCCTTAGTATGAGAAGTTTAAATTTTATTTTTTGCATTGGTTCTTTGGGGAAAGTGGTTCAGTTTTAGAGAGGATTTACCTTCTAATGTTTTGCTAACTAATTTAAAGACACCTATACATTAATCGAAATCCTCTGGTGGGATAAGTCCGCCTTTGTAAAGTCAGTACGCGGGGCGCGAGGGTTTTGCTGACAACCTTTTAGGACTTACATCATATTTTATCTTATAACCCTCTGAAGTTATGTCAAACGTGGCATCAAGGGGTCTTAAAACCACTGATGCTCTGCCTAACCCGATAGGGATTTTAAGCGTGAGCGTATGTATGTATGTATGTGTTGTGAACTTTTTATTACTGTTTTGTTATCCTTTGTTTTAATACATACACACTTAAGGCGACTATAGCACCCGATAAAGGCAGCTCACATAGGAATAGTGCCATCTCCGTCTCTCAACAGGCCTAGGCCGGCAGTGCGAACAGTGTCGATACACGAAGTTTACGGACCATGAAAGCGTGCGTGCGTAAAAACATGTTCGAAAGTTAGAAAAATGAGATTTATGGAAAGGTAACAGCTTAAATCGAAAAATGCGTTGACTACTTATCGAGAGTGTTCAATCACGAACATTTTGATAGCAAATTCAAGTTCCTGTGTGCATTTTACTATCGTTTTTACAGCTTAAAAGATACACAACATTGATATTTAGAGGTGACTTTGTGAGCTTTTTCTATCGAACCAAAAGTGCTGAATCATGTTTTCAGCAAACTACTTATCTAGTATATGTCCTGAATATTACCGTAGTATTTTTTTTCTTCGATTTAATGCAGTGCGTCATGCTTATCTACGCATCATAAAATCGTAATTTAGGTGCTGTAGTCGCCTTAACATACACTCTGAAACATATAGTAAAAAAACGAAATCTAAACACTAAAAATCCGCTGTTTTTTTCCGGATGTGTCAGCAGCCGATAATCTTTCCCGGAAACTGCGAAAAATCAGATCATCCGGCTAAGCGTCAATAGAGTGAAGTGATCTGAAGTTAAACAATACGCCTTACGCAATATTTTAAAGAACTGTTGATACTTGCACGTTTGCGATTTAAAATTAAATAAATAAATAAACGCTTTTTTATTATAAGATGGGTTAACTCTTGACCTCAATCTTAACCATAAGGTTGAAGATGAGGTCGACGATGGAGCGAGTTAACCCAGAAAATGCCTATAAAGGCACTGATACTCCCACACACCGACGGAACACAGCAAGCTGTTTGGCGTCAGACTTCGGTAGGAGGGTGGTCGCGAACCAGACCACACCGCATGAGACCATAGGAAGACACCTCAGATTCAGAAAAAAATGAAGTGTCGTTGCCTGGGATGGATTACTAGGAGGCAGGTCTCATTTGTGTTTCCTTAGTTGCCTCCTACGACACCCACGAAAGAGATGGGGTGGTGTTATTCTCAACCGATCACCACACGGTGAAAAAACTACACACTCAAAGGCCTACCTAAGGTTTTCCTTTGTGTCGTAGGTTCCTCGAGACATACATAAAGAATAAACATCTGCTTTTACATAAATATTCACCCCAACTGTGAATCGAACCCAAGACCCGTCGATCAAGAGACTCGACCAAACCGGCCATCCGCCAAACTGGCGATTTATTTACATTATACAATAAAATCTGAAACTTCTGAAGTGGCATTCGCTGTTTTGAACCGACCTTCGAGGTTAAGCAACGTAAGTACACAGTGCAAGGCAACCTGATGGATGATCAGATCAAAGTAGCAATTTGTCACGAGAGTTTTCGTACTTAGGGAATCACGTTAAGCCATTGGTCTCAGCTGTTGTTGATTAACTACAGTTGTTAAACCAAATCAAAGGCAATTTTGCGGCTTAAACACTGCCACCAAGGTTAGTCAAGTTATTTACATACATGATTATAAGTACAAGATAAGAAGAAGCTTAAAACCTAATCACTCTTTGAAATGACTTAAGGTCATCCAAAATCTTCAAAATGTAAGGTCATTATCACTAGACAGACGTGCATAATGTGAAGCTACATCACGGTCAATATCTTGCATAACGTAACACCGTAATGACCGTACGTAATCACCGTATAATATGCCCCATAAAACTGTAAAGTCAAGAGTAGAGGAACCTTTATACTTTTAGTTTGCGCCGTTCTTGAGTAAAGACTATATACCTGTTTTTGGATATTAACGATAAAATAGTTGATTTTTAGCCCCGGACAAAAAAGACGGGTTTTATAAGTTTGACGTGTGTATCTGTAAGTCTGTATATCTGTGTGTAAGCTGACGTAATCGAGAAAGTTTTTAGTTATATTTGATCAAAATTGGTTCAGCCGTTTAAAAATTATAAGCAATCGAATGTCGGAAGTGATAAAAAATAATAATTTAAGAGTTATATTTTTTACTAAAGGAATTCTTCAAAATTTCGCGATTGTAATTAACCTCATAAATTATCGCAACTTAAACTATATTCACTAAAAAATCATCAAAATCAGTTGTGTTATGTAGACATGAAAACGAAAAAGATATACAGAGTTACTTTCGCATTTATAATATTAATAAGGATTACTAAGTCAGTTTAGGGCTGCCGGCGAAAGGCTGAAAGGAAGTTTAATAAACCTTTCACAAATATACTTAGCTATATGCTAAGCTAAATATGTAACAAAGAACTTTTTTATACAATCTTATTATTAACTGAAGAAGAGTTTAACAAAAGCCGGACATGAGAATATTTGACAGGACACGACCGTAAGAGCACGTACACGTATATCCGTCAAAACACATGTTAAGCAACCCAGCAGCTCAAGCATGATGCGCGACAAATTTGCCGTGTGGTGATCGGTTGAGAATAACACCACACCGCTTCTTTCCGTGAGTGTCGTAAGAGGCGACTAAGGAAACAAAAATGAGATCTGCAGCTCCTATTAATCCACCTCAGGCAACGACACCTCAATTTGTTTTGAAACTGAGGTGGCGTCCTATGGTTTCATGCGGTGTGGTATATAGGCTTTGTTAAGGGCTGTCTGGTTCGCGACCACCCTCCTACCGAAGTCCGACGCCAAACAGCTTGCTGTGTTCCGTCGGTGCGTAGGAGTACCAAATAAAACCTCTCAGCTGACGGTGAAACTTCACTTTGATTGCGCGAGGGCCCCGCGCAAAGGTTTGCTCGCCCTCTGGTATTGTCAATGTTCAAATTTTGACATAGGACCGCGGCACATTCCGCGCGCGAGTATATCGTGCTCGAGCTGCTGATGTTAGGCAACCCTGGCCTCTTAAATTACCACCTACATCTTGTGTACTTTATGTAAACGTAATAAAGATAGTTTTCCTACAACATGTTTGTTTGTATACAATCGTATACTTAGTTTTCACGGTCTCCATCATTTTACTCCGTGACGAAAGTGAAGTTAATGTATGACGAATCGGCTACAACATTTTTGATGTATGTTTGTTAATAAAACATGGACGGACAGAAACACAAATCAAAATTGAGTGATGACTTGTTTTCTTTGGTAATTTTCTAGCTTCTACAATTATAACTCTAAAATTCAAAATGTTCTATCACCCCCGACATTCGATTGCTTATAACTTTTAAATGGCTGAACCGATTTCGATTAAATATAGCTAAGAACGTCAGATCTCAAACAAAAAAAAACCGCATCAAAATCAGTTCATCTGTTTATGAGCTGCGATGCCACAGTAGACACACAGATACACAAACATTCGTCAAACTAATAAACAATCCCTTTTTTTTGTCAGGGGTTAAAATGTTTCATTTCGCTCCTAGTCCAGCAAACCATTCCATTAACGCTCTTCCAATTTCAACTTTATATCCACAGTAATAGAATTCTAAGTAGCAGGATTGCTTTTGTTAAGCTTTCCGTCTACTAGACTGTTCTTAAACAAGTGTAAGTTTATATTTCACCTCAGTTTGGACAGGAAGTAGAAAATGAGTCATTTGTCTATTATCGTTATGCGTGCTTCTGCGCATAGCTAAGCTAAAACCAATGTTATTAATATATCTGGTGGTTTCATATATATGTAATTTCCAAAAACAATCACATATTGGGTGACTTTAAATTGGTTTGGCGAAAATTAAAGATGAATCAATCAAACTGAACAATTTTCTCCAAGGAAACTACGTCATTTAAAAAAATAAAATTTCGACTTCATGGAGTGGCAAAAAATTTTTTTCCTATTTCGACCTATGGGAAAGTTGTTTAGTTTCTTCCCTTCGCGCTCTAAATGTACATCTGGTGTTCGATATTACTATCGCAAGCGGCGTAAACAATCGCGCGACAGGTTATGTTTTACTAACTTAAAGTGACCCAATTTAAATTCTGTGATCATAATTATTTCTAAATTCAAATTGCTTTTGTAAAACAGGAAATAGTAAAATAAACACACTTTCCGCACTTTTTGCTTTTGCAGGATTAAAAAATCCTGCATAGCAAAAAATATATTTTTTTAAATAAACTGTTTTATATTAAGTAGCGGTGATATCCCAGCTGGTAATGAGCCAAACTTGTAATCCGAAGGTCGCGGGTTAAAACCCCTGTACCACTAAATTCGTCTTTTCGGATTTATGTACGGATTTCTAATTATCACTTGCTCAACGGTGAAGGAAAACATCGTGATGAAACCCGCCCGTCCAAGAAAATTCATTTTCGAAAGACGAGCGGTCCACCAACCCGCATTGGGCCAGCGTGGTGGACTATGGCCTAAATCCCCTTCGTGTTTCGAAGGGAGGCCCGTGCCCCCTCGGTGGGGACGTGTATGGGCTGTTAAGAAGATATTAAGTAGAGGCTTTAGGCACTTAAACTATTCCAGCCTAATATGATGCCACATTGTTTCTACTTTTTGAAATAGGAATAGAAGTAATTCCCACGGGAACGAAGCCGAAAGATACGAAATAGCATGATATTTATAAAACAGAGCAATATCATGAGAATTGTAGGAAATTCGATAGTGTATGTGGATGATGTGTTTTCATGTTAATCTACACTGTTTTGTTTTGCAGAATTACGGCTGCATTCGTCGATAACAATAACATTTGATCATGGCGAAAGAATAGGAAATATGCCTGACTTTTTTATTTATTTATTCAAATCTTTTGTAGCACAGAATAAAAACAGAAGATATTTCAAGTATCTTGGATATTTTTCATTGTGTTATCCATAGATATTTTTTTTTGTCTTATCTAACATGTGTAATAATAATTGTTTACGTTAAAAATGTAGGTAAGACTCAACCAACTTCACTCCCAACAATACCTTCTTTCTTTCTTTCTTATCAGCCCATATACGTCCCTACCGAGGGGCACGGGCCTCCCTTCGAAACACGAAGGGGATTTAGACCATAGTACACCACGCTGGCCCAATGCGGGTTAGTGGACCGCTCGTTTTTCGAAAATGAATTTTCTTGGACGGGCAGGTTTTATCACGATGTTTTCCTTCACCGTTGAGCAAGTGATAATTAGGAATCCGTACCATAAATCCGAAAAGACGAATTTAGTGGTACAGGCCCGCAACAGGATTTGAACCCGCGACTTTCAGATTACAAGTGTGGCTCATTACCAACTGGGCTATCACCCAATACCTATCAACAATACCTATCAGCATATAACTACAAACCAAAACGTCATCTAAATATACATATAATGTGTTTATGTTGTTGTTGATATTTTTAAGAAGCACTTTTACGATAAAATGTATATGGGAACACCTCAGGAGTATACTCTTTCGAACAAAAAAATCATTTTGAATTATTATTAAAATTAAAAATAGCTTTCATATCATCTTTCATATTGCGCACTGTTAGGGAATGGAATTCCCTGCCTGCGTCTTGTATGTCCGAGTTCATATAACCCGAATCTCTTTAAAGTTCGACTGAATAGGCTTCTTCTGGGTGAGCTTGCTACACCTTCGACCGCACCTTTGCCCTTGGGCTAGATTGTGGTCAAGAGCAAACCCTTTATTAATAAAAAAAAGCTTTATTTCATAGAACATTCAGGATGTTGGAGGGTTATTATCCAGCAGTGGACGATCTTATAAGACCATGGTTCGAATCCTTAGAGAGTGATTCTCCCTATAAAACTGAACTTTTCCGGAACCTATATATTAAATCGCACGAGTGGTATAGGAAAGAGATTTTTTTTCATATTTTGACCTGTGTTCCTAGGGAAAGTTGTTCAGTTTATTGGTCTAATCCACATCATACATTAATTATTAACTAATTAAATCACCTTGGCTTTGTTGCATTCCAGAAATTGTTTGATTAATAATTTGCTAACCAAAGTTTGGACTTCTGACTCAAAATACAAATGATTCATAGGTCTAATGTTATTATCTCACGCTTCTTGTAAAGCTGTAAGTGCGTTTGGATGTAAGAGAGTATTTTTTTAATTACCCATTGTCTTACGGAGTGCTTTAACGGTATTCGGGTGCACTGTCCGTGTACTACGAATGCGTAAGAGTCAACAACTTGGGCGTATTGTCAATACTTTAAACAATAACTTCATCCTTTTAGATCGTCATAACTTTGACGTGTGTAACTGTATTGTCTGTGTAATGGACCAATTTCGATGCGGTTTTTTTGTTTGAAAGCAGCAGGCCGAGTACGATAGTGATAGCACCGCGACAAAACCGCGGTCCTATGTCAAAATGTCAACATTGACAACGCCATAGGGCGAGTGAGCCTTTGCGCGGGCCCTCGCGCAATCAAAGTGAAGTTTCAGCGTGAGCCGAGCGCGAGTTTGTCGTTATCGTGCTAGAGCTGCTGATGTCGAAATGGTTCTTAGCTATATTTCATCAAAATTGGTTCAGCCATAGAGTTAAACAATTACAAAATGATATATAAGTCCGTTTAAGACATTTCTTTTTTTTTCAATGGAATCATTTTGTAATTTAATAGTATTTTAATAAATTTAAGTCAACATACTTCTAGAAGGAATATTAGATAACGAATATATTTATAAATTAAAAAAAATGTAATATTTATTGTCTCAAGCCTATTTTTTATTTTATTTCCTACAAGCATTCCGCTCGGGACTTCGTTCCCGTGGGAATTCGGTAAAATCATGTACCCTATGTCCATCCCGGATAATGTAGGATTCTAATGGTGAAAGAATTTTTCAAATCGGTCTAGTAGTTTCGGAGCCTATTCAATACAAACACACCATCAAATCTTTCCTTTTTATACCTAACTAGCATTCCGCCCGGGACTTCGTTCCCGTGGTAATTCGGGAAAATCATGTACCCTATGTCCATCCCGGATAATGTAGGATTCTAATAGTGAAAGAATTTTTCAAATCGGTCCAGTAGTTTCGGAGCCTATTCAATACATACAAACAATCAAATCTTTCCTCTTTATAATATTAGTATAGATTGTATGTATCCCTTCAAAGTGTCATCAGTGTCATGGCGGCATGTCACCTTGTTAGAAAGGGACACACAGCCTCTCTGCTACATAATCTCGCTTGGCTCGTTTTTCAGCTTGAAGAACACAGTACAGCTTACAAGAATAGTATGTTAGGTCCATGTATTGAATTGAATAATCCCGAATCGTGGCGTTATTATCTGTGCAGATTGTTTGTCAATTGCTAAAGGGCAAATGTCAGAGAGCTAGTTTAAAGACATGTTTACGAGAATATGAGAAGTCATAGCATTTGTTCTAGATTTCCCTAAGTCTTCTACATAATAAGTACAACCATCCAATACTGATTTAATTGAGATTAATTCATTTTATCTCCGTAGCTATTTTTTAGTCTGCGACTTCGTTCGCGTATAGAAGTGACATGAAGTGATATATCCAGCAGCTCTAGCACGATAACGACAAACTCGCGCTCGGCTCACGCTGAAACTTCACTTTGATTGCGCGAGGTGCGGGACGCTTTGCTTTTGCTGTATTCGAGAAAATTAAGAAAAAATACTATCGGTCATCAGCAGCTCGAGCACGACCCGGCTGATGCTGTAAACTTTACTTTGATTGCGCGAGGGTCCCGCGCAAAGGCTTGCTCGCTCTATGGCGTTGTCAATTTTGACATTTTGACATAGGACCGCGGTGTTATCGCGGCGCTGTCACTATCGTACTCGGTCTGCAGCCCTTTAACTCTCACCAGTGTCGAAAAACACATCAAAATCGATTTATTAATACAGTACTCCTATTCCACTAATCAACGGCTTCTCCATGGTGATGAAATGATAATGGTCGCCATTTTATCCGTTCAGGTAACGAAACTGAGAACTATTTCGTAGCTTATCTAATCCTACTGCTGATGGACATTTCTAATATTTAAATCAATTTAAAGTTCGTATGAATAGGCTACTTCTAAGTGACTTGATCGCATCTTCGCAATTGTGATAGATTATGGTCAAGAGCGAACCTATTGTTAATAAAAAAAAGAAAATCATTTAAATTGTTAATTTTAAAAAGTTGTTTATGGCGGTCATGGTAACCTTTGTTTTTTTTTGTTTTTGGTAAAGAAGTCAAGGTTTTCTTATTATTTGTGTCAAGATTAGATGTGTATTCTTCTTTTTGTGAAGATTTAAATAATACTACTTACCATCACGTGAACATAAAGGTTGAAACCTTGAACGGAATAAAATAGATGTAAATACTTTATTTAATGTACTGAATAAAAATAACACAAATAAAATATTTAGAAACGCCATACACTCAAAGGCCCACATTAAGGTTTTCCCTTGTGTCGTGGGTCCCTCGGAACACACATAAAGACAGACACAAACACCCATGACCCGAGAACAAACATCTGCTTTTTTACACAAATATTTGCCCCGACTGGGATTCGAACCCAGGACCCCTCGATCGAGAGGCAGGGCCACTACCACTCGACCAAACCGGCCGGCCAGATTCGTAATCTCTACGCTAGTTGATCTTTAATAATAATTGTATCTAAATAAAGAAGATATTAAATAAAAAAATTTACGTAAAAACCAAGAACAATAAAAAACAATCTAATTATGAAAAACTAACCCAACACGAACTAGACTAAGACATTTTTTTACTGAAACCATTGACCTTAGTTTTTCTCATGCTGCAAAAAGTATAAGTACCTAGGTACTTACTTAGCTTTGCTTTACTTATTGCAAGATATAATTCATCCTAAATCACGATTTGCAAATACGATAATTTTAACTAAATCTGAAGTAATAACAATAAAGATATTATGCTGCCCATTACCTCGTTTCGCCCTCTTGTTTGATCGTATAGGGCCAGTACGGAATCGGAATTTCATTCGTTCATGTTAGTCCCTAATACCTACGTCATCGTGACCAATCCATTATGTCCCTAGCGCCGGTACACGGACCACTACGCAGGCCCAATGCGGGCTGGTGGGGCGTGCGTCTTTCGAAAACTTAATTTTCTCGGCGTGTGAGTTTCATCACGATGTTTTCCTTCACCGCTCAGTAAGTAATAATTATCGAGAAATTCATAAATAAATCCTAAAAGACGAATTTTGTGGTAGACAACCAAACTGATTTTGAGCCCGCAACCTTCTAGTTATCAGACTGGTTCTTTAACCCTGAGTTTCACCATATTAGGTACTTTAATTTTCTACTTCCAAAAAGTCTGTGTATACTAACATCCGCGGCTCGAATTGACTCGATTGTACAAAGGTCACTCGTAACTATTGTTTAAAGCATTGTTTTCATAATTGTATCTGCATTGAAAGTGGCACTTTCTGGTATTGTTTATCCACCGTATGACAAAGTGCATTTTTTCAAAACAAAAGACTGCTGACCTTGTTCGTAGTTTTATTTGCCCCCAATACATGTGTGAAATTATGTAAGCGGGTGTAATGCGTTTCAAACCAACTGTCCTATGATTGCAAATTAACAATGTCGTTGAAAAAACTTGATTACAATTTTCTTCCAATAGAAAAGCATCCGTATTAACTGCAATTATAAGTTTGTAAAACCAACTTGTTTTTGCGGCCCTTTCAATGCAAATCAATGTGAAAATGTACGTAGAACCAGTTTTGTGTCCGCAAAAAAAAGAAAAATATCATGGTTTAAATGTATACTTAGTAAAAAATAATGTTTAAAATATTTAAAGTATGTCAAAAAATGAAAATATGAGCAAAAAAAGAAAAAAAAACATACGATAGTAAGAGAAAACATTTTTTAATTTTTTTTTAGTTCTTTGAAAATTAAAAAATATTATTCTGATACTATTGCAGACAAACGGATATGTTTGTAAACGTGGCTTGTGTTTGACTTCCACTGTTTGCCTTTCAATTTGAAGATCGAGGAAATCTTGACATAATATGGGTAAAGTTTGACTATTTCATTATCACCCGCATACTTATTCACAGTATATTTTAAGAATGACATAATAATAGAGGTTAGGCCTTTTTACAATTCGAAAACGGCACGGCAAAATTGTATTACCATTGCCTCCTATGTAATAGTAATACTAGAAGCTGATTAACATAGTGGGCAATGGTAATTCAAATTTTGAAGTGCCGTGCCGTGCCGTTGTAAGATTCCAATCGTATTGACATAGATATAAGAGCAGAAATTTTAAACAGCTTTTTCCCCTAAAACCTTTAAAAGTTTGTTTAAATATAGGATGTCTTTAAATAAATCAGCGTATAACTTAGGGGGTGGTTCCCCTCTATGAAACTGAACGATTTCCCCCTAGGTAACGGACTAGTTGATCATCCTAATTTGTTGCACAGAAACAGTTAAAGGGCTGGAAAGTGCGACTTTCCCACGCAAATGAAGTCGCATCCAGAAAGCTAGTAACCAGGGATCTATAGCTGATGGAGTCTAAAAAAAGTCACAGAATCACTTATAGCACTAACCTAACCTAACTCACGCGGCCAAAGCCATATGGTAGTGTGTCAGATGCGTATTTACGCGCCAAATCTTGCGAATCAGTTTGATTAAAGAACCTTTCGCTAAAGACATTCAAAGATAGAACTGGAGATAGAACTTCCACAGTTCCAACCTAACAAAAAAATTACAACAATGTTTTAAAAACCGCCTTATCAGTATCACAAAAGAACAAAAGATTCGTGGATTTGTGAAGTCACCAAATCATTGAAAGTTTTACTTTATTTATCTTTAATTTGTAATTTTTGCACGAAATAAGTAACAAAAGTTGCCATTGTACTAATATTGTGGTAAAATAATGCCCTCGGCTCAAAACATTAGGCAACGTGATAGTGAAAGGACACTTTGAAATCGATCTCGTTAGCTGGGGGCTTGAGGCACTAGTTTAAGCGATTTCATTTGACTTCTTCTTATCATAATTATCATACTATATTAAATGAAATTTATCTCTAAAATAAAATAAAAATTGTAGGGTCATACCACAAAAAATCAAACTAAAACTAAGTAATATTTAAAAAAATGGCTGTATAAACATACATTCCTTTGCCTTTCCCGAAAGGGATAAATTATACAACAAAAACCGGCCAAGAGCGTGTCGGGCCACGCGCATTGTAGGGTTCCGTAGCAGCATGGTTCAAATATGCAGCTGGCTTCTTAATTCTACAAGCATATTGTCATAGTTGATGTTAAAATCCCCAAATACTATACTTAGTATCATAAACAAATGTATTAAAAAGTTTGGTAAAAATATAACAGAATGGAAGTGTTTAATGCGCTAGCGAAGCGAGCGCGAATTTTTTTTGTTTTTTTTGCGACATTTTATTGTAAGGAATAATATAATAATATCAAGCTAAGCAGGTGTATATTTATAATGTCGTTTTCGTAATTAGCACCCACAAAAACCTATTAAACGACACCTGAAATGTCAATATGTTACAGCTTGGCTTTCGGCTCGAGTCACTTTTAGCGTGGAACCTCGTATGTCAACCATTTTGGATTAGGGTACACTTAGTCGTAAATGCTACCTTCGTGAATTATTCCACATTTTTTTCATTATAAAAATTAATGTTTCCTAAACGGATTGCTGAATCGAAAAACGTTTGTAGTAAACCCCTTCTATCTTTTAAAAAGCTATCCTATGATAACGCACTCGATGATATCGGCTAGAAAAAAAACATCGCCCATTCACGTTAATGGGAAACACACGAAAAAAATTTTTTTCCACCATTTTATTTTTTAGATTTGTCACCACAATCAATAGGTATGTATGACCATGCCAAATTTCAGCTCTGTGCTACCAAGGGTTTCTTAGGAAACCTGCGGACAGACAGACATAGCGAAACTATAAGGGTTCGTAGATTACTACGGAACCCTAAAAACAAATGTATTATGAAAGAGTTTGTAATTTGGGAAATAATTTTTGTTTTGGTCTAAATACAACCGAATGTAAGTATAAAATTCGCGAGCGAAGCGAGCGCGAATATATATATTTTTTTTTACGGCAATATTACTGTTAGAAATAATGTCAACCTGCTGTTAAAATAATTTTGATGTCATTTTCGTAGTTAACACCCCCAAAAAACTATTTAACGACACCTAAAATGTCAATATGTTACAGTTTGGCTTTCGACCTCCCCTCACTTTTAGCGTGGAACCTTGTAAACATATTCTTATTAATCCCAAAAACGTTTGGTCGACTATTACTCGCAAACTTGAAGGGCCAACTTATGTGTGATAGTTTTTCTTTTAATCTCGTTGTATATTCTATAACCGTGAATTTTTTCACATTTTTAGAACTGTTTAGCTGGTAGTGTCCCCCCGGAAACTTGTTTTTAACAAAAAAATTCACTTTAAAAATATTTTTTTCTCAAACGGAGTGCTGAATCGAAAAACGTTCTTAGTAAACCCCTTCTATATTTTAAAAATCTATCCTATGACATTCAATTCGATGGTATCGGCGAGAAAAAAAAATCCATCGCCCTTTCACGTGTATGGGAAACACCCGAAAAAATGTTTTTTCCAAAATTTTATATTTTAGATCTGTCGGCGCAATCAATATCTATGACCATGCCAAATTTCAGCTCTGTAGTACCAAGGATCTTATATAATAAAATATATTCTTATTATGTAAATATATTCTTATTAATCCCAACAGTGTTTGGCACTTGGTCGACTATTACTCGCAAACTTGAAGGACCAAGTTATGTGTGATAGTTTTCCTTTTAATTTCGTTATATATTCTACCAACGTGAATTTTTCCACATTTTTAGAAACAACCGTTTAGCAGGTAGAGGGGGGGGGACACTTGTGTTTGACAAACATTTTCACTTTAAAAATTTATATTTCGCAAACGGAGTGCTGAATCGAAAAACGTTCTTAGTAAACCCCTTCTATCTTTTAATATGCTATCCTATGACACCCCATTCAAAAATATTGGCGAGGAAAAAAAAATTCATTGCCCTTTCACGTCTATGGGAGACACCCGAAAAAAATTTTTTTTCTAAGATTTTACTCCACAGTTCTGTCGGCGTGATTCATATGTATAATCATGCCAAGTTTCAGCTCTGTAGTACCAAGGGTTTCTTAGGAAACCCACGGACAGACGGACAGACGGACATGGCAAAACTATAAGGGTTCGTAGATTACTACGGAACCCTAAAAATAACAAACTACATATAAGTGGTGTTTTGTAGTTTTGCGGTAAAGAAGTTACAGCTTCTAACTACTAAATGACTTAACCAATTTTGATCAAGTATAGCTAAAAACCATTTCAATTACGTCATCGAAATGGGTCCATTCGTTTAGGAGCTACGATGCCACAGGTACACAGTCATAGACATACCTACACATGTCAAACTTATGACACCCCTCTTTTTTGAGGTGGGTTAAAAATGTGCTGCCTCTCCTAACTTGGCCTATAGCATGTCGCAATATTTCTCCAACACCGCAAGCGGATCGTGGGTAAACTGTCATTATAATTGTTTAATGAAGTAAAGCACTTTTTGCCATCTCGGGCTGACATTGCCCACAGATGGGAATGAGTGCAATGGTCTGGGAACGCTCTGATTACTATTTGTGAAGATATTCCTCTATTGTCTCCGAAATACGCAATAGAGAACATATAGATATTTTGTCACGCGTGAATGCATATTTTATGTTTTTTGTAAGAAGATTTGGTTGTACACACGGCAGCACATCAGGCTATACATGTTGACCTGGACGACACCCTTATCTCGCTTGCAATAGCGGCGGTTTTCGTAGTGCAAATGGATAACCTGACGTGCTGCTGTATGTACATAGATTTAATTAAATAGTGTATTGTATGAAAAAGTAACAACACAAAAATACATACTGTAATAACTCAAAATATGATTTTTTTATATTCTGAATATCTATATTCCAACTCCTGATGTTAATAAATTAGAGAAAAAAATTGTTCAAGTTCACTTTCCCAATGTTGTTTTATGCTAATAATTTTATAGTTACTTAATGAGTTAACTAGACAGGTGGGTAAATAAGTGACGTCACCACATGAAGATGCGTCATCGGTCGACAACAGGAAAATCTATACGCGTTGGTAGAGTTTTACAGTGCGCGTCCAGCGCATCACGCGCATGTTTGGTTAGTTCCCCCGCATTATTGTGGCGAATGGTCGCGTTACTTGGTTGATAACCGCGCTTAAGACCGGTTTAAAATACATTATCTTTTAAAATAAGCAGCAATGTGGCCCAAAAAGCGTCAAAAATTGTCAAGTTGCAGTGTGAAGTACAATAATAGGTTGTTTATAGACGATCTGCCTCAGGAAATGTTGCAGCACATTTTCCGGCGGGCCTCTGGACGTGACGTTGTACAATGTCGAGCAGTGTGCCGCCGTTGGCGCGCCGCTGTCGACTGTCTTATTGATTCAGATTGGAGACAAATTTGTCTGCGAACTCATGACCCTCTATACCAAGACTACATAAAAGCACGGAGAAAATACGCACTATCTTGGTACGATACCATCAAATCTCTCAACTCCTGGTCGAACATACAGTCTTCAGAAGTAAAAAAACTTGATATACCCAATGTTTTGAGAGTCAAAGTTCTCCCAAACGGCATTTTAGCATGCGTCCTTGAACTCGAAAATAATCCAAATGTCAGCAATACTATCGACTATTATGATATTGATACGGCACAACTATGCCGTAAAAAAACCTTTCGGGTTAAATTCTTTCCAAATAACTACGACGAAAATGAACATCTTCTAGTATTGGTACTAGTTGACAGTCAATTGTACGTTGTGGTAAAGGCAAATGATATGAAATATTTTGCCGGAAGATTCTCCATTTTCGATATCAACGCTTTCAGTACATACTTACTCAACGACAAAGAAGTATATTTTAAAGAAGGCAGGAATAATTCAATTTACGTCGCCAAACTAGAAGACAAAGATGGCAAAACCATACTAGTTAAAAAGGAATTCTTACCTGGTATCGCCAAACACCTGGTAAAGTTTAAAAATAAATACCAAGCATGGTGTTCTAAGGATGGAAATGTTAATTTCTTTAATGAAAAGGGTGAAATTTACTCATGCAATAGGCAAAGCAACGGGTTGGATTTATCTGCAACTTTTAAGATACAACTGGACGTATTGCGCCTTTATGGGTTTGATTGGAAATCTGATCGTAATGTCAATCGCTTCGTTTTTGGGTCAATACAACATGCACCATACTTCACTCATGGACCAGTAATTTTCGTTGATTACCTCAATTCTATTACAGTATACCACAGCCGTCTCATAAAAGGAACAAAAGATCTGTCAAAATTACTGGAAGATGAATCGAAGGTAGAAATGAAAGTAAAAGTAAATGAGGTTGAAAAAATAGATCAACTTGATGTTATTGAAACAGCTGGTAGTCATCAGGTGGTCATCTTAGCGGATAAACAAGTTTTCATTTTAGAACTAAGATAACAAAATGAAAGCTTGATTAATGATCAGGGTAATTGAACTCTCAAAAGGCTAAGAAAGCACTTTAAAATGAAGAAGGAGCTATGAAGATGGGATAAAGAAAAGATAGCGGTTGCATCATTGCTGCGATGGCGTTATTATTAACAAAATAATACAAAAAACGAAAAAATAAAATGAAAACATGGGTGATAATGATGATAAAAATTCCAGGTCAAAGACTAATCTTTAAAATGGCAAGCAGAGATTGTTACAGATAATGAGACTGTTCATAAGAATGTTGAAATTGCTTAAGTTGCACTACAATTAACCAACCATGCCCCCCTAAACATCGTATTATATGAGTATTGAAACACTGACTGGGACGGGAGCACCTGTTGAGTATTGAGAGAGGAACTGTACCTCTTGAATACGATAGGTATTTAAAGAAAACATAGAACAGTGTGACAAAAGAATAGCAAGCATTTTACGAATTAGGCTAATTGTGATTCATGGACGTTGCAAAAAATTAACAACTAATTTGGTCCTTTTTTGGTACCCTTTTTTTCATGACTATTAATATCTCTTACCCATCTTTTGTACGTCTATTTGTATCCTACTACGGTTTTGTAGCGATCTATTAAAATTCAAATTAAATCTGATGACGTACGATAACTTGAATGTTTTTTCTTAATAGGACTTCCCCATCCTTGTGGAATCATTCGTTTCCAAGCAAATCAAGTCGAGGAAACTTTTTGATTCTTCCAAGTTTCCTTTCCTGACGTCTTAGGAAAAAAATAAAATTCTTTGTATTTTATTAATGTTTCATTTTTTTTTCATTTATATAATTTAACTGCGGGTGATCCATGAAAATTCAACTTTATCTCATTTCTCTTAGTGAGACGCCGTTCGTAGTAAAGTAGGTAGGTATATTAGATTTTTCTAATGGCATGACATGCGTTAGACATGTGAAGGTTGAAACGTGACCATATGTGTTCAAATATGCATTTTGTTTAGTCGAATGAATTGTATCAAATATGCGATCAGAAGAGTTTGAAAGGCTGCTGGATTTAATTATACAATTTAGCAAATTATTCATTATTGCTTTTGGTACAAGCCCTGGCTTTTACTGGGGTTTAAAAATACTCGATTAAACTTAATATTTTGAATTATGAAAAACGATTTCAGTCTTCAGCAAAATCCTCACATTCGCACTTACTAGCTTCTACTTTATCCATTGGCAGCTGGCTCGTTCTAAGTTTTTCTTTCACTTCCAGTCCAGCGTGGAAGTGTAATAATAGTAAAACTTAAATAAAAAAATCTTTACTTTGTGTTAGATTCCAAAAAAAAAACCAAGAATATAAAAACGTAAGATCTCATTACCATGTCATGACCTAATATTGACCTTGTTTCATGATGAGAATAATCAACAGAAATTACGAAACTTAGCTATTATTTTGACGAGAACAATTCCGTTCTGGTAATTTTTAAACCAACCCGACAGTTCAATTTGTTTCACTACTTTACGGTCTATTATCTTAAGGCCCGTGTTCACCAAAAATACAACCAACGGATAAACCGCGGTTAGAAGCTAATCAGACAAATGTATGAAAATGACATTGTAAAATATCTGGTTAGTAGCTGCTAATCGTTGGTTAAATTTTTGGTGAACACTGGCCTAAGGCAATTAAAAGCCTAAGTTTTGGATTGACTCTTGTTTTAAGAAGTGTTATAGTTATCGTTATATTGTGATACTTTAAATTAGTTAGCGAAGTTTTAGGGGTTGATTCTTCTCGTGGAACTGAAAAACTTTCCCCGAGAAATCCATATGCAATTCTCAAAATAACTCTACAATTAAACATTTTGTATCACTCCCGACATTCGATTGCTTATAACTTTTAAACGACTAAACCAATTTGGATCAAATATAGCTAAGAACCATCGCAATTATGTCAGCTTTCAAATAAAAACATATAAAACAAAAAAACTGATCGAAATCGGTCCATTCGTTTAGGAGCTACAATGTCTCAGAGAGACGCAAAGAAACCATACTTTAAAATTATAACGCCCCTCTTTTTTGTCGTTGGTTTGAATATTTTAACTTATCAAAGGCTTATCAGCTGATCGCACAAATTGTATGGAGAGGCAAAAAAAATGTCGAATGTGTCCTTTGGGGAAAGTTGTTCAGTTTAGTGGACAACGGGGGGGGGGGGGTCATGACATGACACTACGTCACACAAAATTTTGCCTTTTAGGACACCCCCTGCTATTCATCATGCGCTTTTTCTCATCTCATTAGATACTGTTAACTCACTATCCCCTTATGACTTCAACCTTATATACGGGGCTTTAGGTAAATCTCTTTCAACCTTTCGGATGGTTAATCAGTCCATGAAACTGAACAACTTCCGAAAGGAATATAGGTCAAAATACGAAAAAAAAATTTTGATCTCCCATACAAAATGCGCTATATGCTGATGCAGTTTGTATGGGAACTCAATTTTTTTTTTCATATTTTGACCTAAGTTCCTTGGGGAAGTGGTTTAGTTTCATGGACTGATTAACCACCCGAAAGGTTGAAAGAGAGATAACTAAAGCCCTGTATATGGACGACCCTTTATTCATGGAACTAGAATACCATTTTGTCAGTTTGTTTAACTTCCTACCGGTTGGCTAATGCAGGCAATCTACTTCGGTCCTTTCTATTTCTGAACTACTAATTATAACCTCAAATAATGTACGCATTCGATCACCGTTTTATGCAATCTTTTTCTGTTTGGTGATTGCGTTTGAATATATTGATATACTAGCTTTCCGCCCGTGGCTCCGCCCGCGTGGACTACAGGTTATATCGTGCCCAACTGTGGGATAAAATATATCCTATGTCCTTTCTCAGACTCTAATCTATCTTTGTACCAAATTTCATCAAAATGGGTTCAGTGGTTTAGGCGTGAAAGACGGACAGACAGACAGATGAGAGGGAGGCAATGGTTGAGCGAGTAAACTCAACCTTGGGTCTTGTCTCTCAATGGGGTGACATGAACTTGGTGAGTTTCAACGCCACCAAAACCCAGGCGTGCCTGTTCTCCGCTAAAAGGAGTCCATTCAACTTGACTCCTACTTTCCGGAGTACATCTTTATCTATATTACCGATGAGCTAGAACTCCTTGGCATGAAGTTGTCTGCCAACCTCAACTTTGGTACCTCCATCGAGTCTAAGGCTCAGACTGCGGCCAAAAAGCTGGGCATCCTTAACAAGGTTAAGCGATACTTCACACCGGATCAACTTCTTACCCTTTATAAGGCGCAAGTCCGATCGTGCATGGAGTATTAAAGCCACCTTTGGGATGGTTCGGCCAAATACCAACTAGCCGCTCTGGACTCGGTGGATCGCAGAGCCAGGAGGCTTATTGGTGATAAAAAGCTGGTTAAGGATAAGCTACAAAGCCTAGCTCATAGACGCAAAGTAGCTTGCCTATGTGTTTTTTATAGGATGTACTTCGGAGAGTGTGCTCAGAGGCTACATGAGCTCATTCCGCCTGCCCCTTTTTTCCATCGGACGTCCAGTAGACGCACTGCGGGGTACCACCCTTATCTTGTCGAGATCCCTCGGATACGTACTGAGCGCTATTCTTCATCTTTTATATTTCGCACTGCCAGGGAGTGGAATTCCCTGCCGGCGTCTGTATTTCCGAGTTCATACAACCCAAATATCTTTAAAGTACGAGTGAATAGGCTTCTTCTGGGTGAGTTTACTACATCCTCGACCACATCTTCGCCCTTGGGCTAGATTGTGGTCAAGAGCGAACCAATTCGTTATAAAAAAAACTTGACGAAGAACTCACAATAACATAAATTATATCTAATATAAGCTTCTAATCTTCGTCCTATTAAATTTTAGAAAAATATTACTAAGTTTCTAAAGTATGGTGTTTGTAATTTGAGACACAAATTTTGTCTGCAACTTTTTCCCTCTTAAGCGTACGTAAATAACTAAGTCCAAATTGTTAAGTTTGATGTTCTCTCGAGCGTACAAGCGTCCGGACCCTGCGTTTACGCAGTACAGTCAGTACAATAATAACAGTGTAATGTAGTTATGTAACATATCGGTCAATGTCTCCAATGGTCAAGAAACAACTCGCCACGTGATTGTGTTACATATAAACAATGATATTAACATGCAAAGAGAGTAGGATAGGCATTCCTAATATATTATTTATTCTTTATTGCACAAACACAGTAGAAAAATTTCACATAAAAAATAGTGTACAAAGGCGAGCTTATCTCTAGAAGAGATCTCTTCCAGCCAACCTAATCGGTGAGACGGGAAGAGAGAATTGCGCACAACGTAAGAAAATACCAAATAAAAGAAGGGCTTATATTATTAATACTTAAATATAATGAAATAAAAATAATATATATACTAACATATATAATACATATAAACGAATAAAATAAATCATACATACATAATATATAATATGCTCATTACAGTTGGGACAAGTAGTTGGGACATATACCCTTACTATAATATAATACTACATATAATATAATATAATAATATTATAAATGCGAAAGTAACTATGTCTGTATGTCTGTCCGTCTTTTACGCCTAAACTACTCAACCGATTTTGATGAAATTTGGTAGAGAGATAGATTAGAGCCTAGGAAAGAACATAGGCTACATTTTACCCCACAATTGGGCACGATATAACCTGTAGTCCACGCGGTTGGAGCCACGGGCGGAAAGCTAGTTTTACTAATAAACGATTCCTGAGTGTTAAACATAATTTATAATTTTAACGGTTTTACTCCATGCTCAATGCCAATTTTTAGTAACGTGAGTAATGCCATAAACATAATCCGAACAAATACTCTGTAATTGATATTATGAGCTGCGTGGTTTGCAACCGCTCTCCATCAATATTTGAGGAATTTGCAAGATTCATCCTAGTCCAATTTAACTGCTGGATAATAATTTACCTCAGTCCGAGGTAAATTATTCTCCAATTAAGGAATTCCCCTCCACTAGTGAATTTTCCTTTATTGGGCATAAATTACCTGAATTAGTAATATAACTGCCATCATTAGGAAAAAATTGCCTTCATTATATAAATTTAAAACTACTTACCACTTTTTGAGCATACTGCGAGGACAAAAGAATATCATGTTTGGCATTGCTTTTTTTAAATTTAATACAATATAAGACAAAAAGTGAAGAAAGCTAAAATAAAAAAGATTACCTAACTGACACCCAGTTGCAGAAACGTCTATTAAAGTTAATGCCACTTTAAATATCATACTGTCAAGTTCCGTCTTGTTGACGTAAACAGGGATAGCATACATCTAAAGAAGTTTTAATGAACGTGTCTGCAACGGAGCGCATAGCTAAAAATGGACTATTGTTAATTACTACTCCTATCAGTATTATAAACGCTTGTAAAAAGTTTTTTGTATGGATGTTTGTTACTCTTTCACGCTCAGACGACTGGACCAATTTTTATAAGATTTTAGCTGGCATGAAGATTAGCATGACCGCGTCTTCGCCCTTGTGCTAGATTTTGGTCAAGAGAAAACCATTATAACTTTTTAAAAAAAGCACATAGGCTAAGTTTATCATTTTCCCAAATTCCTACGGGAATGAAGTCCCGGGCTGAAAGCTAGTTATATTAATATGTGATGACTATAACATGATATAATATGTATGTTAGATACTGTCTCCGACTTTTGTTTATGAGATCACTGCACTAAACCATGTGGCAATGCAGGCTCGTCCCAAATAACTTTATATAGCGTATCAACTTATATGCAATGCACCAATACAATTTGAATACGATATTTGTGAAATTATTGCCAAATTTACTAATTAATAATTTAGGAAATGTGGTTCAAGGTGACACTATCCGGTTTTTTGCATTTGCAAATCAAATTCATTTAAATTAAACATTTTTAAGTTTCCGATAGGCAGATGATGCCCGGGACTTCGTTCCAGAGGGAATTCTTAAAGAACCGTTTCTGCCTAATTCCAACTTTCTAAGTCCACAGGGCGGAAAAATATTGTAATTGAGAAAGTTTGTGAGGATTTTTTTATTATTATTATAAGATGGGTTAATTCTTGACCTTAATCTTGCCCATAAGGTCAGAAATGAGGTCGACGATGGAGCGAGTTAACCCAGAAAATGCCTATAAAGGCACTGGTACTCCCACGCACCGACGGAACACAGCAAGCTGTTTGTTGTCGGACTTCGGTAGGAGGGTGGTCGCGAACCAGACGGCCCTTTACAGAGCCTACCACAACGCATGAGACCAAAGGACGACACCTCAGATTCAGAAAAAAATAAAGTGTCGTTGCCTGGGATGGATTACTAGGAGGCAGGTCTCATTTGTGTTTCTTTAGTCGCCTCTAACGACACCCACGGAAAGAGATGGGGTGGTGTTATTCTCAACCGATCACCACACGGGCAAATGTATAGATGTCTTTCACGCTCAAACGGCTAAACCATTTTTGATAATGATAAAATTTGGTATGGAGGTAGCTGACACCCTGGATTAACACATAGAGTGCATAATTTTCTTAAAATCCCACGGGAACGAAGTCCTGGGCGGAAAGCTGGATTAAATATATATTTTTATGGCATTAGTCAGAAACTATCAAACGAGCCTACAGATAATAAAAGGTCATAGTTGCACTTGGACACATGCAACACGAGGTGTCGTCATATTATTGACAAGTACGACGTTTATATGTTCTTGGACTCTGAACCTTTGAAAAATAGCTTGCCTACTGATCCGAAGGTTGCGGGTTCGATTCCCGACCAACAGATATACAAGGCTTCAGGTATCTCTCTCTCAACCTTTCGGGTGGTTAATCAGTCCATGAAACTGAACAACTTTCCCAAAATACGAAAAAAAATTTTGGGTTCCTTACTTACTTAAGGGAGATCAAAATTTTTTTTTCGTATTTTGACCTATGTTCTTTGGGGACGTAGTTCAGTTTCATGGACTGATTATCCTCCCATGAGGTTGAAAGAGAGATACCTAAAGCCCTGTATTTGGATATAATATTTTCAATTTTTTTGGAGGAGTCTGGGTGTTTTGTTTACGTATAACATGTATGTATGTATTTATTCTTTACTTTGCTTAGTATGTATTTTTTTCTTTACAGAGGATAATAAGTTTACAGAAATTGAAAGTTTACAAAGGCAGTATGTATTTACAATCAAAAAGTAAATAATTATCAATTTTCGAGTAGACCCGTAGTACAAGATTTGTTTAGTTTGTGGTTAGATGGCACTTTGTGAATAATCCAAGAATATTTATTTATATTTTTTTTAAGAACCCAGCATAGCCAGCATAGACGTGTGACATAATTATTTTGTCGAGATCCCTTGGATACGTACTGAGCGCTATTCTTCAACTTTTATATTGCGCACTGCCAAGGAGTGGAATTCTCTACCGGCGCGCGGCGTCTGTATTTCCGAGCTCATACAACCGGATTATATTCAAAGTTCGAGTGAATATGCTTCTTCTGGGAGAGCTCGCTACATCCTCGACCGCATCTTTGCCCTGAGCTAGATTGTGGTCAAAAACGAACCCAATCTTAAAAAAAAAGTTTTTAGGCACTTAAAATATCTTCTTACAAGTGCGTTTCTGTGTGGACTTAGTACTGGCACTAATAATTACACTGCAACTTCCGCTATCACAGTGTTTACATTTTTTTTTCATCAAAAACCTTGTTAATTTAAATACATGTAGGAATTTGAATATTTTGAATCCATCCAATATTTATTTACGAGTAGGTACGTGAGTGTGAAGTTCAAAACGTGATCTACGGACAACGAGAAACGTGACGTGTTTGGTGACCAACCCGGAACCTGTGTTCTACCTACATGAAGTGGACACGAACAGTGACGTAGGCTAATTTTACGAACAAAACGTACATGTGAAAAACATGCATATACTTCATCTATTTCCCTAGAGGTGAAGGCAGAGCCTCAAAGAATCACTTGCACCGTAGTTAGAAAAATTAGATGGGATTTTGAGGTTGAATTAATGCCGTGTGGTGATCGGTTGAGAATAACACCACCCCATCCCTTTCCGTGGGTGTCGTAAGAGGCGACTAAGGAAACACAAATGAGACCTGCCTCCTAGTAATCCATCCCAGGCAACGACACTTCATTTTTTTCTGAATCTGATGTGTCGTCCTATGGTCTCATGCGGTGTGGTAGGCTCTGTAAAGGGCCGTCTGGTTCGCGACCACCCTCCTATCGAAGTCCGACGCCAAACAGGTTGCTGTGTTCCGTCGGTGCGTGGGAGTACCAGTGCCTTTATAGGCATTTTCTGGGTTAACTCGCTCCATCGTCGACCTCATCTTTGACCTTTATGGTCAAGATTGAGGTCAAGAGTTAA
This sequence comes from Aproaerema taeniolella, assembly GCA_949987775.1. Classification (NCBI taxonomy): domain Eukaryota; kingdom Metazoa; phylum Arthropoda; class Insecta; order Lepidoptera; family Gelechiidae; genus Aproaerema; species Aproaerema taeniolella. The sequence continues at coordinate 9,129,506 of OX465245.1, forward strand.
CCCATCTTATAATAAAAAAAAACATACTTGATAAAAATGAACATTGGGCGATTTTGAATTTGCGAAAATTAAGGAAGTGAATCAGTCTACTAAACTGAATAATTAAATACTAAATTCGCGTATATATATATTTATTTACCTATTGCGGTTGCACGCGCCGTGGTCACGGGTAGACTGTTGTTGTCTCAGCAAGATGTCATCGGAGTGGTGGATCTATTCCAGCGTAAACTGAATAACTTTGCCACGGAATATAGGTCCAAAAAGGAAAAAAATCCCTCATAAATATGAAGTTAAAATTTTCTTTTTTAAATTTTATAAAGGTTTCTGAGGAAAAGTTGTTTAGTTTCATGGGGTAATCACCCCTAAAGTTTTGCTTACTAAAACTAACGTCACTCCATATATTTAGGCTAATAGTTTGTCTGTAGCATTTTGCCCACTGGAAAACATTTTATATTTTTTTCGGGAATATGAAATCAAAATTTAACAATATTTTATCGGAAAATTAGTACAAAGAACAAGGTAGTACGTAATTGTAGTCATATCAGTATTTTTTAGGGTTCCGTACCCAAAGGGTAAAAATGGGACCCTATAACAAAGGCACCGCTGTCCGTCCGTCCGTCTGTCACCAGGCTGTATCTCATGACCCGTAATAGTTAGATAGTTGAAAATTTCACAGTTGATGTATTGCTGTTGCCGCTCTAACAACAAATACTAAAAAACATAATAAAATAAATATTTAAGGGGACTCCCATACAACAGACGTGATTTTTTTACTCGTTTTTACAGATAATGGTACAGAACCCTTCGTGCGCGAGTCTGAGTCGCACTTGGCCGGTTTTGTTTTAAATCCCAAGACGTATTTACCTATATGGTAAGTAAGTTTGATAAGTTACAAAATTAGGGAAAGATTGTTCAGTTTCAAATAGAGATTTAAAAAATAATCCTTTTTAATTTCTATTCCACGTTTACAGTGCAGTGGTGTAAGATTGTATTTAAAAACAGAGCTACGAGAAATAAAAGCAATACCAATATAAAAAAATAATACTTAATTCATGGATCCAATTATAAGAATCCTTGAAACGTGTCGAGATGACGGATCTTGTTGAATCTTAATTATGCATAAAAATACATTTTATAAAAATATTATAATAAAATTCAAATTGTTTCAAAACATGATGATAATAACATTTTACTAATAGTATAGGTATATTGTGAAACTTTCAGTCTCTCAAATTGAACGTATATATTGGAATTAGAAAATTATATATTTTTTCAGAAGATAAAAGAAGTGAGATTATAGACCGGCTTCAAATAAGGATATTTTGTTCGATGTATTTGGTACGTTGAACGATATTTTCGTTATTTGTGGACTACGTCCAAGTCAGTCAGTCAAGACCTAGGTAAAATCTGAAAAAACAGACTTCAAATATATCTAGAGTCAAGTAAGGTACCTATGAGTAAGATTTTAAAGGCAAGGTAATAAATGATATCAATTACTTATCCATACTTCTATTATGAATAGGAAAGATTTGCATTTTTGGATGTTTATAACGAAAAAACTCAAATTCTTTCACTATTACAGACCTCTCTTATTGGGCTGTTTTCAACATGACGGTTTGCCGGCCGGCAGCGACTGGAAAGTTGGTATCACGGCGCCGCGCCAGCAACAGCACCGGCAAGAATCATCGCTGTTTCGACGCCGGAGTCGGTCAGTGAATACACATGCCATATATTTTCATACTTTTTTGCTTCCCCGGTAGCCGGGCCATTACCGGCGCCGGTGCCGTGCCGTTGCCGTGTCGTCAAGTGGAAAAACGTCCAGTAGCGGACGACATAGGCTACATAATTTTCCTGAATTACCACGGGAACGAAGTCTCTGACGGAAAGCTAGTAGTATATACGGGGTGACTTTTTAATCAGTACGCAAATTTTTTCTATCAATTAACGTTGATAGAACGTAAATAAGGAGGAAAAAAACATTTTTTTTACAAAATTTTCAGATTTTGATACCGCTTTTTAACGTCTTAGAGGATGAATTTTGTAAAACACAGAAATACGGGTGTCACAAATTGTGTTGAAGAGTACTATTACCAAGTTTCAAGTCAATTGGACGATGTTTTTTTTTTTCCATACCAAAAATGATTTATTTCCTTGCTTCACTTCAGACGATCTAACTTGAATTTTTTATATGAAACGATATAAAACAAAGAAATACGGGTCTGTTAAATTTTCATAAAGTTTACGTACAAGAAATTGGCGTACTGATTAAAAAATAACGTGGTATTTTATTTAAACTAACAAAATATGCTATCCCAGTCCAACGTAGAGAAAGAGAGATACTCCATTAAACTTGACATGCAAGTTACAGGTATGCATCAAGTGCCATAACATGTGCACAGGGATGGAGCAAGGCCATCTCCTTTCACCGCGGACAGACAGACGGATAGAAATGTTTGGCAAGGTCGGATCGACTAGACGCATGGCAGAGCAGCTGATCCGTAGCGCCGAGCTGGATGTTAAAAGTCTGACTGCTAAAAGTGTTTATTTGACAGCTGTCAATAACATCTCAGCTAGGTTCATCATAGGCCATAATATCTGGCTGTATGGCTCCGACCTTTACTTATCGGATAAAAGAAAACTATTCAAGCAGTGCTTTGCACATCTGCCTATTGCATACATACATACATACGCTCACGCCCATAATACCTAACGGGGTAGGCAGAGCATGAGTGGTTCTAGAACCACTAGATGCCACGTTTGACACAAATCGTAAGGGTTATCAGATGGAAACAAGTTGTAAAATGGTGAGAGGTGGTCAGCCTTTTCGCCCATTATCCAGCAAAACCCTCGCATCCCTCTTACAGACTATTACTGTATACCTGGGAAGAAAAGGTAGCTGGTACTTTTATATAAATTTAGGCTTATTATGGCTTTGAAATCAGAATAAAAACTTTCCCGCCCTACCCAGTTCCTAAAAGATATAAACTTGATTAAAATTTTGTATTTCAGAGATTTAAACAATGCTTTCAAAAAACCTAAGCTGTTTGTTAACAGCAGTTTAGCAGTTACAAAATCATAATTTAATTATATAGAGCGAAACCAAATTAAGACATAAGTTAAGAAAAGGATGGAAGATCAAGACGAAAGGTTTTATAAATACATAAATAAATTATGCCTTCACTCAAGGCTGAAACTATGAAAAAAGAATAAGAAAAAAAAACCCTTAAAGTATTTGATAACTGTAGAGTTATAATTATAATACGAACAGTAACTGACGCTCTATCAACACCATTGCTTGGCCGAAAGAATGAAAAAATAAAATCTTAAAAAGTCAGAAAAGACCACAAAAAAAACATTCTAGCATCAAGGACAGTCTTAATACCCAAACAATTTAATTGCATCTAGCTTACCTACGGTTCAACAAAGATAAATCAATCGGATTCTCAGAAATATATTTTTTAATTAAAACGTAAAATTATTTATTTATAGATAAACAGCATCAAAACGACCAAACCCACGAAACACGTGACAAGGCAATATTATTGGCAACTTTTTGTAGACATTATTCGAGTAATTTAAAACCTGTTTGACGTATAAAGAGTAAAACACCCGCATTTGCAGGTCGCGTGGAGTAAAGTCGAAAACTATTTCGACAAATTGTTTTTACTTCTAAAATGCTCAGAATTAAATTTAAAGTTATTCGCTTACTTTTAGAACTAGTAATTGAACATTAACAGCTTTTATAATGCACAATCAGATCAAACTAATATTATAGTTGCGAAATTTCTTCACGCCCAAACGTTCAACCGAGTTTGGTAAAATTTGGTAGCCGCCGCGGTGGAAGGTTGCGGGTTCAAATACCGGTGCGGGTCTGTACCACTAAATTCATCTTTTCGGATTAATGTACGTATTTCTAATTAATTATCACTTGCTCGGCGGTGAAGGAAAGCATTGTGATTCGTTTTCGAAAAACGAACGGTCCACCAACTCGCATTAGGCCCGCGGTGTGGACTATGGCCTTAATCCCTTTCGTATTTCGATGGAAGGCAAGTGCTCCTCGGTGGAGACATTATATGGGCTGGTAGAAAATGGAATAACCCATACGCTACATAATTTTTCCGAATTTCTACGGGAACAAAGTCCCGGACGGAATGCTAGTAAAGTATAATTTCCATACATTTTACTAGTTTCAAAAACATTAAATTAGTAAATAAGTATTCAAGAGTAAGCACATTGTATATTCATTTTTTTATATAAAGAACATTGTCAATATTTTATCAAATTAAAAACTATGTAAAAAGGCCAGGGTGTTCTTTATTAAATAAAAACCGGCCAAGAGCGTGTCGGGCCACGCGCATTGTAGGGTTCCGTAGCAGTATGGTTCAAATATGCAGCTGGTTTCTTAATTCTAGGAGCATATTGTCATAGTCGATGTTAAAATCCCCAAATACTATAGTATCAAAAGGAAATGTATTAAAAAGTTTGTAGTTTCAGAAATAATTGTAGTTTTGGTCTAAATATAACATAATGGAAGTGTTTAATGCGCGAGCGAAGCGAGCGCGATTTTTTTTTTTTTTTTTTAATAAGTAGTTTTTTTTTTTTTTTTTTGCGATAATATTATTGTTAGGGGGCTTTAGCTGCTGCTAAAGCAGGTCGCGTGGTGACCTTATATGAATTTGATATCATTTTCGTACTTAGCACCCCTAAAAACCTATTAAACGACACCTGGAATGTCAATATGTTACAGCTTGGCTTTCGGCTCGCCTCACTTTAAGCGTGGAACCTTGTATGGCGGCCATTTTGGATTAGTGTACACTTCGTCGTGAATGCTACTCTCGTGAAATCGGCGAGAAAAAAATCCCTCGCGCTTTCACGTGTATGGAAAACTCCCGAAAAACAATTTTTTTCCACCATTTTATTTTTTAGATCTGTCGGCGCAATCAATGTTACGACCATGCCAAATTTTAGCTCTGTAGTACCAAGGATCTAATATTAGTAAATATATTCTTATTAATCCCAACAATGTTTGGCACTTGGTCGACTATTACTCACAAGCTTGAAGGGCCAACTTATGTGTGATAGTTTTCCTTTTAATTTTGTTGTATATTCTATCACCGTGAATTTTTCCACATTAGAAACAATCGTTTTGCTTGTAGTGGGGGACACTTGTTTTTAATAAAAAAATTCACTTTAAAAATTAATTTTTCGCAAATCGAAAGACGTTCTTAGTAAACCTCTTCTATCTTTGAAAAAGCTATCCTATGTCATCTCATTCGATGATATCGGCGAGAAAAAAAAATGAAATAAATATAATGAAATGGAAGTATTAAATGCGCGAGCGAAGCGAGCGCGAATTTTTTTTTATTTTTTTTTTTGCGATAATAGTATTGTTAGGCATAATATAATAATATCGAGCTGCTGCTAAAGCAGGTCGCGTGGTGATGGTGTATAATTTTGATGTCATTTTCGGAATTAGCACCCCCAAAAACCTATTAAACGACACCTGAAATGTCAATATGTTACAGCTTGGCTTTCGGCTCACCTCACTTTTAGCGTGGAACCTTGTATGGCAGCAATTTTGGATTGGGGTACACTTCGTCGTAAATGCTACCCACGTGAATTATCCCACATTTTTGTCATTATAAAAATTAATGTTTCTCAAACGGATTGCTGAATCGAAAAACGTTCATAGTAAACCCCTTCTATCTTTTAAAAAGCTATCCTATGATAACCTACTCGATGATATCGGCGAGAAAAAAAAATTCATCGCCCTTTCACGTGTATGGGAAACACCCGAAAATCATTTTTTTTCCACTATTTTATTTTGTAGATCTGTCAGGGCAATCAATATGTATGACCATGCCAAATTTTAGCTCTGTAGTACCAAGGATCTAATATTAGTAAATATATTCTTATTAATCCCAACTAAGTTTGGCACTTGGTCGACTATTACTCGCAAACTTGAAGAGCCATCTTATGTGTGATAGTTTTCCTTATAATTTCATTGTATACACTACCACCATGAATTTTTTCACATTTTTAGAATCAACCGTTTAGCTGGTAGAGGGGGGGGACACTTGTGTTTGACAAAAATTTTCACTTTAAAAATTTATATTAGGCAAACAAAGTGCTGAATCGAAAAACGTTCTTAGTAAGCCCCTTCTGTCTTTTAAAAAGCTATCCTATGACACCCCATTTAATGATATTGGCTAGAAAAAAAAAACATCGCCCTTTCACGGCTATGGGAGACACCCGAAAAAAATTTTTTTTCTAAGATTTCACTCTACAGTTCTGACGGCGTAGTTAATATTTATGACTATGCCAAATTTCAGCTCTGTAGTACCAAGGGTTTCTTAGGAAACCCGCGGACAGACGGACAGACGGACAGACGGACAGACGGACAGACGGACAGACGGACATGGCGAAACTATAAGGGTTCGTAGATTACTACGGAACCCTAAAAAGGTCTAACAAGTTTCAATCGAGTTTATTGATAATCCATTTCGTATCTGAGTTCTTTATTTTTCTATTCTTTAGGTAGGTAAAACATAGCCCCCAAATAAAAAAATGCTTTAGTGCGACTAGGACCACTTTTTAATTGTAATATGTAAGTAGAAAGAATTGCCACATATAGATTCATTTCCAAATTTAAAATTCACTCGGCGTATTCGCCATAAAGTCGCGCCAACACGACGTGGGCTTGAAACATTTAGGTAACCCCAACAACCCATCGGTTAACCTTATGCGACAAGGTTGTTGACATGGAAAGGTTGTTTACGGTGTTTACGGGTTAGCTCACGAATACTAATTCGGTTGGATAGGTGTCTAAACTTATAAAGGGGATTTATTGTGAAGAAATGTTATAATACGGTGATAAGAGTTGGTGAATCAAAAAACGCCATTTTAGTATGAACATCAGTATCATATTTAAAGTGGCATTAATTTTAATGGACGTCTCTGCAACTGGATGTCAATTAAGTATCCAGTAACTTTAAAATTACACTGCACATGTTGCGTTTGAATAGAAGGATCCAAGGCGAAAATTAAATAATTAGTATTGAAAATCAATTCATTATAATTGATTACAATTTATTGTTAAATGTAGGTTACATTTGGAAAGTATTTGAAATAGAATCTGATATACTTTTTTCCAAAGCATTTTATGCCATTTAAAAGAAAAAAAATAGTTCTCGTGGGAATTTCCTAAAAGTTTTCTTTATTCCATGTCTACATTATTAAGGCGACTACAGCACCCGATAAAGGCAGCACACATAGGAATAGTGCCATCTCCGTCACTCAACAGGCCTGGGCCGACAGTGCGAACAGTGTCGATATGTTATGGACCAAGTGATAAATTGGGCATTATTCATAATGACCGGGCATTATGAAAAATGCCCAATATGAGAGGGCAATTTGATAATAATTATTCAAATAATCAAATTGACCGGGCATTATACATAATGCCCATCACCTTTTGGGCAGAGTAATACAAACATATTTAATTGCTATTTTTTTATTATTATAGTCATTTAACTTCAAATAAACTAAATTTTAAACAATTTAAATAATCAGACTCATTATTTGGATTAAGTAGCAAGGTAAAAGGCGAGGCCGAAGGCCGAGCTCCGCATAGGGCGAAGCCCGGAGCGTCTCCCTCCCCCAATCCAAGATGGTTGCCATACGAGTTAAGATTTTAACGGTGAGGCGAGGTCGCAGACTGAGCCCAACTCCGCGAAGGGCGACGACCAGAGCGTCCCCCAATTCAAGATGGCCGCCATACAAGTTTAGATACTAAAGGTGGGGTGAAGCCGTATGCCGAGGGAAGCTGCGTATAGGGCGAGGCCGAAGGCCGAGTTCTGCGTAGGGCGAAGCCCGAAGCGTCACCAAGCGTCTTATCCGCCGACTGCCTTCCGAAAATTTCATATCCGCCAACTTTGATTTTAGTTGGTGGAATCGTGACGAGAAGGGCAAACCCCGGAGCGTCGTAATTCCCCGCACAAAAAATCCAAGAAGGCGGATATTAAATTTTCGGGCATGCCGACATGGGTATCGTTTGATAGATTGTCGGGGATGCTGATTCCGAAAATATCGTTCATTTTGATATCCAAGATGGCGGACGTTTACATTTTTGAAAAAACTGATATGTGTGTCGTTTAATAGGTTTTCGGGGGTGCTAATTCCGTAAACGACATCCATTTTGAAATACAAGATGGTGGACATGCATTTTTTGTAAAAATCCGTCATGGATGTCGTTTTAGATTTTGAAATCTAAGATGGCGGTCGTGAAAAAAAAACGAAAACTATTATAAATTGCAACGAGGGCACTTCCCTCCCCGCACCGCATCAAACTTAGCTTTATTATCAAATTGCCCAATTGTCACGTAGCAATATAATAATGACCGGGCAATATGATAAATAATGAAGTTTAGATAGTAATTAATCACTTTGCCCGATAGAGCTAGACATTATGAATAATGCCCGGGCATTATTCATAATGCCCGCATTAATCACTTGGTCCATAACAGATACACGAAGTTTACGGACTATGAAATCGTGAGTGCGTAAAAACATGTTCGAAAGTTAGAAAAATGAGATTTATGGAAAGGTAACAACAAAATGCGTTAACTACTTATCGAGAGTGTTCAATCACGAACATTTTGATAGTAAATTCAAGTTCCCGTGTGCATTTTACTATCGTTTTTACAGCTTAAAAAATACACAATATTGGGTATTTAGAGGTGACTTTATGAGCTTTTTCTATCGAACCAAAAGTGCTGAATCATGTTTTCAGCAAACTACTTACTTATCTACACTGGGCGTCAAAAATAAGTAGTACACTTTTCAAATTGCAATTACTCCTAAACTATAGTAGTTACACTTATGAAATAAAAAGCAGTTTATAGTAAACTTAACGAAGTTTATTAAAGTTATATTTTATTTGGCATGAATAAAGTTTCAAACTTAAAATTAAGATAAATACTAAAAAGTATCAATTTTTAACGATATGTCAACCACTTAATTTTCACGTTTTGGAACTTTTTCACAATTTAATAACTTGTGTTGCCGCCTCGGGCTCTAATTACAGCTTGGATCCGGTTTGGCATGCTGAACACTAAGTTTCGGAGGCGGTGTTGGGGAATATTTTCCCATTCTTCTATCAGCGCATGTTTTAGAGCCCTGAGTGTGGCAGGAGGTGGACTGCGCCTTCTGACTAGCCTCCCAAGCTCATCCCAGGCGTGTTCAATCGGGTTGAGATCTGGGCTTCTCGATGGCCAAGCCATCAAGTTGATGCCAACCTCCTGAATGTACTCTTGTACGTGGTGAGCAGTGTGTGGCCGGGCGTTATCATGCATTAGGATGGCTCCATCACCCATATTTATTAAATATGGCCCTGCATACTCGTTGAGGATCTCCGAGGCATATCTTTCACCAGTCAAAGTCCCATTTTCTATTACCACAAGCTCTGTGCGACTCTCTGAAGAGATACCAGCCCATACGTGTACAGAGCCCCCGCCATATTGGACTCTTTCCGAGATACAAGCTTGAATGTATCGCTCACCGGGTCGTCTGTAGACTCTCCGCCGTCCATCTGAAGTGTATAAAGAGAATCGAGACTCATCTGTGAATAAAACTCTAGCCCATTCTTCTTCGCCCCATTGTACGTGTTGACGGGCGTAGCGTAGTCTTGCTACGCGATGCTCTGTCTCAAGTTTGGGGCCATTTGCTGGTCTTAGAGGCTTCAGGTTAGCTTCAGCAAGTCTTCTTCTCACTGTACTCTCACTGATGTAGTCTGTTCGGGTCCGAAGAAGCTGTTGCTGAACCTCAACTGCATTAAGGTGTCGATTTCTTAACACAGTGGAAACAATAAAGCGATCTTCTCGGGTACTTGTGCACCTGGGTCTGCCATTACCTCGTCTCCTTAGATGGTTTCCAGTCTCTTCGTACCTTTGCTTTACTCGCTGAACCGTTCTTAAAGTTACACCCACCCTCCTTGCAGTACGACGCATACTGATGCCCACTTCGAGAAAAGCTAAGATTCTTGCACATTCTTCTGGTGAAAGAGGCATGATTAGTCAAATTTACTCTCTGAAGATACCTATGCTTTTCAATTACAATTGCTTTATCAGCAGCGAATGTGTCAAACACAAAAATCCTAAGTAAGACAAAACCTTTCAACAGTTTAAAAAAAGTGTTTTTATTTATTCGTTTTTTTTAAAGTCAAGCATTATAAGTTCTTATAATGCATGAAGTTTTTATTGAATAAGATTAAATTTTCTTTTTAACCTTTTTTGTTTCAAAGGTCTAAGTTTTATAGTTTGGGAGAAATCGCAATTTTAAAACTGTACTACTTATTTTTGACGCCCAGTGTAGTTTATGTCCTGAATATTACCGTAGTATTTTTTTTCTTCGATTTAATGCTGTGCGTCATGCTTATCTACGCATCATAAAATCGTAATTTAGGTGCTGTAGTCGTGACAAATTCAGTTCTGGATCCAAGAGTTTGGGCTGGGCGTTGTCGAATCTGTGAGTGAGTCAGGACCCTGCATTTTTATGTACCTATAGCTTTCCGCCCGCGACTCCGCCTGCGTGGACTACAGGTTATATCATGCCCATGCAGTTGTGGCAAAAAATGTAGCCTATGTCCTTTGCGGTCTAATCTATCTCTGTAACAAATTTCATCACAATCGGTTTTTTTAGTTCAGCCGTGAAAGCGTAACAGACAGACAGAGAGACAGAGTTACTTTCGCATTTATAATATTAATAAAGTAGTAGGGATAGGGATAGTAGGGATTAAGATAAAAACATTGGGGTATTTTCCTATATAAAGCGAATGAACACAATGTAAGTATGGTAGCTAATTTATTTGATTCGACAAAATTGTAAATAAGCAATTATATATTTATACTCTAACAGCCAAAAACACATCAAACTTCAAGTTTTGCTCTTCTAATAAAAGGACAGGTTACTTTTATCAAGCTTAATGTTTTGCTGTCTGTACCCACGGTTAAGTCAGAGAGCAAGACGAGTCATTCTGCCCCTTTGCATATTTCATTGCATATACGAGATGATAATCATAAAGAAGATGCTTGGTGATTGTGAAACAACCCGACCTTTGCATTTTAATTTAAAACGCATTACATACTTATAGCTAGTATCGAGGGAATCTTCAGTTGTATATGAGGTTGTATATACCATTTATGTTAGTCAAGGCAAGCAAATTGCTGTCTTTAGAGTGACTAGGTAGTAAGTAATCTGTGCTTAAAGTCTTAGATTGTATAGAAAACTAGCTTTTTCTCGCGGCTTCGCTCGCGCAAAGAACTCTTTTAGTCACCCATTTCATTCTTGACCCTTAGGGGATGATTTTCGAAAAATCACGAAACATATGTCCGTTTATTTGCCTTAAGGTATATCCTGACGAAATTTCGAATCAAAATGTCAAAAAAAAAATGTTTTCTCCATACAAACTTTGAACCCCCATTTCACTCCCTTAGGAGTGAAATTTCGAAAAATGCTTTCTTAGTGCTTGCCTACGTCATAAAATACATCTTTTTGCCAAATTTCAGCTTTTTAGGTTTGAGGGTTTGGACTGGGCGTTGATGAGTCAGTGAATCAGGACCTCTAATTTTATATTTAAGATTAGAGATAAAAATACCCGTAGTGGTCACTTGAACTCATACAACACTAACATACTTACCTTTTTAAAGTAAATTTAGTTAGTTATATACGTCTAAGTGTAAATTCTACATATTTGTGAAACTGTGTTAAGGGCGAAACTGTAACTCAAGCTACCTACTAATCTGATTTGCTGGCGACGTAGGAAAAATGTGAAAATTGTAATATTACAATTTCTCTGGTGAAATTATAATTTCCCGCGAAATTACAATTTGCCCAGTAAAATTTCAATTTCACGAAACTTTAAGGGCCGCCTGCATTAAATTTGGATAAGTAAGGTCATATTAGGTTAGGTAAGACTTTTGCAGGTTCGTTTAGGTTAGGTTGAATTAATATTACAAGAAAGTCCGTCAATGTAAAAAAAGTTGAGACAGGTTATAATCCTACTAGTCAATTTACAATATTACGGGATTGACATTGTTACGGTGACATAGACATTAAAAAATCGTATCTGAGTATGTTAAACCTTAAATTAAATTTGCTATTGTTACTAACTCATTTTATAACTGTTAAGTTTTTAATTTGATTTAATTTGTAATGTTTAAGACTTTCTTGCTGTTCAACAAATATAACCATGCTGTAAATACATCCAGTTGGAACTCAATCTAGTTAAAAACCTATACCATGTACCACTAGCGTATAGGGATTGTTTTCTGTTATGTGTTTCTAATAAATAAATAAATATACGAGGCTGAGAAGTCAGGCGAGCGTTTCAAAAATAGGAATCATGTGATTCGTCTGCACGCGACCACAAAAACAAACCAAATTACAAAAAGAAACCAAAAAGATAATTTAGAAATCAATTATATACTAAAACACTTAGTTTTGGAGGTCGTAGGCCACGTGAATATGATGTGGATGTTTTAGTCATCTTAAATTGCTTGTGGTTAATGCGTTTTTTGCGAAGTCGTCGTCAATTTAGTCGTTAGATGTTATTAGTTCATCCGTGTTTATATTGGAATCTAATTGATAATTTTTGAGTAAATTCGTGTTATCATCAAACAAAAATATAGGAACACTCCTATATTTTTGTTTGTTTAATCTGGTCTAGGTTTTTAAAACGCTTACCCACGCACTATGGTCCAAACGAGTATGAATCGTCTCAAAAATCTATAACTTTGTTATTTATGATGGGATCAACTTGTAATTTAGCATAAATATTCTTGAATAGTTAAGCTTTAATCCTCAGAAGTTTTATGTTGTTCAAATAAGAATTCCACAAGTTATTAAGAACACAAGACGTAAATTACAGATTTTCCATACAAAATGAAGAAAAAAAAAAACAGTTTTCAGAATATTTTTATTTTTATAACTTAAAATCCATATAAATGTGCTAAAAATAATTATTAATGAAAAAAATACAAAAAATTATACGAAAAAAATATTAAAATTTATTATTAAAATAATAGGTAATAGTAGTAATACTTAAAAAAAAGGTGTTTAATTGGTAGATTTAAAATTATTTAATTAATAAAAATATATTTATATTGAAAATAATAAAAAAGTAGATAATATTAAAGCGAATTTATAAGTAAAATATGTAATTTTATTTTTATTCGAAAATTAAAATTTTGCACATACATAATGAAAATGCGTCTTGTCACAACAGGGGCAGACATGGGCAAGATTTTTTTTTTTGTCTAATCGTTCAATTACCTAAGTCATGTAAAGACGATAAAATATCAACGTCGGGAAACAGCTGTAACTTTCAAATGTCTATTTGAAGTTAAGCATTGAAAAAAAAAGAATCAATTCTAGTACAATATAAAATTTCCATTTTTTACATATATAACACTTGTATGTATCATTGATACCCAAAGAGAAAACTTCGTTTGAAAACTTGACTTCGTCTGCTCTCTACTTGGCTTAGTTTTAACGCATATCTTTATGTAGCTATAGGTAGGCGAATATAGAACTTAAATTATTTATTGACTAGCTGATGCCCGCAACTTCGTTTGCGTGTTAATTTTTTTTTGTACAGAGTACACAGATTGAAAACATCTATCTTACGTGATTTAGATTTTTACATACAAAAGTTTTTTCCCGCTAACTCCCGTTCCCGTGGAAATTTTGCAATATCCTGTTGCAACTTAGCTTTAAGTTTACTAAGGTACCTGCATGCCAAATTTCAAGCGTCTAACTTAAGCGGTTTAGATTTTTCATACAAAAGGATTTTCCCGCTAATTCCCGTTCCCGTGGGAATTTCGGGAATTTCTTTCTTAGTGCACCTTTGCGGTACCTAAGCTACGTCCCTTCCAAATTTCAAGTGCCTACGTTTAGCCGTTTAGGCTGTGCGTTGATATGTCCGTCCGTCAGTCTAGGTATAATTTCTCCCGTTTTTTACACATTTACCACTATATCTTTGCTCCTATTGGTCGTAGCGTGATGTTATATAGCCTATAGCCTTCCTCGATAACTGAACTATCCAACACAAAAAGAATTATTCAATTCGAACCAGTAGTTTCGGAGATTAGCGCGTTCAAACAAACAAACAAACAAACAAACTCTTTAGCTTTATAATATTAGTATAGATAATATAGCTGATGCCCGCAACTTCGTTTGTGTGTTAATTTTTTTTTGTACAGAGTACACAGATTGAAAACATCTATCTTACGTGATTTAGATTTTTACATACAAAAGTTTTTTCCCGCTAACTCCCGTTCCCGTGGAAATTTTGCAATATCCTGTTGCAACTTAGCTTTAAGTTTACTAAGGTACCTGCATGCTAAATTTCAAGCGTCTAACTTAAGCGGTTTAGATTTTTCATACAAAAGGATTTTCCCGCTAATTCCCGTTCCCGTGGGAATTTCGGGAATTCCTTTCTTAGTGCACCTTTGCGGTACCTAAGCTACGTCCCTTCCAATTTTACGTGCCTACGTTTAGCCGTTTAGGCTGTGCGTTGATATGTCCGTCAGTCTAGGTATAATTTCTCCCGTTTTTTACACATTTACCACTATATCTTTGCTCCTATTGGTCGTAGCGTGATGTTATCTAGCCTATAGCCTTCCTCGATAATTGGACTATCCAACACAAAAAGAATTATTCAATTCGAACCAGTAGTTTCGGAGATTAGCGCGTTCAAACAAACAAACAAACAAACAAACAAACTCTTTAGCTTTATAATATTAGTATAGATAATATAGCTGATGCCCGCAACTTCGTTTGCGTGTTAATTTTTTTTTTGTACAGAGTACACAGATTGAAAACATCTATCTTACGTGATTTAGATTTTTACATACAAAACTTTTTTCCCGCTAACTCCCGTTCCCGTGGGAATTTTGCAATATCCTGTTGCAACTTAGCTTTAAGTTTACTAAGGTACCTGCATGCTAAATTTCAAGCGTCTAACTTAAGCGGTTTAGATTTTTCATACAAAAGGATTTTCCCGCTAATTCCCGTTCCCGTGGGAATTTCGGGAATTCCTTTCTTAGTGCACCTTTGCGGTACCTAAGCTACGTCCCTTCCAATTTTACGTGCCTACGTTTAGCCGTTTAGGCTGTGCGTTGATATGTCCGTCAGTCTAGGTATAATTTCTCCCGTTTTTTACACATTTACCACTATATCTTTGCTCCTATTGGTCGTAGCGTGATGTTATCTAGCCTATAGCCTTCCTCGATAATTGGACTATCCAACACAAAAAGAATTATTCAATTCGAACCAGTAGTTTCGGAGATTAGCGCGTTCAAACAAACAAACAAACAAACAAACAAACTCTTTAGCTTTATAATATTAGTATAGATAATATAGCTGATGCCCGCAACTTCGTTTGCGTGTTAATTTTTTTTTTGTACAGAGTACACAGATTGAAAACATCTATCTTACGTGATTTAGATTTTTACATACAAAACTTTTTTCCCGCTAACTCCCGTTCCCGTGGGAATTTTGCAATATCCTGTTGCAACTTAGCTTTAAGTTTACTAAGGTACCTGCATGCTAAATTTCAAGCGTCTAACTTAAGCGGTTTAGATTTTTCATACAAAAGGATTTTCCCGCTAATTCCCGTTCCCGTGGGAATTTCGGGAATTTCTTTCTTAGTGCACCTTTGCGGTACCTAAGCTACGTCCCTTCCAAATTTCAAGTGCCTACGTTTAGCCGTTTAGGCTGTGCGTTGATATGTCCGTCCGTCAGTCTAGGTATAATTTCTCCCGTTTTTTACACATTTACCACTATATCTTTGCTCCTATTGGTCGTAGCGTGATGTTATATAGCCTATAGCCTTCCTCGATAACTGGACTATCCAACACAAAAAGAATTATTCAATTCGAACCAGTAGTTTCGGAGATTAGCGCGTTCAAACAAACAAACAAACAAACTCTTTAGCTTTATAATATTAGTATAGATGTAATTAATCGTACATTATACATCCCTTTACATGTTTATCACAAAATTTCAGATATTATCTGACTTTCGTAACACCTATTTTTGAGACGATTCTTACCGGTTTGGACCATAGTGCCACGTGAGGGATATTCACAAATACATAATATTAAGAGAAAGAAAAGCGGTGATAGCCCAGTTGGTAATGATCCAGACTTGTAATCGGAAGGTTGCGGGCCTGTACCACTAAATTCGTCTTTTCGGATTTATGTACGGATTCCTAATTATCACTTGCTCAACGGTGAAGGAAAACATCGTGGTGAAACCCGCTCGTCCAAGAAAATTCATTTAGCGTGGTGGACTATGGCCTAAAATCCCTTCGTATATGGGCTGGTAAAAAAATCATTTTTCTTTCCTTTTTCTTTCCCTATATTGAATCTGCTATAGGGCTTTGTGGGTCCTAGATGGATAGATGCTATAAAACGCAAGCAGAAGCTTGATTACAATCTCACTTTCGTCATACTGATCTTGATTGAATCCATCGATGCTAATCAATTTCTGAACCCAGTGCCACAATCTCCACGTAGTGCAAGGGTCACAATTTAAGGAAAACAGTTGTTAATTTCCTGCTTTTATAAAATCAAAGACAAAAATAGCTTTATTTCATGGAACATTCAGAATATTACTTAGAGTAGTGAATTACATTAGCATTTTTAACTTTGTGCCTATTCGGAAAGGTGCAGTCTTCCTCAGGAGAAGAATAGGCGAGAAACTGTGAGGGTCGCTTTTTTTAACGACTTTATATCTGAATAACTTTGGAGCTGAGCAATTGCTCATCTATAATCATAAATTCTATAATACTTAGGTAAAATTTCACCATAGTCTGTTATATAGTTAGTTAATCCACGATTAAGAAGTTAATCAGACAAAACGTCAAACAAAAAGTATAAAAATGACGTCAAATCTCGGGTTAGCTGCTAATCGTCTGTTAAATTACTAACATAGTATGGTGAAATTGGGTCTTAGCCCTCTTCACAAAATTTTTGTTCAATAATTGTCTTAAAATTTTCTAAAGGTAAGTTTTGAATACACTATTAAATAATGAAATACTCCAAAACAAACTAGGTATATTTATGAATTACCTAGACACCCAAACGCAAGTTACTCTAGACAATTGAAGTACGATTTTCTGCCTTATAAGAACAAAAATAAGGACTATGCAATCCCAATATACCTACCATCAAGTTTGATGCGCAGTTAACTGCATATTGCTGCGTCTATCGCTCATCCTTACAGTCACGAGCATAAAAGCTTTACAATGTCGTTCTTATTGTAGTGGAATAAGATTTCTTTCAAATTTGACGTGTTTTCAATTGTACAATTGCCATCACAAATGTCTCAATTGATTCTTCCCGTCAGAGCCCATTGGTAGTTGATCTTTTAACCCAATTCCGGTCGCAACGTGTTATGATTGAATCTGCGAAGTCATGTTTATGAGTTCACTCGTGGAAATATTAGTTTGAAATGATTTGTCATATTTCGAACGGCACGGCGAAATTGTGTACACCACTGCCCTTTATGTTCCTAGTGATGCTAAAAGCTGGGAACAGAGGAGGCAATGGTAATACAATTTTGTCGTGCCACTTGAATAATAAAAAGGCCCTTTTGGTTGTATTATCCGGTATAAGTAGAATTATTCAAAGGAGGTTAATTCAGATGATGTTTTTTTTTTGCACAAGCAGTTTTCCTTTTCGGTGGGGACATGGTGGGGACTTGCACGCGTATTTGTAGCTTTGTAATATAACCTGAATGCTTTGTAAAATATGAGGTGACTTTAGATTAGCTAGCGAAACTTTAGGGGTTGATTCTTTGATAGAAACTGAACAACTTTTTATAAGGATTAAGTTTTTCAAAAATTGTCGTCTTCTCATACTAAGACAAAGCGATCAGCTGATCGCTCAATTTGTATGGAAACGATTTTTTGTTCATATTTCGCTCCGTGTTCCTTGGGGAAAGTTATTCACTTTGATGGGCTGATTCAAACCCTAAAATTTATGTTAGAGACAATCGCCTTGCGGCGCCCCTCTGTACTTTCCACGGCGCCCCAGGGCGCCGCGGCGCACAGTTTGGGAACCCCTGCCCTAAATAATAAATCACCCAATATAAGATAAGTATGAAAGAAGTCCTACTTTTCTTAGAAATATTGTTCTTCTTCTTCTATAGCTTCTACCGAAAACCCACAAAACCGAACTTTTCTTAAACATTACATTACATACGCTCACGCTTGTAATCCCATACGGGGTAGGCAGAGCATCAGTGGATCAGAACCACTTGATGTCACGTTTGACAGAAATTCGGAGGGTTATTAGATGTACAATACAGCACAAACCTCGCGTCCCTATTACTGACTTTTACAGTATGCCTGAAAAGAGTTGGCAGCTGTTACATTCAAAGTTTTTCTTGCACTCCCAGTCCAGCGTGGAAGTTCTTAAGGAAGATAGCTCGAAATATAAAAAAAATACGCCTCCCCTTCAACTTGAGCGATCAGCTGATCTTCTTAGTATAAGAAATCGAAGTTTTTTGAGTTTCTTTCAGTTTCGTGACAGAATCACTCTCTTTTCTCTAACTAATTTAGAGTCATCCCATTTATAAAGAAATATTTTACAAAAGCGAAGCGAAGATGAAATCCAATTCTTGTTGCTTGCACGCAATAGGTGTGTGCCAGCCTAAATATTGTTGAATAGTTGCCGCAGGCTCATAATGATTGGTCGTATAATTCCGATTTTCCACAACAAAGGTTCTAATCGTGATGTTCGTGGTATTGGTATTTATTATTATTACTAGTAAAATACCACTGAGGGCACGAATACCTTTCAACTTGTCGCCATTCAATGCCGTTCAGCATACCTAGCACAGCCCGCGACAAACTCGCGCGTCACGACACTCCGATGACGGTAAAATTTCAGTTTGATTGCGCGAAGGCACTGCGCAAAGGCTAGCTCGCTCTATGGTGTTACATTTTTAACCCCCGTCAAAAAAAGAGGGGTTTTATGATTTTGACGTGTGTGTCTGTCTGTGGCATCGTAGCTCCTAAAGGAATGGACAGATTACGATGAAGTTACTTATTTTTGAAAACTGACCTGATCGAGATGGTTTTTAGCTATTTTTGATCGAAAACGGTTCAGCCGTTAAAGAATTATAAGATAAGCGATCTAATGTCGGGGGTGATACTACATTTGCAAATTTAGAGTTATCAATAAATATAAGGCAAAGGCTTAGCGATTAAAATGTCAATTACGCGGACAGAAAAAATTAAATAGTCTAATTGTTTGACATATGACCGCGGCGCGTTTCACCGCGAGTACGTTGTGCTTGAGCTGCTGAACTATAAATCTTATAAATTTGCTAACGTGCCTTTGCCTACGCCTCTAGCTCTAACGCTGGTGATCCCCGAAAAATGTACGAAGCGAGCTAAAAACGCAGCAGGCCTTTTAAAAGTTTTGTGGACTGATCAAATCCTTCATTTTTGCTAGTCCGCTCTCGAATAATAGTCACCCAATATAAAGGTGGAACAGATAAACTAACTTTTTTAGTCAACTGAAACAGTTAAAACATCCGGATGTGCAAGTTATAGCAGAGTTATTTGTGTCTCGAGCTCAAAAGAACTGTCGTGCTTCGCTTATCTTTTCTATGCACATTCAAAAACAAAAGGAAATCATCGAATCTTTCCTTTTTTACCACGTTTTCTGTCGTCGAAGAGACAAAGCAGGTGGCAATATTGCAAAAGTTTATCCCGCTCCTGTTATATCTGCTTTGATTTTAGTTAATTAGTTAATACTTAGTTGCACCATCACTAGCATTATTATATTTAATGACAATTTAAACTTGTTCTAAATTGCAGCTCTCTTGGAATCTGCAGACTCGTTCTAAACAACATACGTAAACACAATTTCAAGTTTTTTGAACGATTATGGCCATCACAAATAAAGGAAACGAAAAAAAGGAGATTACCTTTTTTGAAAAACGAACGCTCAGATCCGCTTGTTTATTTTTTTAATTTTTAAATAACTGCCGATCGCTGCATCTCAAGGTTGGAAAAAAAGTTGCAAAACAAAAGAGAATCGTTGTTCTTTAAATTCTTATACAACGGTGGTTTTGCAAGGGTGCCGATCTTGCGGACAAGGTCTCCAGTGCCAATGGATGGCCATGCCGAATTTTGACCGCCAAGTTACGAAACAATCCATCCATTTTTCATTATTATGTTAATTTTATTCTCGGATGTGTCAATTTCAGCGGATCAATAATATTGCAATGTTGGAAAATGAATTATAGGTTTCTAAATACGTTTTTTTAATGTTAATTAAACATATTGTGTGCTCTATCTTTCCTAGAAGTTACTAACTTTGTAACTACGTTGGTACTTAGTTAACGTACGATGACTTATTGTAATGATATGATGATTTTCACGTCAATACCTGAATCTTTTTTAAAATTCTTAGGAACTATGTTCAAAGTAATCATACCAAATTAGTAAAGTGCTTAGTATTTTTTCGGTGTAATGTAAAGTTTTAACATGTCTTAAGTGACTTATTTACATAATATATAGCTTGACTTACCAGTTCGTGAATCCCATCAAAGTTTGAAGTAGTTTCCTAGAATCTTGGACAGGAATAATAACATCCTTCTAAGCATACAACATCGAATCGTATCCACAAACAATAGAACACACGAACACGATACTATTCCGCGAATCACAGTAAATAACTATATTTCTAATTAGAACAACAGTTTTAGATAAGGCACTAAGAACTTGGCAACAAGATTCAATTGGAAAATGTTTTTTTGAAAGGGCACTCTGTTATATTTTTTTCATTTTCTCGTCTATAAGTGTAGCGATATTTTTAGCGCGTCGCATTAGCCCTCTGCTCACGGTCACTGACTGAGTGCTACAAACTTTGTTTTGTTTGCCTCGCATAGACTGAACTTGGAAGTGGTTTTGTGTTTCTTATTATCGTCACTAGAGGCGCTGTATAATTTTATTTATTTTATGTTATATAGCGCCATCTATCAAAAGTTTGAAGAACTACTGCAGCTGCTGCCCTCTGTTACAGTATGGGTGTACTTTTACATACTCTGTTTTATTACTGCTCAACTTGCTTTGTAGTTCTGTGTAAAACTCACAGGTGGCGTTGGTCATGTGATTCTTTCAGAGCACACTAGATGGCGCAAATTACTTAATTTACAATGATTAAATTAAAACAACAAAAATCAATTTGCTGGCACACTTTTTACTATTATTAGTATTTTAATCGGATTCCTGTTTGCAAGCTAGGTCGTGGTCGTCGAGGGTTACAAATGTTACAATATAATGAATAATAAAACTTACATTGTCTAAATATTATATAGTTCCTTAAAATTAAGTTTTGCTTCTAAAAGCAAAAAGATCATTGAAGTTTTATCTTTTTTTTATGCTAGTGAATATTTAGTCATACCCGGATCGTCCTCTGCTTGACAGAGGGGCTCCAGATCCGGTTGCTGCTGATCCCCCAATAATTCTAAAACCCGGCTGATCTTCTTCTTCTTCCTCTGATTCTTCAGAAGTTTCCGGTATATCTATACCCGATTTTTTCTTAAAAATAGGAGGAAGAAACTTCTCAAAAATGTCCCACGGCGACGGTATTAATTTACTTAATAAGCTTCTGCGGTAACTTGGACGTTGAGGTTCTGGTTTTCCGCCTAAGTGAGCAGCTCCAATTATATCATGTTGGGGCTCCGTAACACCCTCGGGATTCACACCTTCCCTTAAATTTTGTCGATTTACGGCACCATCTGAAATCTCTCTACTCAATGCATCACCATAAATCACTGTATCGTCGTTTTGACTGCTAATAGCATCATCTATATAAATGTTATCATCAATATTCCCATACTTATGCTCACTTTCCTTATTTTCACTTAAGTTCACTGTTTGCGTGTCTTCTGTTCCACTTTTATAACTTATATCTTCATAAGTATTTAGGTCATTAGTTCCATCAAGATGATTTTGTATGTTATCTGTTATATATTCTTTATGAGAATTGTCCGTTCGGATATCGATATCTTCATGAGGACTATTTATAAACTGACCTGAACTTACCGCAGACAAACGATAAATTGGTCGATGCCAAACTTGTAAAGCATTTCGAACTGGTAGATATTGAGTTACTTGTCTGTTCTGTGTTGCTCCTGTCTGTTGTGTATTATATTTGCTATAAAATCCATTGCTAAGTTCTTTCCAACCGATAGGGTTTCCAGAAACAGGTCCGTAAGTTTTGCCGCCCAACCAGTTAACATTACTATTTTTAACAAGATATACTTTCCTTATTGGTACTACACCAAGTACTTTTGGTGTTCGGTCTATATAGGAAATAATCAGTGCATGTAAGTATGGTAAGTCTAGGGGCAGGTTCGAACTGCGCTTAAGTTCAGCCATCAATTGTTGGTACTGAATGGTGTCTCCGATGAGAATGGGTCTTATCTGCAATTTAAGTGGGTCTAACAATTCACCGTTTTGACTAAGCAAAGCCCCACTAGATGTAACAACTATTCCATTCTCTCTTAAAATTTGCTGTATACTATCTTCGATATTCCGTTGGTTAACATTTACATTGGATCTTTCATTTATATTTTCCATTTGTTGATTCAGCCACTGCTTAAATGAAGCATTTTTATAATTTTTCATAAAAAAATTTGAATTTTGTATGTTGTATGGATATGAGTTTTTAATGTGAATGATATTGCTTTCTGGTTGTTCTGGATTTTGTTCAATAATCATTTCTAAATATTTCAAAGGGTTGAGTTCAGTATGGATAGGTATGGGGGCACCGGGAACATCCGCATCTCGTAGCTCTTCTACGCTATTCGACTCGTAGGGGATTGGCAATTTATGCGTTTGTGATAAAGGTCTATTAGGAATGCCATTTTCTGAAATTATCGGTAGTTGTATTTCATCGGAGACGAATGGAACTTCAAACAGAGAATGGAAATTTTCCGAAGCATCATAATCTTGAATATTTTCAGCATGTTTTGGTGGTCTGATCCATAAGGGTGAATCAATGTCATAATTACTAACCGGGTAGTGTTGCCCGTTTGATATTGGTAAATACGTTTGGTCTTCGACCTTGTTCTTTGCTTCTTCTTCTGCTACTATATCACGACGTAATACTACTGAGTTAGGATTGATCTCAATATCTGGTAGTAATGACGCTTTATTAGTTAACGTCAAGATGTCTCCGTCTTCAATTTTTAGATTTGGGAATAAACGCTGTTTGTCTTGATTTGGTATAAATAAATACACACCTTTCGTATTATCGTCCTGGTATAAGTAAATGACGAGTCTCTTATATGTTGAAGAGGGACTCAAAATAGAAGTCACTTTTTCTTTATTTTCAGGAATATTAAAGCATACACAGTTATTCTGAGTTTTTCCTAGTAAACTTATTGTATGGTATGATTTGTGTTCTGCATTGCTTGGAAATGCTGTGGCTCTGGAAAAGAAATATCAAATTCATAATAGCTGCATAATAATTTATCCAACCGTAAGTTTTTAACAAATCCTGAATTTTATTTTGAAGATGTACGTTCACGAGAATAAAATATATGATGTTATTCGTAACCGAAATCACTTGAACTGCACTTACCGAATAATCAAAAGAAGAACATTAAGGACCAATGATGGGAGTCCCTGAAACTGAATAAATTTAAATTATAGCAACCCGCATTTTCATTCGGAAAATTCGTGAGTAGGTATGACGGCAGGAAAAAGGAAATAAAGTAGTTTTCCTCGCGAAAGAAGTCGCGAACGATAAAATAGGTTATATTTTTAACGTTAAAATGAGTGGTAGATATCATTCCCTCATGCAAAATCGACGTGATTTTTGCAAGGACTGGAGAGGACCAAGATCACCATAGTCCTTTATGCGACTGTGGGCTGGAGGACCAAACCGTAGAGCATATCGTTCAACGATGCCTACTGCGATGCTATAAGGGGGAGCCGGGGGATCTGTTTAGATTAACGCCTGAGGTGGTTGAATGGTTGCTTCACCTGGACCTAAATTTATAATTGTTACTACCTAACATACCTAAGCTTATAATTTATATGCCTACAATGCATGATCGCCATACGATTAAATAAACCCAAGATGCGGGCAGAAACCATAAAGGCAATATTATGGTTTCTCAAAAGTGTCAATAGATGGCTGAGAAATGTGGATACAGATAGAATCTTGAGTAATGAATTATATAAAGCAGAATTTATGTTGTCACACATATCACGACCCATTGCTTAATTTTTTCAGAAGTGTTCGACTCTACTCGAAGACGCTCTTTATTTTTGCCGATGTCGAGATTTATTCATTCATTTACATGAAATATACAGGGTGGAATTTTGTAATGCCACCTGAAGGGAAAGTACTCTTAATACGGTAAATAGAAAATTGTACTCAAAGAAAACATTCCTTTATTTTTGACTAGCATTCTGCCCGGGACTTCGTTCCCGTGGGAATTCGGGAAAATCATGTACCCTTTGTCCATCACGGATAATGTAGGATCCTAATGGTGAAAGAATTTTTCAAATCAGTCCAGTAGTTTCGGAGCCTATTCAATGCAAAGAAACAAACAAACATTCCTCTTTATAATGAAAATGAAATGAAAATTTATTTATTTCTAGAAGTAATTTTTCCATTTTCACTTGAGGCCAGCCCAGTAAGCGTTAATTTGCTCGTGTTGGGTGTGCCTCGCACAATCCCAGTTCAAATAACAAAATTTCTCAAACAAAACAAAAATATATCTAAATTTACTTAAATCAAAGTGTGTGCAGATGTGTATGTGTGTACGTGCATGTGTGTGGGTGTGTGTGTATGATTGATTGTTATATTGGCGTCTAGCAAATGATGTTCTAATAGATTGTGAATATGGGAATACCTCTTTCCTTCTTTTTCTATTTTGAGCTTGCTGAGTCGGTATGTATATAGATAGAAAAGAAAGAAAACACCCGGGAATAAAACCGACTAAAATCCCCTGTAGTTTTATTGCATCGATCGTTAGGGTCAATTATGAGGATGAAATCTCTCTAACAAACTTGGTAAATTAAATGAAAGGAAAACTATGAAATTCGGACTTATAAATTCAATGGGTCACTACCAACATGCTAAATTCAATGGTTTAATTTAAGATTTCATAGTTTTCCATTCATTTAATTTACCAAGTTTGTTAGAGAGATTTCATCCTAATAATTGACCCTAACGATTGATGCAATAAAAGTACAGGGTGCAAGAATTATTCTTACAGATTTTAGTCGGTTCGATTTCCGGGTGTGCCAAGCGAATTTCCAAAAATCCTTGAATACAGTTTTCTTTCTTTTCAAAAATAAAGGAATGTTTTCTTTGAGTACAATTTTCTATCTGCAGTGTTAAGAGTACTTTCCCTTCTGGTGGCATTACAAAATTCCATCCTGTGTAATACGCCTTTTTTATTTTGATAAGGATAAATTATCTTTTAAAAAAACTTATTTTCTCACATGTATAAGTATTACTGCGTAGCCCAGTGGATTATTTGTGTATAAGTTTTATTGGCTGCCATAATAGATAAAAGTGGACTGTTCCGAGAATTTAATATTTTATCTTTTTTCTTATTATTAAAAAAATAAAAATAAATAAAATTTATTCATTCAACCACGAATTTTACAGTAAAAAACTAAGAGCTAGGTGTAAAAAATCGAAGGAAAAACTTAACACTATTAGCCTGAACTAGGTTAATTAATATTACCTGTATCTCAGGCGTTACAGACCTCAAACAATTATGAAAATAAACTATCACATGCAAAAAAGGTTCGTACCGATAAGTTAAATAAATTACCTAAATTATATGTGAGATGAAAACAGATACAAAGAGAAAGAAAGATACAAATAGAAACAGTTATTTCTTATTCTAATGGCCAAAAACTAAAATATGTTTTATCTGCAGACCACTGGTCATCGTTAGCCGCTTGCATCTACTTTATACAGCGGTTTAGGTAAATCTCTTTCGACCTCTCGGGTGGTTAATCAGTCCATGAAACTGAAAAACTTTCCCCCAATAATAGGTCAAAATACGAAAAAAAAAAATTTGAGTTCCCATACAAACTTCATCAGCATATAGCGCATTTTGTATGGGAGATCAAATTTTTAAAAAAATATTTTGACCTATGTTCCTTGGGGAAAGTTGTTCAGTTTCATGAACTGATTTAGCACCCGAGAGTTTGAAAGAGATTTACTTACCTAAAACCCTGTAGATTACTAGCCCGGGACTTCGTTCCCGTGGGAATTCGGGAAAATCATATGCCCTATGTTCATCACGGTTAATGTAGGATTCTAATAGTGGAAGAATTTTTCAAATCGGTCCAGTAGTTTCGGAACCTATTCAATGCAAACAAACAAACAATCAAATCATTCCTCTTTGTGATATTGGTATAGATAGTATAGTAAGTATAAGAAATGTGTTATGGTGCATGCAGGACACAATACGATAATTTTATGGTCACCCACTTTAATTAGTTAGCGAAAGTGAAGGATTTGAATTAGCCCTAAGCGAATAACATTTCCCAAGGAACATAGGTGAAAATATGAAAAAAAAACTCTATATTAGTTAGCGAAAAGCAGAGGTGTGAAATTGAAAATAAAAAAATCACCTCTCTCTCTAAGCGATTATCTGATTGCATTTGTTTAAGGTCAAAATTTTTTTGAGAATTTCGTTTGTGTTACTTTGAGGAAGTTATTCAGTTTGATGGGGAGAAAAACTCCCAAAGGTTTCGCTAACTAATTGAGTCACCCTAAGTAAACATAAATAGAAAAAGTAAACTTTCTTACCTTGGGCCCCATGGTAGTATGGTCCCACTTCTACCACGAGACTGTATTTTTCAGACATTCGAAAACTATTTATAATGATCTGGTAAAAATAATTATGTTCTATGCTAATCTAAAAATGATAATTGATTTACTACGGATCAGAGGATTTACAAATTAGCTGTAAGTATTATGATTTTAAAAATAATTGGGTAGATCATTAGTCGTTATAGTTCTCAGAATTGTGTTCTTGTAGGTTTTATGGATGTTGCTATTTATTTGGTTTCTCCAAGACATAAAAAATAATAGCAAAAACGCATATAATCAACCAGTTCTGTATATGGGTACAAGATGGCGCTGCTCCCAGAATGAAGTTTGGCTCACAGCTAAAATGGCTTGCGGCGATAGATATTTAAAAATTCCACAAAAGGTAATTGAGTCTGTATTAATTAAAATGTTTATCTAACTAAATTAGCTCGTGCTCCCCACGGGAGCAAATTAGCGACCGTCCTCCAGCCAGCTTATTGCTGTCTTCATTCTTGTGAATAAATTGTACAAAGTTCCGTTTTGATAAGGCATGTTATGATGTAACACGAGGTATGATCTTGTAGTGATCTCTTCAAGCGTGCCTCAAGCCCTTGTCTTAGGGCATATGCATATTAATTTTGCGCCCGCGACTCGTTTCACGTGTGATAGAAAAATGAATTTAAAAAAACAGAGTTTCTTCCCCGACTGGGATAGAACTCGTGCCTTTTACACTTTCACATTAAATTAAAGGCAAGCGGATTACTATTGGGCATTAAGTTATAAAGAACATTTTGTGATTTCCTCCGAAATCCTTCGGGTGCCTGTGATATTTAAGAAACGCTCATTCACAGCTTCAGTAGAATTAGCTGTGCCTTAATGTTACCAACAGTCAGTCAGTAGTTCAGCCTCTTCTTTTTATACAGGGTGGCCGGGAAGTTGACGTTTAAAAAAAATTTTGATCCCTCGTGTCGTGGGGTATCCGAAACACCCCTATGTATGTTCCGCGATTTTTTGTAGTTTTCGAGTTACGATTTTTTTTCTGAATTTTCGAGAAATTTCGACCTGACCCGTTTAAATTTTTTTTTAAAGTTGAAGACTTTTTCGTGATTTTTTTTTGCAACTGAATTTTTATGAGTTGTTCTTTTATGAATAAAATAATCAGCTTCGTAACTTTGATAAAAGTTATGAAAATGTTGGTGAAAAGTGAAAAAATTACGTTAGGTGAATTGTGACTTAAATTTTCAACTTTAAATTAAAAATCGAAACAGGTGACTCCATGGCTTCTAAGTGGGTCTAAAGAATGCGCCATGCTCTCAGTTTTAATAATAATAGTAAAAAAGTGGTACTTAAGGGGCTACTTTTGCTAATATCGGTCTTCAAAGACAGCAAGGTGGAAAATTCTTGAAAGTAGCCAACTGAATTTAAAAAATGTTTTTGGTGAATAAAAAAAAAAAACGCTTCACACTCAAAGGCACACATTAAGGTTTTCCCTTGTGTCGTGGGTCCCTTGGAACACACAAAGACAGACACAAACACCCATGACCTGAGAACAAACATCTGCTTTTTTTTTAAAACACATAAAATAAATAAATAAAAAATGTGTTTAAAAAAAACAAAAAATAAATAAATAAAACATATTCATGTTTCTTAATTAATGCGATTGGCTCTCCAGTCGTTCTCTGCTCCCCGCGCTCATACGTCGCCCCGCTGTGGCCCCGCTTGCCTGTTACACTCTGAGCAATAGCTGTTACACGATTGTAATTTAACATGCTATTAATTAAGTGTGATGTTATTTAACATGCACCTAAAGGAATGATAAAATCACCAAAAAACATTTTTTAAATTCAGTTGGCTACTTTCAAGAATTTTCCACCTTGCTGTCTTTGAACACCGATATTAGGAAAAGTAGCACCTTAAGTACCACTTTTTTACTATTATTATTAAAACTGAGAGCATGGCGCATTCTTTAGGCCCACTTAGAAGCCATGGAGTCACCTGTTTTGATTTTTAATTTAAAGTTGAAAATTTAAGTCACAATTCACCGAACGTAATTTTTTCACTTTTCACCAACATTTTCATAACTTTTATCAAAGTTACGAAGCTGATTATTTTATTCATAAAATAACAACTCATAAAGATTTAGTTGCAAAAAAAAAATCACGAAAAAGTCTTTAACTTAAAAAAAAAAATTAACGGGTCAGGTCAAAATTTCTCGGAAATTCAGAAAAAAAAATCGTAACTCGAAAACTACAAAAAATCGCGGAACATACATAGGGGTGTTTCGGATACCCCACGACACGAGGGATCTAATTTTTTTTTTAAACGTCAACTTCCCGGCCACCCTGTATAGGGTTTAGTCTAGAATAAAATATTATAGGTCCATATGTGTTTCTAATATGGTATGGTAGGTATTTAGCTTATTTTTTATGTACATTTGGATGTGTGGCCCTTAATCCTAGGATGAAAACTCCGAGAGATTCGTTCAGTGATGGATAAAAGACTTCATATTTGCATATTGAAATCATTTGTGATGCAATAGTTCAAGAATTATTGGCAAAAAAGTATGGGCCACACAACCAAATGCCTGCGATTCTCAGTAATGAAAATAAGATGAACCGGTTGACGGAGCCCCAATTTTATCATTAACATCTACAGTAAGTCATAAAAAAATCGGTTCTGGCTATAAATCAACCCAAAAAACCTAATACTTTGGAAAATATTTACATTTATTTATGGGCCACAGGATTACGTAGGGCCCACTTCATATCTGGTAAACCAGCAGCCCGAGATAAAAATTAACGACGCTGGCTCTATCACATATAATATGTGACAGCATAATAGCGGCAAAAATCTTCATAAGAAACTCTCATCAGAGAGAAAAACGTGAATCAAATGCGTCCGGTGCATAAGGAACAAAAACCAATAGGCCTTATAAGCGAAATTGACTGATTTTTAAAAAGCCCAAGTCCCAAAATGCCTGAAATGTGAAATGACTGGTTTTCGTAACGTCTGACAAACAAAATGAATTGACAATTGGTACAGTCGCAGTCAAAATAAATATTCACCCCTACTACGCCGAAACTTCACTCATTTCTTATAAGCTATTTATTAGCATATAATTATCGGTATTGATATAATATTTTAAGACTTCTTTGATCCTAGTCCTTGAGTTAATTTTATTTGAAAAAAAGTCAAAACGGATAACATAGACCCTCAGACCACAACATTTTACTACAGAAGTAAAATCGTTTAATCGTTTTTAATGGGGAATCTTCTTGGTTCGTAGTACTTTATCTCCTTGATGGAAGAGACATTTGGATATAAAAAACATTTTGACATCCGTCAGAGAATAATTCTATTTTGTCATACATAGAAGCGTTATTTTGTTGAATTACTGTTGGAATTCAATAAATAACGCTTCTATGTATGACTATCTTAAATATTTCTCCAGAAGAAATTTAGAAATTTTTAAAGTACATGAAAAAACAATGGCTCAATCTGGATGGCTCGATGCTAAGTTGTGCTGATGACAGGCATCGTAGCAACAATTCCATTGAAGAACCCAATGTTCAGTGCCGCGAAAAGAAGAAAACATTTAATTTCTATCGATCATAAATATCCTCTGCAACTTAACAACGGCACGATTACACGGATCCAGTTTTAAAAAAATCTGTATATAATAAAAAAAACGATTTATTAGTGAAGCATTGAGTAATAACATGAAAGCTTTGGTTAGGTAGGTCATTAATTTATGTTCATTACTTTATTTTATGTAAAATGGGTAAATATTTCGTTAATTACATAAATTCTTATATATTCTGCTTGCATTATATATTTTTTTATACTCCTTATTAAAACAGTAATTTTACGAGTAATGCCATAGAAACACCCTAATTATTCTTATGGTTATGTACACAAAGTTAAATCGCGTTAATTTTATTTTACAGATTTTGTTTTAGTCTACAAAAACTTAAATGTTAAGGGTATTTCTATGATATTGGTCGTGACTGTACATCACCGGCCATGTTTCTTTTCAGACGTTTCAAAAATCAGTCATTTCACATTTCAGGCATTTTGGGATTTGGTCTTTTTGAAAATCAGTAATTCAGTAATAAGGCCTTTTGGTTTTTGTTCTTTATGTACCGGACGCAATCAAATTCTGAAGCATTTGGATGGGTGGATCACGTTCAAAACCTTCTGCTTCAGCCAATACTGCGTCACATAAGTTGCGAAGGTGTTACAAATGAAGAGAATTTCCGTTACTGAAGGTGAGTATTAAAAAAAATGCAAAACATTCAATATTTTAGGAGATATCGAGGTTTCATTTTTGTATTAAAATCGTGAATTTGAGTAACAATGAATAAAAAATGTTGGGATAAATACTTATTTCAAAAATCGAGTTTGTTACTTATGACTCTCCTTTGTACTTAAATCATACACCAGTGTCCAGTTGAAAAGAGTAGCATTGGTAGTGTAAAGCGTGACCTGCTCTTGACTGTACTATGCTGGATACATAAAATGGATTTATTATGATTATTTTTTATTTATACGACGAATCATGCTTTTAACATGGTCATAAATCACCACCATAATATAATTTTCCTGTCTTGAAAAAGATTCCTTACAACATTGTCACCCTGACGAATTTTCCATACAAAAATGAAACCTCGATATCTCCTAAAATACTGAATGTTTTGCATTTTTTTTAATACTCACCTTCAGTAACGGAAATTCTCTTCATTTGTAACACCTTCGCAACTTATGTGACGCAGTATTGGCTGAAGCAGAAGGTTTTGAACGTGATCCACCCATCCAAATGCTTCAGAATTTGATTCCCGTTTTTCTCTCTGATGAGAGTTTCATAAGAAGATTTTTGCCGCTATACGCTGTCACATATTATATGTGATAGAGCCAGCGTCGTTTATTT
The DNA here is from genome assembly GCA_949987775.1 of Aproaerema taeniolella. Lineage (NCBI taxonomy): Eukaryota > Metazoa > Arthropoda > Insecta > Lepidoptera > Gelechiidae > Aproaerema > Aproaerema taeniolella. Next base: position 9,161,309 of record OX465245.1, read on the forward strand.
TTATCTCGGGCTGCTGGTTTACCAGATATGAAGTGGGCCCTACGTAATCCTGTGGCCCATAAATAAATGTAAATATTTTCCAAAGTATTAGGTTTTTTGGGTTGATTTATAGCCGGAACCGATTTTTTTATGAGTTACTGTAGATGTTAATGATAAAATTGGGGCTCCGTCAACCGGTTCATCTTATTTTCATTACTGAGAATCGCAGGCATTTGGTTGTGTGGCCCATACTTTTTTGCCAATAATTCTTGAACTATTGCGTCACAAATTATTTCAATATGCAAATATGAAGTCTTTTATCCATCACTGAACGAATCTCTCGGAGTTTTCATCCTAGGATTAAGGGCCACACATCCAAATGTACATTATTTTTTGTATGTCTATGGGTATAGTGGTATATTGTCAAAATAAAAGACAATAGAATTCTGACCACTGATCTTGTCGATGGACCTAATATTGCTATTCTTGTCAAAGAGTATGTAAAATAAACCGGCCAAGTGCGAGTCGGACTCGCGCACGAAGGGTTCCGTACCATTACCTATAAAACCGGCCAAGTGCGAGTCGGACTCTATAAAAACGATTATCTCTATAAAAGCGGCAAAAAAAATACGTTTGTTGAATGAGAGCCCCCTTAAATATTTAATTTATTCTACTTTTTAGTATTTGTCGTTATAGAAGTAACCAAAATACATCATCTGTGAAAATTTCAACTATCTAACTAAAGTCCATCCATAATTAAAAGTCTTAAGTTGTAAACAAACCTGTTACCGGAAGAAAAATACACATTTCTGGTGTAATCACACGCAATAACAAGTAAGTAATTGTTGTAACATCTAGGTAATCACGTGCAACACCATTATTTCTATAATAATATGTCCATTTTATCGTAAAATACTTATTTTTTTGCAGAAAACCGAGATCGCTGTAATTTCAAACCTACAACTGACATTTTAAATACTCTGTTTTGTCTTTGGTGGATAGGGATGGGATGTTCTTTCATATCGATAAAAACTTGAGGCTATTCAGGTGCGCCAAATTTAAAAAAAAAACATTGTTTGCCGAAACATATTGTTGCATACATGTCAGAGGCAAATAAAGGACCTTGTCATTAAATGGTAAAAATTTTATTGTAAATGGTCATGTTTTCAATTCTGTCCAGTTATCTAGCAAAAAAGCATTTTCAATGAGATTACTAGAACACCGCACACAGAAAAAAACAACTACTCAACGGCTTTCAAATACTCCACAACTTGGCTTTCAACTCTAACGACACCTCGCACAAATGCTATTTGTAATAATAGTAGATTACCCAACAAGTGAAAAAAAGGTGAATTCTTTTCGAGGGATACCTACAAGAGCCGAGATGAATTTTTTTTTCACGTGTTAGGTAGGTACTCTACTTTTTACCATTGACTACGAGAAAAAGAAAATAATTACTCTGTGACAGTAAATTATCAACAATAGCTGCTGCTTTAACGCGAAATGACTCTGGAACGAGAGGTTCACTTTCATCACTGGACGTCGAACTCATTTTATGATTTTGAGACAAAAACTTTTATCAGAAACTTTTAATTGCATGAAAATTGCACAGAAAATTGGCTGAATTCCTTATTCTAAATTTAAAATTTTTAACCGAGCCATATTCCATACAGCCATTTATTACATACATCCAAGTTTTAGTACGTTTTTTATAGCGAGAGTATGCAACCTCCTTGCACATTTTCTTTTGTTTTCTTACTAAAATCAGTATATTCGCGCATGTTCCAAATTCAAAATGTTTTATTCACTCAGTGAAATAAACAGCGTTTTATTCACTGTTTTTGAAGAATAACGGACCCTTTTTCGAGGGGCAATGGTAAAAATGTATTTTACTTCATCTGTGTTCTTCTTTACTTCTTCACCTATTCTATTGCCTTAAATAGCAATAGCAGAAATGCACTTAGTAATTTTGCCAACATCGACATTATTCGACATACACCACATCACTATAGTAGTCTATGGTTACACATTCCGCCATATTTGTTTACCTTTTAAGACTTTTATTTATGGATGGACTTTATCATGGTTCATGAGATACAGCCTCGGACAGACTTATCTATAAAAACGAGCAAAAAATCACGTTTTTTATATGGGAGCCCCCTTAAATATTTATTTTATACTAGTTGTTGTTATGGGACCAATAGAAATAAATAATTTGTGAAAATTTCAACTGTCTAACTATCATGTTTCATGAGATACAGCCTCGGACAGACTTACTATAAAAACGAGCAAAAAAAATCACGTTTTTTTTTATGGGAGCCCCCTTTAATATTTATTTTATTCTGCTTTTTAGTATTTGTTGTTTTAGGGCCAATAGAAAAACATCATCTGCGAAAATTTCAACTGTCTAACTATCACGGTTCATGAGATACGGCCTGGTGATCTCATGAACCGTGATAGTTAGACAGTTGAACGGACGGACAGCGGAGCCTTAGTAATAGGGTCCCGTTTTTCCCTTTGGTTACGGAACCCTAAAAACTAGCGTTTTTATTGTCTGTCAAAACTCAGTCAATGCTCAGTCAATCTTTAGTCAATCATACTGTTTCTCTTAACTTTTTCTGTCAATTCGGTGCAAAAATTCATGTATGATGCATTCAACAAAATTGCGCCATATTTTACAAGAATTCCAACCAAATCTATCGCAAAAGTTTCGAAACAAGTTTACGTTAAAACATTTTGGTCAGAGTCAAGTTCCACGCCCTATACCATCGGTCCTAAGGCTTCAGGTGGTAACTTTCAAAAATACGGATAAAAGTGCCATGTCGTTTACAAAATTGTTTACTTACTTACGGATCAGCTTGCTCAATAACGGGTTTTATAGAATAGGACTGTGGAGGTCTATTATTGGTCCTCGATCAGACCAAGTAAGAGCAGGACAGACTGCGGCAGATAAAATTGGTATCTGCGACAGAGTACAGAACATTATCCGGCTTCATTTTTTGAGGGACAAATTTGTTTTAGTACAGCACATGAAGACCGCTGGCTCACCAGGTTCTGGGGCTGGAAAAGGAGGCGGCTCTGGTGGGGCCATTCGAGAGGCAGGAGGCGCATTAGGTAAGAAAGGTGCGGTACAGGAGGAAAGATACTTTCGTAAAAAGACTCAAGAATTAATTGAAAAAAAGAAGAAGGAAAAACCCAAAAAACCAGACAAAGAGTAATCTAGAAACCTATATGTCTTTAATCATACACGTGATGTATTGAATACCACCTTTCCTAATTGCAAGCGGGCAGATATCTATCTATGCCATGTCCTTGGTTACTGTACCTTTAGCTATAAGTGCTTACATTTTCTACTTTAGTCTTATTTATTGTTTACCGTAGACCTTCTAAATATTTGTCTTAAAAAAAATGGGAAAAGTCATAGCAAGCAACCTCAAAGCTGTTAGTAAGCTACATTAGTAACGATAGCAGTAACATTGTTTCCAAAGATGCAAATAACGCCAATTCTGTTGCGCAAGAAGTTAAATAAATTAAACCTACTCTCTCTTTCTTTCTTGTGAAGACAAATTCAAGGGAGATAAGAATAATTTAACAAATTTTGTCGTGCAAGAGAATTGTCGTTATACGGTGTATTATTTTTATTATTTTGCCCGTCTATAAAAATGTGTCTAGTTTCACCCATTTCCATATGTGCAGGTTATGGAGACTCACACTCTGTATTGTGCTTTGAATTAATTGTATATTGCATATTATATATTCTAAACTTATTGAACTTTATGTCTAATAATAACCTACCTGTATCCTTGACCGATGTTACACTGTTTCTGACCAAAACAATATTATTTGAACTGACATATTTTTTCTTGTAAAGGCGTAATTTTGTTGATTATTATGCTAAAGTCTCCATTAAATTATATTGCGTTTTTAAGCCAATCCCAAACCAACTGTTCTATAAATTATTATGAAACATGCTGTTCACAGTATAAAGCGAACAGACCGCGTGAACAATTTGGTTTTACAAAATTAATTATAGCGGTTAGTTGACTGATTTTACAAGTGAAATAATTTGTCGCTCAATATAATTATAGGGCAGTTGGAGTGGTGACCATTTTGTTAACGAAACTTAAGGGTGTGATTGTCCAAGAGACAAAATAACTTTCCCAAAGACACCAATACGAAATAAAAAAAATAAAAATTTCAACGTCTCACTAAGACAACAGCTGTTGACTGGAGTGTTATGGAGACGACGATTTTGTTCATATTTCGACTAGTGCTACTTGGAGAAAGTTGTTCAGTTTCAGGAGCTGATTCACATCCTAAATTTTAGCCAGCTAATTTATAGTCACCCGATATATTAAAATAATTTGATCATTGATGAATGCAGTTTGTATAATTTTAATATGTTTTACTGTTCTTCTTGTTATATTTATCTAAAATAAACGATCAACAACGTGACGGTGTAATTTATGACCTCTTCTCCCTTCCTCTTCTTCAGGAATATATATTTTTGGTTTAATTTTTCCTTTCGCTATCAGGAAAAGCAAAATAATCTAAGTCCTTTTAGCTATAACTACAGTGTATTACTTCAACGAAAGCTCCTCTACCATACGCAATTAGACTTTCCTATACATATTATAAAGAGGAAAGATTTGATTGTTTGTTTGCATTGAATAGGCTCCGAAACTACTGGACCGATTTGAAAAATTCTTTCATCTTCTGTACATATTATAAAGAGGAAAGATTTGATTGTTTGTTTGTTTCCCTTTGCATCGAATAGGCTCCGAAACTACTGGACCGATTTGAAAAATTATTTCACCATTAGAATCCTACATTATCCGTGATGAACATAGGGTACATGATTTTCCCGAATTCCCACAGGAACGAAGTCCCGAGCGGAAAGCTAGTCTATATCTATATCTATACATATTATAAAGAGGAAAGATTTGATTGTTTGTTTGTTTGCATTGAATAGGCTCCGAAACTACTGGACCGATTTGAAAAATTCTTTCACCATTAGAATCCTACATTATCCGTGATGGACATAGGGTACATGATTTTTCCGAATTCCCACGGGAACGAACTCCCGAGCGGAAAGCTAGTCTCTTATAAAGAGCATAGTCTTCTGTATCGACAGAAGGAAAATGGACCCTAATGTAATTTTTAGAAGCTTTCGTTTTGCTTGCATTTTTATTTTGACATGCATCCTATTAGCAATTCTAGTTCATCCACCTTATTTTTTCTATTTCTATGAGTATGCTAAAGAAATGCAAACTTATCTGTAAGGTTATGTTTCCCTTTGCAACCAACTCTATGAGAGCGAAGTCACACTGCATACCTAGTATGTTAGGGCAGCTGTTCTCCGTAAACCGATTCTGTTTTGTTTCCGGGAAACTGGTGATGGCGGCCAGAAGCCACAGCGATCTTTGTCGGAACCAACAGAGCGGATACTCTGTATCACTTGAATTATTTTATCACCACACTGTTTATTCACTGCACAATATACTATCAGTATTACACATAGCAAAAGTATAATTTAGCTATGATGACAGTTATGGTTACCGACTTTACACATGCTCTAGAATAGCATGCTAAAAAGCGTGCTATTGGTATGCTTAATATGAGCATGCTTATGAACTGTTTACATTTGCTAGCAATAAGCATGCTTAATTTTAAGTATGCTCCTGAATAAGCATGCTCAAAACCATCATACACATGCTCAAAGCGCTAAAAGCACGTCCCCTTCTATCCGCGCCGCAGGAATCATGCTCAAAAATCGAACGCCTGTCGATTTTTGAGCAAACTCGAAACGAGCATGCTAGTTTTGAGCAATGTATTGACATACATGCTACTAAGTAGCAAATGCTCAAACGAAGCATGCTTCCATAATTGAAATGAGCTTGTGTAAAGCTACAGTTACACATGCTCTAGAATAGCATGCTAAAAAGCGTGCTATTAATATGCTTAATATGAGCATGCTTATGAACTGTTTACATTTGCTAGCAATAAGCATACTTATTTTTAAGTATGCTCCTGAATAAGCATGATCAAAGCCATCATACACATGCTCAAGGCGCTAAAAGCACGCCCCCTTCCATCCGCGCCGCAGGTGTATCATGCTCAAAAATCGAACGCCTGTCGATTTTTGAGCAAACTCGAACGCCTGTCGATTTTTGAGCAAACTCGAAACGAGCATGCTAATTTTGAGCAATGTATCGACACACATGCTACTAAGTAGCAACTGCTCTAATGAAGCATGCTTTCATGATTGAAATGAGCATGTGTAACTGTACCTTAACTGTAGCTTAACCGACTGTAGCATAGACATAAGGTGGACTACGGCTGGGAAACGCTGGTAAATAAAATCCTAATTAAAAAATTTACCAAGAGCGTGTCGCGCCTCGCGCCCTATAGGATCCGTAGTTTAATAAAATTAATTACTTGATCGACCATTACTTGTCAAGTTGAACAGTCAATTTAGTTGATGTTAAGTTGTGATTATTTCCTTTTAGAATAACTTTGCTATACCTATAATACCACCACGATTTTTTTCATATTTTTCAAAGCAATTTTGGCTGGTACAGGGTAGTACCACTTGTGTCTAAGGCCGTTATTACTGAATGAGAGTCTTGATCTATACTTAAGTGTTGATTGCCTCTTTCTCTCATTATCAAAATGACAAAAATGACTGCTACTGAAGTTTAGATCAAGTCGAGTCGCGTTCTGCAAGTGTCAAAGAAAATTGACTCCTTAAAGTTTAATATTTTGCAAACGGATCTAATTATCTTTAACAAAAACCGACTTAAAAGAGCGTAAAATAAAAACATTGCATTTAGTGTGCTACGTACCTACTGATCTGTTTGAAGTCGGTGCAAAGGCGGATGTATGTATAGCCCGTCAAACTTATTTGGCTTGGCACCGACTTAAAACAGATCAGTGGGTACGTAGCACACTAAATGCAACCTTTTCATTTTTCGCTTTTTGAAGTCGGTTTTCTTTTTTTTGTAAAAAGAAAATTATTTTTCTATTTTTAGTGTTAATAAATAATTGAAAGTAGGTGAGAAACAATGTAAGTATCTATTTAATTTGAGGGTTTCCTTTGATTTTCCTGAGATTCCATCATCAGCTCCTGACCTGATTACAATGGGACCACCTCTAGAGTATACTCTTTCGAACAAAAAAAGAATTTTTAAATCGGTGAACATACATAAAAATATATACATACAGTCGAACATACAACCTCTTCCTTCTTGGAAGTCGGTTAAAAAGCTATCCAATGAATCCCACACAATGGAATTGCTGAGTAAAAAAAATTATCCCCTTTTTACGTGTAGGTTGTAAGTACCTAATTACCTATACCTTTTATTGAATGTTTCTTGAACGAGAAAATCAGTCACTTTCTCGTCGACCACCAGCGAGAAAACAACATTAGCCTATGGATGCAATAAAATATTGAGTATTGAGTATTGATTTCGAGAATGTGCAAATATAATCTTCTTGAACATGAACGGTCATTACATTTCACGAAAATTTCACCTGTCACATACGACAATTAGACACGCTAAAGACATTCAAAACTGTCAAAGATTTTAAAAAGATTATAAAAAAACACATTTCGAAAAACTACGTAAAATGAGGCTTCCGAAAAAAATCAATAGCTTCCGTCCAATGTTAAACTTTGAGAGAGTTCGATTTCGATCATTCACTGATAAGCCTGCAGGATCCAAGGGCAGCGCAGGTGATGACTCCAAACTTGGTGAAGGACTAAGCAAGATGGGGGTTGCTAAGGAAGACGCTTATTTTTACCATAAGACCAAAGAACAGCTTCAAAAGCTGAAGAAAATGTTCGAATCCAGTGACAAAAAGGACAAGCAAAATCCCGAATCTAAATCTGGTATTTATTAGATATATATGTATAATACGATTTTGTACTATTGTATACTTTGCATTAATTTGTTATTTTGTACAAATTCATCATGACAAAAGTTTATTATAGCATTGTGTTTTCAAAGCTTGAAATAGCTCTTTTCTCAATTATGTAACTTGATGTACAACATCTGTTGAATGTGTTTTACTTATATGTAATAGGTAGGTAAATAAATTATGATTATAAATATGGAATAAATAAATTTTATGTTGACATTTTATTGTTTTAAAAACTCAAAATACATTGTCTAATCCTGTAACGTTCCTTTACCTCTATTTAATGAGACGGGCAGGTACCAGGTGAGAAAGGGATCTAAAAATAAGAGTTCCTGTACACGCATGAGAGAGATGGAGGCGGGGCGCGGAGGGAGCGAGTGGCCAGCGGCGGCCACCCCTCCACATTCAACTACAGCAAAGCACTTACAATCCATCTTGTTCTTTTGAAAATATATAAAATTTAATAATTAGCAACCCTATAGTTTACCTAATACTCGCTTCTTCAGTTACATAAAGTTCTGTTGACTAGTGAGAATACTTTTCCCAATAGCTGTACGCGTCCACTATTTTTAATCGACTTCAAAAATGAAGGACTGTATGTATGGTCGACTGTATGTATCTTTTTTGTATGTTCACCGATTTCTTTGCCATTTATAGACCGATTTGCAAAATTCTTTTCTTGTTCGAAAAAGTATACTCCATGAGGCGGTCCCACTGACTCCAAGTCAGGGTCTGATGATTGAATGCCAAGAAAATTGAGGGAAACCCTCGAATTCGACTTTAACAATGTTTCTCATGTACTTTCTATTTTTACACTATAAATAAAAAAAAAAGACTTTTAGAAAAAAATTAAACCATTTCAAAAAAACACGTATCTCCTGATAATCAGCTCGAGCACGATGGCGACAAATACGCGCGGCGCGCCACTCGGCTAACGCTGAAACTTAACTTTTATTACGCGAGGGCCCTGCGCAAAGGCTTGATCGCCCTCTGGTGTCGTCAATGTTGACATGGGACCGCGGCGCATTATTCTACTCGAGCTGCTGTTTGAAGTCGGTGCCAAGCCAAATATTGTAAGTTATGTTTATGATGCGATGTCATTTAATGAAAGTCTGTGCGCACGCGCGAAGATTCGAGATGGTGTAGTGTTTAATTGTCAAACACAAGTCAAATAGTGAAAATATCTCGAAAATATTTCATCAAATCAATCATGTAAATCGAGCTCACAGAAAATGGAATGATTTAATTATTTTTTTCGCCAATGATATTACAATATATAAATTGTTGTACGTTAAAACATATCTCATAAATTAAATATACCTACTATCAAAATGAAACGGTTCATAAGATTAATATCCGCAGTCCAAACTTCAATAAGGGAAATGGTTGGAGCTTCAGCGAAAAGCTACTGCCGGTCTGCTGGAGGCCTAGGATCTGGTGCAGGAAGAGGTGGAAGAAAAGCTGGTGCTATCAGAGAGTCAGGAGGAGCCTTCGGTGAAAGGGCGGCAGCTGAAGAAGAAGGATATTTCTACAGGAAAACACGAGAGCAGCTTGAGAAGTTGAAAAAGGCTAAAGAGAAATCTGTAAGAGATAAAGCAAAAAAATGAACGGCCAGAAGTCCACTGAAGCTTGTAAACCGCGAAATAGTTCTGGCAAATGAATGAGATGGTAATATTATCGTGAATTGTGATATGATGTGTATTTTTGTTTACGATTACATTTGCAGTATTAATAAAAATTAGATATTTTAATGTTTGCAAGTTTAATAGTTAGTAGTACCCATATATAAATACCCATGGGCCCGTGAGCGAAGAGTTAACGTACACAAGATATAATTTAAGGTTTTTGGTTACCTATGGCATGCATGCATGTGTGGCTGGCGTACACATGGTCGTTTTCGAAAATGGTTTACAATACAGCACAGAAGGTTTCACAAAAAACTCTAATTAAAAAAAATCAATCGTCACAACATAAACTACCTACCCCGAATTCCCGCCAAAGGCCCATAAATAGGTACTATTTCTATGTCTATGATAAATACTGATTATGAAACGCCACGTATTTTTTGGGTTTCAGGGGATCGAGTGCTGTCTTGTGTCTGGTGATAGCCCAGTTTGTAATGAGCCAGACTTGTAATCCGAAGGTCGCAGGTTCAAATCCTGGTGCGGGCCTGTACCACTAAATTCGTCTTTTCGGATTTATGTACGGATTTATAATTATCACTTGCTCAACGGTGAAGGAAAACATCGTGATGAAACCCGCCCGTCCAAGAAATTCATTTTCGAAAGACGGGCGGTCCACCAACCTGCATTGGTCCAGCGTGGTGGACTATGGACTAAATCCCCTTTGGGTTTCGAAGGGAGGCCCGTGCCCCTCGATGGGGACTTATATGGGCTGGTTAGAAGAGGTTTAATTTAGGTACGGCTTAACTCATGACATTTATTGATAGCACTCTGTCACAGGCATCCTAATTGACAGCCACCAAGGAACTTTTATTTGTCTAACAGCCACATCATACTGCTTAAGACAGCACTCGATCCCCTGAAACCACTTATTTTTTCTATGTCTATGCCTCAAACCCTTTGAGTATGTAGTATTTGTTTATATGGAGGCGCAATATTTGACATATACATACTTATGAAGCGTGGCCGGCCGCCATTTTTGTTAAGTTTGTTTACATTTCACTCGTGAGTACTTGAGCTGTCAAGTGAATAGCAACATTAGTGAAAAATTGTGTTTTTTGTTGAGGAGAAGTTGTTTTGTGGTTTTGTATAGTGTCAGAACATTGGATGACAAGGTAGCAAAACGGCTTCGTGCTCTGTAAAACAGTGCAGCTACAGGGCTAACAAAAATAACAAGCAAACGACTGTGCATCAGTAAGTAACCGTTTTTTGTTGAAATACGCCTATTAAACCCAAAAATACTTCTAAAACCTTTATTACTAAGATTATATTTTATAGTTTTCACGTTTTTTACACCCTAAATTACCTTTCTGGCTAACTTTACATAATATTTTCCATAACAAAAAATTATATACAAATGACATTAGTGATGTAATAATAATGGCTATCGAATTTATATCGATGATTCTGTATTAGTTACAGAACATATTTGTACGAGTGATCAGTTACAATATTTTTTTTTATTAAAATAGCGGTGGGACACATTAAGCTAAATAAGATAAGAAGCTGTTTTTTAACTATCTATACTATCACTTTCTGTATTCAAGGTGTAAAGGGACAGTTTTGCTAAAAACTGAAATGGCGAAATCAAATCATAGCTAAGATTTTATAGTTACCTACGTTTATAAAATATATTAATTTAATTAATGTTATTCTGTATGATTATTTTACCTTAGAAATTTGTTTTTCTTTTAAACTACATTACCAAGTGAGAGGATTATTAGTATTAGTACGTATTTGGTTTGATTATGTTTTCAGGTTCCCAAAAAAAGAAGCGTTGCGACGTAAGTGGTTTGACATTATTGGAAAAGATAATTTGAAACCTCATAAAGTACTCCACCTATGCTCTTTAAATTTCGAGGAATCAGCATTTAATAAAACCTTGCAAATTGTAAGTATTTCTGTGACTTCTGTTTCTTTTTTGGTAAGGAATCCATGAAATTCTTGGAAAAAAAATCTCATACTAAGGCAATTTCTAGTTGCATGGAGAAGCTAAATATATTTTTTTTACGTAGCATTTGCCCTTAGAGAAGTCTACAGTGGCATTTACTCGTCGAAACTTCGTACGCACTCCTTAAAACTTGAAAGGTATACAGATGCACAGATTGATCGAACCCAGTCCGAAACCCTGTACCTTGTTCATACACAAGTAGAAAAGACAACTCTACAAAACCAGGGATACGGATCGGGCACCGGGTCACGCATCCTCACCATACACGAGGCTCAAGGGTTGACGTACGAAAAGGTGGTGATCGTGCGTACTACAAGGACCAGGCAGGAGCTACACGACAGTATCCCACATGCTGTAGTTGCCATATCGCGTCATACCGCAAGTTGCAAATATTATGCGGATGATGGTAACGATGCGATAGGCAGATTCATCAAAGAAGCAAAGACGGCAGGCAGGGGAAAAGTGGTCAATTACAACCTCAAAATGGCGATGAAAAGTCGAGACACAGCCGTCATAGATGCCTTGAGGTCTGAATGCAACAACAAAGAACCGTCACTAGTTTAAATATATATTATGTACATTATGTATTCATATATTTATTATACTTATTTATTAATTGTAAACCTCTATGGAAAGTATTGTATTATAGTTAAAAATCAAGTATTAACAAGAAAACTTAATCTAGACAAAGGCACGGACATAAAGTCTATGAATGCTAATAATAACACAACTAAAATATATATATATATATATATATATATATATATATATATGTATATATATTTTGTATTTCCACCCGTTCCTTGGGAAAAGTTGTTCAGTTTAGAAGGCGGATTCACATCCTTAAGTTTTGCTTACTAATTTTATAAGTCACCAAAAAATACTTGCTGCCTGCAATGCTACCTTAAATTGACACTAACACACTCTTTAACCTCCTTACTCTGTCTGTTTTTTCGAGGAGATTGATAACCTCGACGATCACATGTTGGTTTATTCGCAAGCTTTTGCGTATCTTTTAATAATATTGGCAACAGATTCCACTTTTAAAACTAGATTTTTTCAATAGCGTGCATGAGTGTCATTTTTGTAATAAGCATTTCTTCGGGTGCTATTGAACGACACGAAATATCAGGTTCGCAAAAGTTCATATCCGAGATCTTGAATTTTAGGTTGGGTGAAACGTCACGCTCTGCGTCGCTCTACGTAGAGCTTGGCCTTCGGCCTCACCATATACGCAGTTTTCCTTGGCCTGCTGCCTCGCCTCGCTCTTAGAGTGAACCTTTTATGGCGGTCATCATGGAATTGAGAGGGTGGTCGCTCTGGGCTTAGCCCTGCGCGGAGCTCGGTCTTCGGTCTCGTGTCACGATTTTGTATGGCGGCTTTTATTTTAAACAAAATATCTTTTGTATGATCATTGTACAATAAAACACATACATATGTCACCGTAAAATTGTCAAAGCTTTAGTAAAATTATAAACTCTGGGTACTTTGTGAACTGGCCTTTTTTTTCACATTGACAAATTGTAAATAAATGTAAATAAATGCTGTGATTTTGTTTATTTTTCAATTATCATAAAGTAACCGTACTCTGTACCACCTATCGATACTTTGAACAAGTATCGATATTTTGATACCCTAGCATGTGCTTACTACAGGCACGCATATTTTTGTGAAATTTCCTGTCCTTTTACTCTTTAGTCATTGCTCAAACCCAAAAAAGTACTCTGTGTCCAAACCAAACTCGAACAATTTTAGAAATGTCAGTCAATATAATTTAATTTACTACGTTTGAAATGTGTGTATTCATGTATTTTTATTATGTTTGACTTTTGGTTTTTCGTAATTAAGTATATTAATATATTTTAAATTACTGCAATATTTACCTACCTTCTGTATATTTTTTGGCTTTTTGAATTTTTTGTGTTACCGTACATGAAATCCCCGTCGTGTATTTTCTGCGCTACGTGATATTGGCGGAATTGTGGCAACACATATGGGGCCATATTTAAGAATCTATCTATCTATCTAATTTTGTGAAATATTTTTGTCAAGATATTACATTAGTACAAAAATCATAATGAAAACACCTTGAATAAAAACATATTTCACTTTGTGTTTTATAAAATAAGAGTGTACGTTTACAAAAACCTGACCGATCGCCAGAAAACAACCATGAATTTTCAATTTTATTTATTTCCCTGAAACTTCCTGAAACCCTATTAACTCTCAGGATGCAGTAGCTAAAAAAATAGCGACAACGCCTTTAGCCTGATCCTATGACCAAAAAATGGCCATAGAAACCTCCCAAACATTATAAAAATAATGAACACCTGAGTCAAATAAAATCAGTCTTTGGGATGGTAAAGTTTTTCACGCAAAATTGTCCAAATTCATGTCGAAACCAGACGTGTACGGAGTGCTGTTCGAAGTGCTTGAGCTTGATCAACACCAACATAGTGCCTTCCAGACAGTTCCAGGGCATTAAAGATAAGAATTCAGAGCCACAGAACGTAGAAGTGAAAGAAATAATCAAAGAAAAGGCAAGTTCAGAAATTATTGCTAGAACAAATGAGATCGGCGCAAATTCCAGAGAATTAAATTCAAATGAAAAATGAAACTGTATTACCTTCGTTTTTATCTGTCGGCTTTAATATTATTTATTTGGTCTTACCTGTTTCTTTGGATGCGTAGGATAATTGAGTATGTTTCTGGTGACGAGCCTGCGGACGCCAAAACTGCCGCTACCGTCAGCCTTCAACCGAGACTAAATCCTATTGATATCCACCACAAAATGTTTGAAATCAACTCTAAAAACTATCAAAAACGGTATGTGCTCAAAGAAACATCAAGTCCGAACTGAAGATCCGAGCATCTACTACATCATAGCGCTTGGAATTTATTTATATCTTTATTTTTACTTGTTTATAAAGAATAGTGCACCACTTCTTTGTGAGAACTGTCGGTGTGCACTAGCCGGGTGTTCCTGTACGAGTACCCCTCATTTGTCTCGTATACATAGAAACTGCAGTAGAACCGATGAGACTTGCGAACGCAGACCCCAATGCAAGCACGAAGATGAAAACGATAAGACCTGTTGATGAACTTACCAATGTCATTACTTAATTGGTATTGAAATTGAGAAAAAACAGTAAACATGATTGCGAGTGTATAATGCCACTACAAAGCGTACCTAGTTATTTTATTTGCTGTTGGATATTGTGCTGTTTTTTTCGACTCTTTTAGACATAATACACCTCACTTCACTCTTAATATCGTTCACTACAGAAAACGGTAAATATTGGTGATCTATCTCCAAATAAGGATTATATTTTTTCATAGATCTCATATCGCAGCCACAAACATGTTTGTGGTGTCATTCCACCATTGAAACAGGTATTTATATTATTTACTGAAGCATATACAGTTATAGGTGTATATCTCATATAACTCCAATATTTTTAGCAAACAAAACAGAAGGTTTAAGAGAGTTAATCCGAACTGAAAATCTCATCCTATTTATCTTCTCTTCCCGTAGGAATATCGTCGATAAATCTAATTTATTAGCAAACATGTTTGCTACCATCCCGTGATTGAAGCACCTGTTAATATTATTTACTGTTGCATTTACGTTAGTAGGTTGTACACCTTGGGTAACTCAACATTGTAAGGAGACAAAACATTAAATCCAGTGATTGTATGCGATTGCTTTTCATCTTATTAATTTACTCTACAACTACAGATCTTATTTAACTGCCAACATGTTCGGTATTATGCCGCGATTAAGACACGTATTTATATTATTTACTAGTGCATCTACAGTTATAGGTGTATACCTCACGTAACTTTGAAATTGTAACCACAAACAGGACTATTATTACAAAAATAATCATTTTTCGGTTGGTATTTAAACATTTGGTAATTTTTGTCACACTCTAATTTAAATATTAAAAACATATTAAAAATAAAAGGTTTAGTACACCTGAAATAATGAAAACATAAGTAAAGAAAGTAAATAAAGAATTTTGAATATTGCGGTATTTTTTTGTTACATTGCTGATATACATATACAGGGCTTTAGATAAATCTCTTTCAACCTCTCGGGTGCTAAATCAGTTTATGAAACTGAACAACTTTCCCCAAGGAACATAGGTCAATACGAAAAAAAACATTTTGAGGTTGAAAGAGATTTACCTAAAACCCTGTATAGTAGAGGATCCGAATTAAAAGCGATCTTCATGAAAAGTGAAAAGTGTTCTGATTATTGTGCTGTATTTCCTTGTATGCAAATAAAGTGTATTGTATTGTATTTTATATTAAATTTTGTATGTTGAAAAATATATTGCGAGTGGATTTCCAAAAAAAAAATTAAAAATTGAAAAATGACTTTTTATTGAACATTGCACTCATTCGTATATCGAATAAATTTAATACCAACCGAAAGAATGCAGCCCATAGAATATAAAAACGTCGGGTTGTCTATTTTCTTCTGGTCTAACTACTGGGTTGGCAGGTATTAAATAGTTTCAAACCAAAACATCATCTAAATAAATGAATGGCATGTTCGTTTGTGGTTATCTGCTAATAGGCATTGTAGTCCGCAAAAAATTGAAAAACTGAGGAAAACAAATAGTGTAGTTTCATTTTAATATGAATTAAAGCAATTTTTCATAACTTTGTTTTACACACAATTTTTGAAAAATGCACGCCATTGAGCATGCACGGTTTTCAAGTTGTACCATATCAAAACTTTGTGAAACTTATGTCATGTCATCATGTCATCATCATGTTACATAAAAACGAAAGTTTATTATGAAATATGAAAATCTATTTGACTTAAAGATTGAAGGCAAATAGGTAGTCTGTACCTCAAAAACAATTTGACTCATACAACTAAAATTTATAGGCGATAACCACAAACGAAAATATCATTCATTTATTTATTTTGTTTTAGTTTAAATGATGTTTTGGTTTAAAACTATTTAATACTTGCCAACCCCAATAGTTAGGCCAAGAAGAAAATAGACAACCCAACGTTTTCATATTCTATAGGCTTCATTCTTTCGGTAAGTAGGTATTACATTTATTCGATAAACGAATGAGTGCAAAAAAGTCATTTTTAAATTTTTAATTAATCATAGTCTGGCCAGGAATTTTTTAGACAACCCACTCGCAGTATATTTTTAACCGTGTGGTGATCGGTTGAGAATAACACCACCCCATCTCTTTCCGTGGGTGTCGTAAGAGGCGACTAAGGAACCACAAATGAGACCTGCCTCCTAGTAATCCATCCCAGGCAACGACACTTCATTTTTTTCTGAATCTGAGGTGTCGTCCTATGGTCTCATGCGGTGTGGTAGGCTCTGTAAAGGGCCGTCTGGTTCGCGACCACCCTCCTACCGAAGTCCGTCGCCAAACAGCTTGCTGTGTTCCGTCGGTGCGTGGGAGTACCAGTGCCTTTATAGGCATTTTCTGGGTGAACTCGCTCCATCGTCGACCTCATCTTTGACCTTATGGTCAAAATTGAGGTCAAGAGTTAACCCATCTTATAATAAAAAAAAAACAAAAAAAAACATAGGTACAAAATTTAAAATTAACTACTTTTCATCCAATAAACAGATCGGTGAAGATCGCTTCTAATTCGGATCTTAGACTTATAATTTTATTTCACTTTCCTACAGATATGCACAGAAGCTAGCGCATCATGTTACCCCATTTTCATTGCAAAATCACTCTTATCGTTACAATGCAGAGTACGCGCATATGGTAACCTGGTTTGCGGCCCTCTGTACATCATACTACATTATAAAAAAGGTCCCCCTGTCTGTCTGAACGCGTCAAAAATTACTGAACGTATTTTAATACGGTTTTCACAGACAGACGGAGTGATTCGAGAGGAAGCTTTTTGTGTAAACTTTATTCCCGAAATTTCCACGATAACGAACTCCCGGGCGGGATACTTGTCTATATCTATATCTTCTTTATACATATTATAAAGAGGAAAGATTTGATTGTTTGTTTGTTTGCATTGAATAGGCTCCGAAACTACTGGACCGATTTGAAAAATTATTTCACCATTAGAAAGCAACATATCCCCGATGGACATAGGTTAAATGATTTTCCCGAATTGCCTCGGGAACGAAGTCCCGAGCGGAATGCTAGTATTGAATAATTATGTAAGTCAAAAATGCATGATGTAACGTATCTGAAGTATTTTTAGTGCTTCTCAAACAAATCTCTGTTGTACAAAAATTGTGCAAATAGAAACTGTTGATATGTGTATAATTAAATCCACTGACCTCTAAAATATAAGTCTATAAGTACCTAAACTTGTATAATTAAACTGTGTAATAGGTTGGCAACCCGCAGTAGGTACCCAACAGTGGTCGGATTAGAGATTATCTTCACAAACAGAGATTGCCCCCATGCTGCGCGCGTCACGTGCGCCGCGGCTCCTGTAGGTGCGTGTGCGCAGACACGGTCAGCAACAACGTCTATACATTTGGAATAAACATATTGAAGCGCTCGTAGCCCAGTGGCACTCGCTGATCTCAACTGATCAGTGAGGTTATGCAACGTACACAGAGGCAGGGAAGCTGATGGGTGGCCAAAGTAGCAATTTATCACGAAAGTTTACGTGCTTCGGAGGGCAGGTTAAGCTGTCGGTCCCGGCTGTTGTCGATTGACTACAGTCGTTAAAAACAAGTCAGAGGACATTTGGCGGTTTGAAAACTCTGACGCCATGTTTAGCCCAGTTTGCCACACATTTGACTATATCTACACGATAAGAAAAAGAATACATTTAATAAGATAGTGAGTAAATTATGACCTACTTTACAAAGGCAGATCGATATCCTTCAATTAAATTGGATAACTTCATCCAAGGAGCCAATAAGAAATTCTCAGACAATCTTATAACTATTTATACTAAGGCAATCAGCACAGATTGATGGAGAGGCGAAGATCTTCTATCCTGTTCCGACTTACGTTCCTCGGGGAAAGTTGTTCAGTTTTGTGTTCTGTTTTAGAGACATTTTTTTTAAACTTTCCTCTATGTCATAACCTTATTTTGGCCAATTTAAAGTCACCCAAAATGGTACTGAAATAATTCTAAATATAACCATTTTGTATCTAACTTGTAAACAGCTAAACCAATTTTGATCAAATATAGCTAAGTACCATCTCGGATACGTCAGCTTTCAAACAAATCGCATCGAAATCCGTCCATTCGTTTAGGAGCTACTATGCCACAAAGAAAAAAACAGCTACAAAGATACACAAATAAACACGTTAAACTTATAACACCCCTCTTTTTTGTTGGGGGTTAAAAATAATCTTAATATACCACGTTATTTTTTAAGCAGTTATTTTTTTAAACTTTATGAAAATTTAACAGACCCGTATTTTTGTTTTATATCGTTTCATATCTAGATCGTCTGAAGCATAAAAATTAATCAAAGTTTTTGTATGGAAAAAAAAATTACTTCGTCAAATTGACTTGAAACTTGGTAATAGTACTCTTCAACACAATTTCTGACACCCTTGTTTTTGCGTTTTCCAAAATTCATCCTCTAAGACGTTAAAAAGGGGTACTAAGTATCAAAATCTGAAAATTTTGAAAAAAAAAATTTTTTTTCCTCCTTATTTACGTTCTATCAACGTTACTTACTACACTATAAAAAAAATTTTCGTACTGATTAAAAAGTCACCTGTATAAAACAAAGTCGGGTTTGTTCGAACACTTATAACTCGAGAACGGTTGAACCGATTTTGATAAAATTTGGCATGGAGGTAGTTGATACCCTGGATTAACACATAAGTTACATAATTTTCCCAAATTTCGAACGAAAGCTAGTAAAACATAGAGTTTTTTAGTGACAAGATCAGATGTTTTTGCTATCGGTACAGCCTCGTGCTAGTGACAGTGAAGAGCAGGAGGCTGCTGTCAGG